>CM044114.1:7935824-7989861 GCA_024174645.1 Lemna minuta | reverse complement strand
GGTCTCTTTTTGAACACACCTGTCTTAATCCATTTGATATGGACTTCCATCTACTATTCGGTTTCTCTCTCTCTCTCTCTCCTTTGTTCTCTATTTACATGATAAATTTCAATCTATGCTTTTCTGATAAACCCTTTTCCTCTCTCAACTCACAAGTCTAATCCACAAAGCATCTAACTTCTTGACACCAGGAACATGAACCAGATTTGAGGCTGAAAAATTAATGCCCATCAAGTCCAAGCAGGACAATTCTAGAGAAGCCAGATTATAGAGGAATCAAACTCAAACAGAAAACCTTTTGTCTTTTCGTAACATTCTATTCCACTCTAGAGCTAGCCAGATTATAGAAACAGGTGAAGAACATGGGAAAATATGTGCCAAAATTCAATCAGACCCATGTAGTTCATGATTGATCTCTTTTATTGAGCAGCTCCACCATTACTCCAGGCCATATATCTGGTTCCATGGGAAAATACTTTCATGGTGTCCAAACCTGCCTGATTTTGTAGCAATGATTAATATTGGGTAAACATACAAATGATGATCATGCAGTGGACAGAAATGCATGAGTCTCAAGAGATTTGCTGACCTTTCAGACAGGAAGTGCCACTGGCCTTTTGCCAGTTTTGATTCCTTTATGGCTGTGCAACACAAGAACAGGAGATGATTATAGAGAGAGAGATAATTAGTAAGGGAGTATGGAAGAAACAGGAGACGATTATAGAGAGAGGAGATAACTAGTGAGGAGTATTTCTTGGAAGACTTTAATCGCACTCTCAGCATAATCTTTCAGCTCCAAAGACGGCCGGTAACCAGCAACAAAGAGCATTTGCTCCAGCTTCACCTGCAGGTCAATGAAATTCAAAAAGAAATTTAATTTGTGAGTAATTCTTTTAAAATTATTTCTGATCAATGCCAGCACACCTTGGGAAGCATTTCTGCCGGCCAACACCGCCATCAACTCTTCGACCCTCCATGGGTTCACCCTGGAAATGATTAAACCCTCGCTAGATCATTAGCAGAGAAAAGTGTACAACAATTAGGAGAGAGAAAGTAGTACCTCTCAGCGCACAATCGTCTCAAGTCAGAGATCTTCTTCACCTGGCTTTCGATGAAGCTTTGGCCACCAAAACCAGGGTTTACCGATAATGATTCAACACTGGGATCAAACCACTGTTGAAACCAAAAATGGAACTCACTTTTTCAGTTAAAAATCATGATGAAAAATATAATGATGATGACTATGGTAGGTGTTCTACCATCAAGAATATATTCAATGGCAGTCAAGGGAGTGCCAGGATTCAAGACTCATTCCGCTCTTGCTCCAAGCTTTTAATCTAAGTGCATTAGATCAATTAAAAAGAGTACGGAACACCATGTAGGCCAAAAACTAATAGAGTTTGATATGAAGGATCAAGCGATGCCTGGTTAACTGTCCGATGAAGATGGATGGTTGAAGACTCGCTCGCAGTGAACGCAGACTCATATCAGCGCCTGCTTGATAAAGTCTGGAACTCTCTGATCTGGCTCAATAATCATCTGCACAATGCTTTTCATCATTTGAGCCCCTAAAAATGAAACTAAATATCATACTTTTATGCCTCTAACGTCATTGACAAATGAAGGATGAAAAACTAACAATAGGTAGCCTTAGAGCGATCTTATCAGATACTGAAGATTCAATATCCTCGAGTGGCTATCTCGACTTCCAAATCATTGATAATTTTTGAAATGGCACATAGGTAGAGAGAGTAGAGGAAAATGATAGAAGGGCCAAGAAAAGAGATAGAGAAATAAACAAGAAAAGAAGAACAATCAGACACCGAATGGTAACACTATTACATCTTCTGACTTTGAGGAGTATAAAAGGGTAGGATTTTAAGTGAAACCACAATTTATATGAGAGAGAGAGAATCTCTCAAATTGAATACTCTTTAGCCCATGGAGGGTTGCATAAGACTTGCCATTAGCTTGTTTTTTAAGAATTCAGCCTCCTCTATCCTTTTCTTGGAGGTTCAAACATGAGCTAGTATTTGTATTTTCAAGTAGAATTCAATCAAATAGATATATACAATATAATAAAATGTCCGATGAGATTAATACCAAAATGCACGTCCCAGTGGAAGATCGGTCACTGGGCGCAGGGCATCTACCACCAGTGGCTCAATGTAATATTCGGCACAAAGCGGCCATCCATGACATCCACATGGATCCAATCACATCCTGCCCTCAACAGCTTTTTACCTTGACAGAATGAAAACACATTTATATCCCAAGGATCAAGAAGGATAGGAGATAAAACATCAGAAATATCTATTTCTTTTAAGAGATATGCTTGTATGTATTTCTTGTTATGGTTATTGACAATGTACTTAAGTATCAAGAGGAAATGGGGGTGGAAAGAGAACTCTGAGATAAGAGTGCCTCAGGCTTGGGCAGCGCAGGATGCAGCACTCGAATAGGATTGCTGCTGAGAACAACTTGAGTTGGGCTATGCCTGTGCTTTTGGGCATGGGCAGAGATGGATGAACCCCTGAAAGAGGGATGCTAGGTAAGATGAACTCAGGAAGGACGTGCCCAAGCTTGAAGCAGTCCAGGGATGGATAACCACTTGGGGAAGAAGAGAGTACTTGTACTACTTGATCACTCATTTTGGGTAATCTTCATCTCGCATCACACTAAAGTTACTTAACTGTCCAAATCCAGTGTCCAATAGTTACTCAAGTTCCTCAAGTGAAGAAAATTAAAAATTTTAATATATCAAGATTTAGATTACAAGATATCTAGATTTCTAAGATGCAGAATTCTACCCTGTTCTCCGAGCTTTGAGTAGAGCTGGCAGAGAGAATGGAAGGAGAGACGATGATGTCATTTTTCGAGAACTTATCGACCTAGAAGTTGCTCTAATTACAGTTTCCCAGGCCTCCTGCAGGATTAAAATTTAAGGACAGTCGTCAAAATGTCAAATTGCGGATATTAGTGAACTTTTTGAGCAAAAATGAGAAATCTCACTCTTTCTAAAATTTCTCTCCATCTCTCTTTCCAAAATCACTCTAATCAACCACTCTCTCTTCTCACATCCACTAGTCCACCTCTTTTCTCTCACTCAACATCACCCTCTGAAAATCTCTCTTCTCCTCACATCTAGTACTCCACCCTCTCTCCTTCCCTCCCCAAATCTACAGTAATCACCTTCCTCCACTGGTCCACAAAAATGGAATCCCTTTTTAACATGAAATCCCTTATTGCAAGAAACTAAAATTTAGAATACTTTTGAATAAACTATTCTGAATATCAATACAACAATAATCTGATTAATATTCAAAGATCTTCATTTAAAGAGCAAGACTTTTTATATCCAGTCCGCTTCATCTTTCTATTTACTATCCAGGGGAAATCAGTAACTTATCCAAAAATTGGAAACTATGAGAGAGACAAGAAGTACCTCTGATTTATTTTTCCAGGGCGAGAGGCAAGAGAAAGAGGCTTTCGCGCCGAGAACTTCTGCTTCCGGAGGAGAACTGCGGTGGCGCAAAAGGATGGAGGAGGAGAAGGGGCCACGCCCGCCATTGCTCTCTTTTCTTCACTCACTCTCTTCTCTTTTCAGATTTCCGTCCTTCCTCGCCAAGAAGAGTTGCTGCTTTGGCGGGTAGACCGAGCGGGTCAGTCAGAATCCAGCGAGTGGTTGCCACGTGTTCGGCTTTGTCAGCTCCTCCCCCTTATCTACTGGGTCAGCCAAATGTGAGGAGGCAAAAGTGTAAGAGAAGAAGGAAAGTGCATTGAGATAGAGAGAGAGAGAGAGAAGATGGCGTAGCGATAAAGTGTCTTGTTGAGGGAGAGAGAAGATGGCGTAGCGATGAAGTGTCCTGTTGAGGGAGAGAGAGAGAGAGCGAGAGAGGGATGGCCTAGGGAGCGAGAGAGAGAGATGACGCAGAGGAAGAGTTAGATAAGAGAGACGATGGCGTATGGACAGGATTAAAGAGAATAGAAAAGTGATATAATATAGGAGAAGGGGAAGCAAGAGAGCATATCTTTTAAAGGGTATCAACCATTTTTTCTAGAATATTACATAATTAAATATTTTTTAAGGTATTTTATATGATATTGAGCTATTTCCATGATAATTTTTTTAAGATTTGACAATAAAATACACATAATAATTTGAAAAAATAAATTATCGATCGACTTTGCGTAAAAGATTATGAGTGACGCAGACATTCTCACCATAGTTTAGTGGTTATGGATTTTATCATCTAAATCCTGTTCCCATGTCGATTTAAGAATATGGAGAGGTGACCCATTCATCACCATCCCTTTGTAGATGTCATACTTACAATTTCGGAGGGGGTTGATGAAAATGGTCATCATGTCTATCTTTTCAAGCATGTCTGTCATGGTATCAGAGCTAAGTTTCCTTATCCTTAAAATGTTAGAAGATGCCTCCAAAGAGGATTGAAGATGACAAAAAGGGAAACATATATATCACAAGATTTCTTGAAATCTATAGATGATAAAAGAAATGAGGAGCCACAACTAGCCAATGTTTGGGAACCCCTTTACAAGAATCAAGGAATTGCATACGCATAAAAGGAGCACCGGATCATCTCGGCCTAGGTGAGGCTTTAACTTGATGATGTACTAATGAAGCCCATGGTGTGGTGATTCTTCAAGCCACAAAATCATTGCAAGTCCAAAGAGCTATTAGATGTCAAATTTTGGAGAAGATCTTGATGCTGAATAGAAATACTTGGGGCTTCTGGAGAGAGTTCCCCCACATCACATCTTTCCCTCTCTCCATTATCTCATTCTTGGGAATAGTTATGGAATGTAATAAGGCAAACTATGTAGTTATTGTTCATGGGGAAATTATTTCATGAGAAGATCTTGATGCTGAATAGAATCGCTTGGCACTCATGAGGAGATTTCCCCAAATCACATAATTCCTTCTCTCGTTCTTCGCAATCATCCTTGAAAATAGTTAGGGCACGTGATCGGGAAAATAATGTAGTTATTATTCATGGGGATATTGTTGCCCTCCACCTAAGTACATATACATGGCGCCCATAATACTCTTTACTGGTATGGAGTAATACCTTCTTACAGAGCTCCAAATACCCATTACCATTAAAACTATAAAATAAAAATAAAAAGAGTCCTTCTAAATGCAATACATATGATATTTAATTAACAACAATAAACTTACTTGTGGGGAATCTCCGTATTGAGCTCGCTTAGAAGAGTCTTGAAGAGTGGTTTCCCTAGTCCTTTGGTGAGGATATCATGACGGCGGACGGGTAGGTAAACCCGACCGAACCATAGAGCTAAGGGAGAATCCAAGGATGGGAACTTAGGTGCAATCTACTATGATGATGATCGATCAATGTATACAAGCAAGCTGCCTTCTCACACCTCTTCATTGAGGTTCTATGGGTGCGCCGAGTAGGATCAGTCCGGGAGACCTCTAGGTCCACGTCCTCGCGGGTGTAGGGCCTTGAATCGTCAAGGGTAGCTTAACGGTCAACGAAACGGGTTGGACCACGGTCTCAATCTGCTCGTATCACCCTATTGTCTAACCTAATCTAGGTCCCGATGGCAGTGGAAGCAGATGCGGGAAATACTAAAAGAAATAAATGAACTTCAAATAGGAAAGTGGGGATGCATGCCTAACCTGCAAGGTGCGAGCCCGGTCGGTCGTGACGAGGGAGATCGTTCGTGCGCAGCACGGACGGTTAGCAAAAGTGGGCCGGATTAGGCAACTTTGTAGGCACAGGGGAATCCTTGGCGCGGACGGGCAGCTATGGCCGCAGTCTTGAGCACAGGGAGCGATCGTCGACATGCGTCATAGGTGAGGCAAGGGGCGTGACACCTGCAGTGTGTGGCGGGCCTTGCAAGCAGGCCACGTCGTGGCCGCGAGCAGGGGGTGCACGAGTGCGACTGCACAGGGGTGTGCGGGGTACGTAGGGGTGTGCGGGGCGCATAGGAGGGGTGTGTGGGGCGCACAGGGGGGCGCGGGCGGCAGCCAGGTGGGAGTGCGAGACGACGTCCTAGGCAGGGGCTTGGGCGTCAATCAGGGGGGTGCAGGGCAGCGTCCCTGGCAGGGGGCGTGGGCGACTGCGAAACGGGGCAAGGGGCAGCGTTCTGGTAAGAGGGGTGCCCACAAGCGGTCTCCTTGGCAGGGGAGCGGGGCGGCGTCCTGGGCAGGGAATGTGAGCGGCAGCTGAATGGGCGCACGCGGGTGGCGCTCTGGGCAGAGGGGACCGGGGCAGCATCCTGGGCCAGGGCACAAGGAGGCATCTTGAGCAGGGGCACGAGGCGGATAGACGATGGCGATCGGGCGCGGCGGCGATGGCAGCATCACGGGTAGGGCAGGCCCGACAAGAGTAGCAGCGACGGCTCGGGATGGCGGCAGCACGGGTAGGGCAGCATCGGCAAGAGCAGTGGCGACGGTGGCTTGGGCGGTGGCGGCACAATGGAGTGCGGTGGCAGTAGCAGCGGCAGCGGCAGCATGATGGAGTGTGGTGGCGACAGCAGCGGCGGCAATGATTACGGCGTTTTCCTCATGATCGCGCTAAGGGGAGGCGGTGGTGATAACATGCAATCTTAACATGATAAAACATGATTATTAATACAAATTAAGGCATAAAACATTACATTTATGTGCATGTTATCATACTTTGAGTGCATTTCTATCATTCTATGCAATTTTATGTTATAATCTCAAAATACGTTAATTTAGGGTTAATTATCACGAATTAAAGATGAAAGATTTTATAACCCATCTTTACTTGAGATTATAAATGGTTTTTAAAGTTAAATAATAAGAGAAATCATTTTTATGAACATTCATTTAATTTTCTAAAGTTAAAATCTTGAAGAAATGAATGTATTTTTGAAATAAGAATTAAATCTCTTGTTATTTAAATAATTTGAATTTTTAAAATGATAGATAATTAAATTTCAGATCAAATGAAAGAAACTTGAATTAATTTGGAGTTGTATTTTGAAAGTTATGATTTTTACAATTTTTAGGGATTTTTTCTGGATTTTTCTGATTTTATTTTCTATTTAAAAACGTTTAAAATAAATAATAAAAAAATGCAAAAAGCGCGCGGGTCCCACGTGGGTGCGACGTGGCACGCAAGGCCATGTGGCAGAGCCATGCGGACCCGCGCAGCGCCTACGTGGCGCGTTTTATATCTATAGTATTTTTATTATTATTATATATATAAAATGGGTCTTCAGCCTTCCCTATATGGGAAGGGTTATTAACCCTATAAACCTTCGGGTCTTATAAACCCGACGGTTTGCTATAATTAACTCCGTGTGGGACTAATCCACACTTAAATCTAATGTGCAGGTGACGTGGCGCGATAAGGAGTGCCGGATCTGGTGGACGACCGATCGACACGCGTCGATCAAATGGACGTGCAGTCCACCAATAAAGATCAGCGCACGTGCTTGATTAAAAGAGTTATAACGGTCGAATCTTTTGCGACGTGGCGGCATCACCCGCATCGATCACGTGGTGCGCGAACCACCGATCACGATCAAGACCACGTGCGAATTAAAGGTGGATTATAGCGGTCTAGATTAAATCGTGCGTTATTCATCTGGACCGTTGGATCGCGATCCAAGGGGCTCAAATCAAAGCGTTTTTAAACGCATATTGATAACATGCAATCTTAACATGATAAAACATGATTATTAATGCAATTTAAGGCATAAAACATTACATTTATGTGCATGTTATCATACTTTGAGTGCATTTCTATCATTCTATGCATATTTATGTCATAATCTCAAAATGCACTAAATTAGGTTAATTATGATAAATTAAGGATAAATGATTTTATAACCCATCTTTACTTGAGATTATGAATGGTTTTTAAAGTTAAATAATGAGAGAACTCATATTTATGAACATTCATTTAATTTTCTAAAGTTAAAATCTTAAAGAAATGAATATATTTTTGAAATATAAATTAAATCTCTTGTTATTTAAATATTTTGAATTTTTAGAATGATAGATAATTAAATTTCAGATCCAATGAAAGAAATTTGGATTAATTTGGAGTTGTATTTTAAAAGATATGATTTTTACAATTTTTTAGGATTTTTCTGGATTTTTCTGATTTAATTTCTATTTAAAAACGTTAAAAATAAATATAAAAAATGTAAAAAATGCGCGGGGCCCACGCGGGTGTGACGTGGCACGCAAGGCCACGTGGCAGAGCCACGCGGACCCGCGCAGAGTGCCTACGTGGCGCGGTTTTTTTATATCTTAGATATTTATTACTTATATAAATAAAAGGGTTCTTTGTCCTTCCCTATATGGGAAGGGTCATAACCTTACAGATCGTCGGGTCTTATAAACCCGACGATCTCTTCTCTTTTTTCCAGTGTGGGACTAATCCACACTATTCTTACCTTTCAGGTGACGTGGCGCGAGGAGGAGCGTCGGATCGACGGCGCACGTCGATCTCACGCATCGATCACGTGAGCGCCGGTCCATGATCAAAGATCAAGACCACGTGTTTTAAATCCACGGATTATAACGGTTATGATTTACACGACGTGGCGGCATCACGCGCGCCGATCGGGTGGACACGCGGCCCACGGATCAAGGATCAAACACGTGCCTATTTTGAAGCGTTATAACGGTCCAGATTAAATCTCGCGGGAGACATCCGGACCGTCGGATCAAGAATGAAGGGGTGCGATCGAAGCGTTTCTTATAAAGCGTTTCATTGGATTAAATCGTGGCTGTCCATCACGATCCGACGGCCACGACTTAATCGAAACGGTCCACGATCGACCGTTTCATCGTAACCGTCGATCGAAACGATCGGACGGTTACGCACAAATTTAGTATAAATAGACGTGTTCTTCGTCGATGTATGCATTCGAGTTGGATTTCAATCAAATTGACTTGTCTAGACACCGATCCACTCGTTTCTCTTGATTCCATCCTCTTCCTCTTTCATTTCTGCATCCATGGAGGGGTTGAAATCAAGATTTGGTGGAGACTCGAAGGAGAAATCGCCGCTTGAAGCCGGTCGTGACGCTCTTGACGTTTTCTGTGATTAATCGGCTTAATCACCTCGTTTTGATCGCTAAACAGGGTTAGTGGAAGCGGTTTTTCCTAGATTATCTTCCTATTATCTTTAATTTTAGTTTAGATTAGGATTTAGAGTTTAATTTCATCAATTTCTAGCTTAAATCACGATTTTAATGTCCGAAATTTTCTCTCCACTTCAAATTTCGATTTCTCCGCGAAATCAAATCCAAATTGGATGATTCTTGATTCCGTGGATTCGTTTTGAAGTCTTCATTCTAAAAACACCAATTTCCCTAATTTCTAACCTCAATTCATCGTCCAATTTGACCAAATTCTAAAAGATATCTCGAAAATACCTAAATTCCCTGTGGATTCGACCCGTATTTACCATTATACCCCTCAATTCTCTCTTAATTTCCCAAATTGGTAAGTTCGGTATTATTTTTGACACGAGACCGTGTGAAATCGACGACCTCGCAGTTTCATCTCGTCACATATCAGGCGGAGCGATCTGGAGCGTCCATCTGCGATCTGACGGCCACGATTTAACCTTACCGTTTCCTATTGATGCGTTTAATCTCGACCGTTGATGCGGATTAAACGCATCAATCGGACGGTTTTCCTCATTTCGCCCTATAAATAGACGAGTTCTTCGTCGTTTGTATGCATTCTTGAGAGATTTGATCTAATCGACCTATCTAATCCCCTTCTCTCTTGAATCTCTCTCTTGTAATCGCTTCTAGACTCGAAATCGTGTCCACGGAGTGTTTATAAGAGAGATTTCGATGATCGTGCGAGGAGAATTTGTCTCTTGAACATCGATGTTCACGATTGAATTCGCGGAATGAATAGTTGTCGATCCGGCGATCAATTGGATCGATTTGATCGTTATCTCGGGTTAGAAAACAAGTTATTCCTCTTATCTATCGTCATGTATTATCAATTTTAGGTTTAGGATTTCAATTTAAGTTTAATTTCATTTTAATTTCAATTTGTGTTCTTCGTGATTCCGAAAATTTTATCCCACTTCCAACTTTGATTTCTCCGTGATTACTAATCCAAATCGAGCGATTTTTGATTCCACGGATAGATCTTTGAGTTATCTTTCTAAAAACACCATTTTCCCTAATTTCTCACCTCAATTCATCGTTTAATTTGACCAAATTCTAAAAGATATCTCGAAAATACCTTAATTCCCTATGGATTCGACCCATATTTACCATTATACCCCTCAATTCGAGTGAATTTCTTAAAATGGGTAAGTTTGGAATTATTTTTGACGCGATACCGCGTGAAATTGACGACCTCGCGGTTTCGTCTTGTCATGAATCGAGATAAGAAATCAGATATTTTAGTCTGTTTAGAAAGAAGACTTCAAGAAAAATACATGGAATCAAACATCACTTAATTTGGATCAGAATTCATTGAGAAATCAAGGAGCGAAATTAAGGTAGAAAAATTGATCAAGAAGAGAGAAAATGACTAGATTTAACAAATTAAACTAATCTAAGCTTCAAAATTGAAATCTAATACTACTTGAAGAAATATTAGAGAGAAAACATATGATCTAACCGGAAATCAGGCTTAAAATGATCTAATTCATTGCCGGATCAAGGTTTTTCTTTAAGAGTTTTGATAAGTGACAACTAGTATTCAAGCGTCGAATTCTGCCTATTCTCTCAACAAAATCTTGATTTAAAACACTCCTCAAATGTAGAAATGAGTCTAAAAGAGGAAAAAAGGAAGAGATTAATGATTGCAATATCTAAACAGTTCAATTACTTGAAACATTTGAGAATGGTCTTTTCGTCAAAGAATAGGGGTATAAATAAGCTGAATTTGGGCATGACCGTTCGATTTGCCTCTTCATCTTCGATTGAGTGCTTAGATGAAATCCTCAAATACGAATCGTCACTGTTAAGTTCCGTCTGTCCGATCTAAGATGGAGTGCTTAGATTTTCCCACATCGCTCATGAAGAAGAAGCATCTTGTAACGCCTACTGTTCACGATGCAGCCATGTGTCCATAGGATTTCATCGGGTGCGTTTAATCTCAGGCATTATAACTCCTCAGATGAACGTCTGAGATTAAACTTTTCAAAAGTGATTTTGTGACGAACCATTATGCACCACATACCCCTCGCTTAAACACGAAGATTAGCGGCTCTTGTTAAACACAAAGATCAAACGCCTCACATCACGCCACATCACCTACATAGAAAAAGAAATAAAAATAGTCTTACATGTCAAAATTATGGCGTGTAACACATATAATAATAGAAGCGCAATACTGGGTTACCTTATATCCTTAAAAAAGATGCTTAACCCATTATTATATGCGTGTATATGTACACACTAGGCGTCACATGGCGTGTGTATACACTATCTGATGGATATTATGAGGCCTATAAGCCAATCACACTTTCATGTATCTTGTTTATGTTCATTGAAATGAAATTTATTCATTATCATTCTTGTGTGATGTTTGCAATGAAGCCCATGAGCATGTGCAATGACTAAGTGAATTATGATGAGATCACAATATAGTGATCTATAGTCTTTAAACATATGTTCTAAACATTCCTATTCGTGGGATATTCGAGAAGGATATCGAATTATCCATAAAGAATAACACTATCTAATCCATCTCATATGATGAGTATGGCTGATCCTATAGCCATCGGTATGGAGACACTAAGGATAGATAGTGGCACATGATAGAAGACTATTTCAATCCATAGAGACATCAAATACAAATGAAGTAAGAATCGGTCATGGCAAGGTTTCCAAAATTGAAGGCATAAGAACAATCAATATTTAGACAAGATCCAATATAATAAGCTATTTAAAGATGTTTATTATGTTACAAAGTTTACTATAGTCTCTTGAGTTTAGGACAACTCATGGAATGGGATATACATTTAATTTTCATGATAATAAATACATTATTAGGCACAAGAAGAGAAATATGCCTCCAATATTTTTTCCGATGGTTGGTCGAAGGATGTTTCCAATTAATACTTTTTATTTATTTGAATTTACTCTAATGCCAAAAAAGATTGACGAGTCTCTGATTTGGAACAAGAGTTATGGTCATTTGCATTTTAATGCAATGAATTTATTATATACAAATAATATGTTTCTTGAATTATCATCTATATCATTTGAAGATCAAGTTTTTTAAGGATGTATTTTTGGAAAGCAACACAGATTGCTATTTCCACTTGGTCCAAATTGGATAGCATGAGAACCACTTGAATTGATTCATACAGATTTATGTAGACCGAAGAAGACACCAGCTTTGAATGTTAGCATGTATTTCTTTCTTGTTGTGGATGATTCTACAAGAATGATTTGGGTTTATTTTTTGAAAGAGAAATAAGAGACATTTAAAAAATTTGTTGAATCTAAGGCATTGGTTGAAAAGAGGCTTGAATATTTTATCAAAACTCTTTAGACTGGTAGAGGGGGATAATTTCTTTCAATTCAGTTGATTTATTTTGAAAATATCATAGAATTAGAAGAAAATTGACTATAAGAAAGACCCCTCAACAAAATGTCATAGTTGGAAATGTTGTTTTTTATGAGTTAAGCTATTGGAATTGGGATGAGAGTTCTACGAACCAGAAAATTAAAAATATTAGTCAAGGATTTACTTTTGATCCATTATAATCCAGAGAGCCTTTTGTTCATGATGATTAACCACTACCATGAAAGGTTCGCTCTTTGCAATATATTTGTGATTCATGTAAGGTTGCCTTAATGACCACATAACCATTGGGTTATGAAGAAGAATACGGTAAAGAAGAATGGAGAAAGACAATGAAAGAAAAAAATTGACACTATCGAAATAAATGAGACATGACAATTGGTTGATTTACCTATCCCTTATGATACAATTAGAGTTAAGTGGATTTATAGGTTGAAGTATAATCCTGATGGGAGTATTAAAAAACCCAAAGCAAAGTTGGTAGTTAAAGGATATGCTCAACAGTATGGTGTTGATTATTTCGAGACAATTTCTGTAGTGGCAAGGTTTGAAATTTTATGACTATTTTTATGACTGTTTAGATGGAGTAGAAGGTTTATCAATTTGATGTAAATTCAGATTTTTTCGAATGGTTATTTAAATGAAGGCGTATATGTTGAAAACCTGAAGGTTTTGTCATCCAAGACAATGACGAGAAAGTGTACAAATTGAAAAAAAAGGCATGTTATGGGTGGAAGCAAGCACTAAGAGCATGGTATGAGAAATTATATTCATATCTTTGTGAAAATCTACTTCAAGGTAGTGAGAATGAGCCAACTCTTTTATATCAATAAAGAAGAGAATGATATTCCTTTTTATTTGTGTTTATGTAGATGATGGGACATTTATATGGGTTCATCTCAATATCTCATCTATGAGTTTAAATGATCAATGATGTCAAATTTTGATATGACAAATTTGGGTATACTCGATTATTTTCTTGGTCTTGAAGATTACCAAGGTATTCATGATATTTTTATTTCTAAAAAAAGATGTGTTTGATATCCTCAAGAAGTTCATCATGTTGAATTTCAAGACAATTTCTAGACCCATAAACACGGGAGAAAAATTATGTATTAATGATGGGACATCGAAGATAGATGAACAATTCTTTAGAAGAACAGTTGGTAGTTTAATATATTTAACATACACAAGACAAGACACTATGTTTCCAATTAGCATGACATCAATATTTATGCATTGTTCTTCATCACATCATCTTGGAGCTTAAAAGAGAATACTTAAGTATATTTGTGGAACTATGGATCTCACAATACATCAACACAAGGTTCAAAATTTTAATTTGGTTCGATATTTAGACAGTGATTGGGCTACATCATGCGATGATAGAAAGAGCACTTAAGTGTTTAATTGAGGGTTAGGTGCAGTAGCTTGGACTTCAAAGAAGCAAGAGATGACAACTTTATCATCTTTACATGTAAAATATATTTTAGCATTATCTGCATCACAACAAGCTATTTGGATAGGAAAAATTATGGAAGAATTGAATTTTATACCATCAAGCCCAACGATGATCTATTATGACAATAAATCAACGAAATCAATGATAAAGAATCCAGTGTTTCATGGAAGAACAAAGCATATAGAACTCAGTGATCATTTTAACAGGGGTTATTATCCAAATCTAGCCCCAACTCTCAGATTTTATCCAAATCTAGCCCCAACTCTTGTATTCTCCAAATCTAGCACCAACTCTAGCACAGTTTTTTATCCAAATCTAGCACAGCCGCTATTGTTGACTCTTCCCGATCCAGTTGGCAGCCAAGTAAGCCAAGCGAGATCCACGTAGCAGCCACGTCATAGAAAAATAAATCGAGAGAGAGAGAGAGGCGGGAGAGAAAGAGAGGGAGGGCGATAGAGAGAGAGGGAGGCCGGGAGAGGGAGAGGAGAGGGAGGGCGAGGGAGGGCGAGGGAGGGCGAGGGAGAGAGAGAGGGAGGGAGAGCGGGAGAGAGACAAGGAGGGAGAGAGAGAGGGAGGGAGGGAGAGCGGGAGAGAGAGGGAGAGAGCGAGGGAGGTCGGGAGAGGGAGGGAGGGAGAGCGGGAGAGAGAGGGAGAGAGCGAGGGAGGTCGGGAGAGGGAGGGAGGGAGAGCGGGAGAGAGAGGGAGAGAGTGAGGGAGGTCAGGGGAGAGGGAGGGAGGGAGAGCGGGAGGCCGGGAGAGGGAGGGAGGGCGAGTGAGGGCGGGAGAGAGAAAGAGGGAGGGAGAGCGCGTATGCCCGCTCTCTTCTCGCGACGGAAGCAATTTCCGTCGCGAGGAGACGAGGAGAGAGGAGAGGGAAGAGCGCGGGAGAGAGGGAGGAGAAATTTTCCTCCTCCTTCCCCTTAAGCGTGCGTATGCCCGCATGCAGGAGAGGAGGAAGGAAGATGGGGAAGAGAGGGGCATCGCGAGAGAGGGAGAATAGAGAGAGAACGTGGGAGAGAGGGAGAGAGTGAGGGAGGCCGGGAGAGGGAGGGAGGCCAGCGGAAAGATGCAACAATGCCTACTTAATAACACAATTATGAAGAAGAAGAAGAAGAAGAAGAAGACAAATCTGGAAGGTTACTCGTGAATAGGGACTCAATGACACCGAAGAGGGAAGGGAGAGATTGGAGAGGAGAGAAAGGGGCGAGATGACGAGAGTGGGTGGACTTCCAAAGAATCTCTGCCTTGACAGCTATATCCAGGGTGACGCACCAAGCCTGGCTCTACTTTCCACGATGGGAACACAAATTCACTTCCCCACCAAAACTCTGCCCATATCCGCCGATAGCGTCTCCAACCCGCGTTGGTTCAGCAGTTAATAGCCTGTTCCCATCAGCTCACCAGATTATGAAAGTCAATGTTTCTCATCAAATTCTGCTCTGCAATAGTATTTCTCGAAGCTAATCGACTCCTATTAATCGGTAAATGAGAAATCATCGCATTTTATTATCGTCTATGAATTTATTTGCTATTTACTATGATTGGTATTTTTCAAGCCCATGATTCCTCGACGACGATATTCGCAGGCTCGATCACAAAAACTTCGCCAAAGATATTGTTCGTAGTGATTTGTTTCTTCCAATATTTTTGGTATTTGATTTCGTCGAGGCTGCTTGTGTATAGCTAATATTGATGGATTTCTTTCGAATTGCTATTATCTTTGCTTGATCGTTGCATTAAAAAGGGTTCCAAATCCTGACGAGTAGGCACATTAAAGACATTTTTCTAATGAAATTTATTCTCTGGATCATTTATTCCTATTCCTTCATCCGGCGTTGCGAGGCTCGAGTGTTCACCTGCACCCGCCTTCACTCCGCTGGGTGGGTACGAGTCGAACGATCCAGATGCGTATGGCAGCACGGCTCTCTACCAAACAGCCAGTGGAAGGTCTATCCAACCTGGTGATCGCACGAACACGAGAAGAGCGGTGCTGAGAGGACGATACCGAAAGAGGCAATGGCACGAGGTTAGTTCTTTTCTTACTTACGCGGTAGGTAACGATTTTTTTACCAGTGTCGTGGGATCGGGCACAAATAGAAATTTTCACAAATGGACTCGAATTGCGCATGATTACTCGTGATTCCAGTGAAGAACAAGAACACAAATCCCTCCCTTGCCCTCCCTCCCTCTCCCGACCTCCTTCACTCTCTCCCTCTCTCCCATGTTCTCTCTCTCTTCTCCATCTCTCGCGATGCCCCTCTCTTCCCCATCTTCCTTCCTCCTCTCCTGCATGCGGGCATACGCGCGCTAAAGGGGAAGGAGGAAAATTTCTCCTCCCTCTCCCGCGCTCTTCCCTTTCCTCTCTCCTCGTCTCCTCGCGACGGAAATTGCTTCCGTCGCGAGAAGAGAGCGGGCATACGCGCTCTCCCTCCCTCTTTCTCTCTCCCGCCCTCACTCGCCCTTCCTCCCTCTCCCGGCCTCCCGCTCTCCCTCCCTCCCTCTCCCGACCTCCCTCACTCTCTCCCTCTCTCTCCCGCTCTCCCGGCCTCCCTCGCTCTCTCCCTCTCTCTCCCGCTCTCTCTCCCTCCCTCTCTCTCTCCCTCCTTGTCTCTCTCCCGCTCTCCCTCCCGCTCTCCCTCCCTCTGTCTCTCCCTCGCCCTCCCTCGCCCTCCCTCTCCTCTCCCTCTCCCTCTCCCGGCCTCCCTCTCTCTCTCTATCGCCCTTCCTCTCTTTCTCTCCCGCCTCTCTCTCTCTATTTCTCTCTCTCTCGATTTATTTTCCTATGACGTGGCTGCTACGTGGATCTCGCTTGGCTTACTTGGCTGCCAACTGGATCGGGAAGAGTCAACAATAGCGGCTGTGCTAGATTTGGAAAAAAAACTGAGAGTTGGTGCTAGATTTGGAGAATACGAGAGTTGGGTCTAGATTTGGATAAAATCTGAGAGTTGGGGCTAGATTTGGATAATAACCCTTTTAACAGGGATCAAGTAATTTTAGGCACTATTCAATTGAAGTTTTGCTCAACAAAAAAACGAGTTGGTGACAGATTTACAAAAGCTTTGAACTACCCATCTTTCATTAAGTTCTTAGGAGATAATGGTGTGTGTAGCTTTGCGTCAAGGAGGAGTGTTGAAGTTTGATGCATGATTGTAACATCAGCCCAACAAGACAAAAGAAAAGAAGAAAACTTACCTCAACTGCATCTTTTAACCAACCTACCGTTTCTTGTTGATTAAGCCTTTATTTAAGAGTATTATTATTTTCAAGAGCTGTGTCCTCGTGTGACCGAAGAGAGCTCTGGGCGACTTGAAGGTTTTCCCGCATTCGCTGCACGTCGGAGGAACCATGGCGGAAAAAGAGCGTTCTCTCCCTTTCTTAACCGTTGCTTCTCTCTCAAGGAAGTCCCAGCGCTTCTGTTAGGAGGTCAGCAAATATTTTGCTCCACAACCTCTCCCTCCGATTTCTTGGCTCTCTTCCGCCTTCTATGCCTCGCCCTTTCTCGTCCTCTGTCGCACCTCCAAAGACCTCTGCTCATAGTTCCCCTATCACCCGCTCTCCCTCTTCCCCACTCTCTAACCCTTGTCTCGCCACTCCTCCAAAGACCTCTGCGCAGCTAGCCTTGCCGGATTATTCGGAACAGAATTTTCGAGGTCGCCGTACCGGAATTTGACGCCAATCGAAGCGCGCATTTCGGAGATCTATTTTTCTTGTTTTCTGTCATTGTTGGTGCACGCATAATTCTTTATTTGTTTTTGTTTTCTTTCATCAGAGTGTAAGCTCCAGCGACGGGTCATCGGTTCTGGTAGAGCTGATGGGGCCATGGGGTCTTGTAACTGTTTCTTGTAGAGCTCATCGGGTCATGGAAATCCAATGGAGTTCCAACAGGAGAAACTTCATTCGATGAAGATTTTAAAGGCCTCTCGAAGGAAGTCAAAAAGTTTCTGCTCTCGCTTTCGGCTTAGTAGGAGAAGAGTTGCTGCAGCTTCGCGTTCCTCTTTCGATGCCGGGTATTGTTCTACATGTTCACGGCGGACATTCCGGGAGGGATTCATTCCGCGCCAGCCTCTCTCCGGATGGGTCCTCATGTGACCGAAGAGAGCTCTGGGCGACTTGAAGGTTTTCCCGCATTCGCTGCACGTCGGAGGAACCATGGCGGAAAAAGAGCGTTCTCTCCCTTTCTTAACCGTTGCTTCTCTCTCAAGGAAGTCCCAGCGCTTCTGTTAGGAGGTCAGCAAATATTTTGCTCCACAACCTCTCCCTCCGATTTCTTGGCTCTCTTCCGCCTTCTATGCCTCGCCCTTTCTCGTCCTCTGTCGCACCTCCAAAGACCTCTGCTCACAGTTCCCCTATCACCCGCTCTCCCTCTTCCGCACTCTCTAACCCTTGTCTCGCCACTCCTTGCCTCTCTCGCTTAATATCAGCTTCGCCCCCCCACCCCCCCTCTCTGCGCAGCTAGCCTTGCCGGATTATTCGGAACAGAATTTTCGAGGTCGCCGTACCGGAATTTGACGCCAATCGAAGCGCACATTTCGGAGATCTATTTTTCTTGTCTTCTATCATTGTTGGTGCACGCATAATTCTTTTTTTGTTTTTGTTTTCTTTCATCAGAGTGTAAGCTCCAGCGACGGGTCATCGGTTCTGGTAGAGCTGATCGGGCCGTGGGATCTTGTAACCGTTTCTTTAGAGCTCCGAAATGTGTGCTTCGATGTGGCGTCAAATTCCGGTACGGCGACCTCGTAAATTCTGTTCCATATAATCTGGCAAGGCTAGCTGCGCAGAGAGGGGGGCGAAGCTGATATAAAGCGAGAGAGGCAGGGAGTGGCGAGATAAGGGTTAGAGGGTGGGAAGAGGGAGAGCGGGTGATAGGGGAACTGTGAGCAGAGGTCTTGGAGGTGCGACAGAGGACGAGAAAGGGCGAGGCAAATAAGGCGGAAGCGAGCCAAGTAATCGGAGGGAGAGGTTGTGGAGCAAAATATTTGCTGAGGTCCTCGCAGAAGCGCTGGGACTTCCGTGAGAGAGAGGCAACGGTTAAGAAAGGGAGAGAACGCTCTTTTTCCGCCATGGTTCCTCCGACGTGCAGCGAATGCGGGAAAACCTTCAAGTCGCCCAGAGCTCTCTTCGGTCACATGAGGACCCATCCGGAGAGAGGCTGGCGCGGAATGAATCCCGCCCGGAATGTCCGCCCTAAGCCTGCAGAAAAAAATACTGCATCGAAAGAGGAACGCGAAGCTGCAGCAACTCTTCTCCTACTAAGCCGAAAGCGAGAGTTTGCGTGCGACATCTGCGGTAAAGTTCTTGCTACTCCTCGAGGATATGGAGGACACATGGCGGTGCATTCGCGTAAGAAGCGGAAGGTGGAGCAGGATTATCCTAGGGCCCATTTCTCATCTGGATTTAATCCGAACCTGCCTCCTGTGGAGAATATTGAAAAATCCGGTTGATTGAACGAGAGTGTAATGATATTGCCTTTTTTTTTCGTTTTCTTATTGTCGTGTCGTTCTCGTTAGGTTTGTACGTTCATTCTGTATAATCTGCTATCTTCTCTTCAACATTAGTCGGCGGTTAAAGATCCTCGTTTAGTGAAATTGAGCGGTGACCTGCTACTTCGTCGAAAATCAGCCATTTTTGCGTATAGTTTTGCAGTAGGGATAGCGTTCTACGTAGGAGTTGCAATGGCTCTCTTACGGTACCCGCGAGACTCAGACTCGAGCTTGCCCGTTCTCTCTCTCTCTCTCTCTCTCTCTCTCTTTCTCTCTCCTCTCACCAATTGACTAACACCGAAGCCAAGCTGTTTACTAGTCCCCAGAGACCGACACAGGTAAAATCTTCTGGCAACTACAAAACGTACACCAACCAAGTTCGATTTCTCCCTCTTATTCACGCATAATAACCCCTTGCGGTTCTGTTTGCTGTTCCAAAGAGCAAGAAATTTCCGGCTAACATCTCCGCACCCACGGCCGGCGGCATCGTGAGGGGTTCGTCAGGATGATCCGCCGGCTTGATCAAGATGACGGAAACATGATAAATCAGTGTGACAGACAAGCCCGAGACCCAGTCGAAGGCTGCCGCATAACAATCTTGGATCTTCGGGTAAAGATTGACGCTGCCTCCAAGCTGTAAGCAATCGAATAAAAAACGGGAACACAGATTCAAAAAAACATATCACTCGCACACCTCCTTTTGGAAAATAGAAAGTCTAGAAAAAAGAAGTTGCCGCCGCGTGTCTCCTGTGTCTTCATCTCCAGCGTTATAACGCGATCTCATGGACCGCCACGATTAAGTTTCTGCACTTTGAATAAAATCGCCGTTAGATGAAGATCTGACAGCTTGAATCACACTCTCACAACAATCTCAAACACCTCAAACAGTCAAACGGCAGCTCAAGATTCTACGGAGCCGAGTCAACGGTCAACCTTCCATCCAAAACCTAACTGCCATCCCCACCGTCACGGATCATGTCCCTTCACAGCAGGAATATTACCGCTCTTTTGATAGGAGAGGAGATCACCAAGATTGACGAGAGCGAAGAAACTGGCGTGGAAAAAATTCGGTCGGAGATGTCGAAGCTCGAGCAAGTCCTTCTCTATTTCCTATTTTCATTCTTCTAGTGAACCTTCCGTTTATCATAATGCTTGTGAAATTGTAGGATCCGCGAGAACTAATTAGAGTGAAAAATGCTATATTTCGGCAAAAAAATCAATCGTATTATTTTTTAAGGCAAGAAAACAATTTTTTCCACAGTTTTAGGAATAAGTAAATTACCCCATCTCGTCTTACTCATTTGAAGCAACATATTTCTCTCCACTGGACAACGGGCATGTAAACTTGCCTCACCGGAAGAGAAACCAAAACTCTTATATATAAACTTGGTCAACTAGAGCTTGTGCGGCAAAGTCAGATACACGGTTGGCCTTTAGAGTCTTCTCTGATGCAAGTCTCTCTCTCTCTCTCCCAACATGATTGTAGCTTTGGGATGTGATGAAATGACTTTTTGAGGTCGATGAAAACATATGAATTCATGTCAACACAATTACAAAACTCACCAATTTTAAGTTATAATCAAGAATTTATTAGTCTAATGGTGAATAAGGGTTAAATCGAGGAAGAAATAGGGATTTTTTTTAGATATTCTTAAAATATGATCAAATCGGATGATGAATTGATAACATGCAATCTTAACATGATAAAACATGATTATTAATACAAATTAAGGCATAGAACATTACATTTATGTGCATGTTATCATACTTTGAGTGCATTTCTATCATTCTATGTAATTTTATGTTATAATCTCAAAATACGTTAATTTAGGGTTAATTATGACGAATTAAAGATTAAAGATTTTATAACGCATCTTTACTTGAGATTATAAATGGTTTTTAAAGTTAAATAATAAGAGAAATCATTTTTATGAACATTCATTTAATTTTCTAAAGTTAAAATCTTGAAGAAATGAATGTATTTTTGAAATAAGAATTAAATCTCTTGTTATTTAAATAATTTGACTTTTTAGAATGATAGATAATTGAATTTCAGATCAAATGAAAGAAATTTGAATTAATTTGGAGTTGTATTTTGAAAGTTATGATTTTTACAATTTTTAGAGATTTTTTCTGGATTTTTCTGATTTTATTTTCTATTTAAAAACGTTTAAAATAAACAATAAAAAAATGCAAAAAGCGCGCGGGTCCCACGCGGGTGCGACGTGGCACGCAAGGCCACGTGGCAGAGCCATGCGGACCCGCGCAGCGCCTACGTGGCGCGTTTTATATCTATAGTATTTCTATTATTATATATATAAAATGGGTCTTCAGCCTTCCCTATATGGGAAGGGTTATTAACCCTATAAACCGTCGGGTCTTATAAACCCGACGGTTTGCTATAATTAACTCCGTGTGGGACGAATCCACACTTAAATCTAATGTGCAGGTGACGTGGCGCGATAAGGAGCGCCGGATCTGGTGGACGACCGATCGACACGCGTCGATCAAATGGACGCGCGGTCCACCGATAAAGATCAGCGCACATGCTTGATTAAAAGAGTTATAATGGTCGGATCTTCTGCGATGTGGCGGCATCACACGCATCGATCACGTGGTGCGCGGACCACTGATCACGATCAAGACCACGTGCGATTTAAAGGTGGATTATAACGGTCCAGATTAAATCGTGCGTTATTCATCTGGACCGTTGGATCGCGATCCAAGGGGCTCAAATCAAAGCGTTTTTAAATGCGTATCAGGCGGAGCGATCTGGAGCGTCCATCTGCGATCTGATGGCCACGATTTAATCTTACCGTTTCATATTGATGCGTTTAATCTCGACCGTTGATGCGGATTAAACGCATCAATCGGGCGGTTTTCCTCATTTCGCCCTATAAATAGACGAGTTCTTCGTCGTTTGTATGCATTCTTGAGAGATTTGATCTAATCGACCTATCTAATCCCCTTCTCTCTTGAATCTCTCTCTTGTAATCGCTTCTAGACTCGAAATCGTGTCCACAGAGTGTTTATAAGAGAGATTTTGACGATCGTGCGAGGAGAATTTGTCTCTTGAACATCGATGTTCACGATTGAATTCGTGGAATGAATAGCTGTCGATCCGGCGATCAATTAGATCAATTTGATCGTTATCTTGGGTTAGAAAACAAGTTATTCCTCTTATCTATCGTCATGTATCATCAATTTTAGGTTTAGGATTTCAATTTAAGTTTAATTTCATTTTAATTTTAATTTGGGTTCTTCGTGATTCCGAAAATTTCATCCCACTTCCATCTTTGATTTCTCCGTGATTACTAATCCAAAACGAGCGATTTTTGATTCCACGGATAGATCTTTGAGTTATCTTTCTAAAACACCATTTTTCCTAATTTCTCACCTCAATTCATCGTCCAATTTGACCAAATTCTAAAAGATATCATGAAAATACCTTAATTCCCTGAGGATTCAACCCATATTTACCATTATACCCCTCAATTCGAGTGAATTTCTTAAAATGGGTAAGTTTGAAATTATTTTTTACGTGATACCGCGTAAAATTGATGACCTCGCGGTTTCGTCTTGTTAGGTGGCAGCGACGATGTTGGCGGCGACAACATCGGCAGTTGGTCTCTTTTCTCGATCTTCCTTGAGCAGTCAATCAAGAGAGAGTTCACACCTTTCTTTCTTCAAATGATGGCTAAGGTTTGTGGGGGGGGGGTCTCTTCCCCTCTTGTAGAGTCCAAGATGGGCCGAGAGGGGAAAGGGCGCACTTGAGGCCTACGACCCTAAAACCTAACATAATCATAATAAACAAAGGTTAAAAAAAGAGGGGCTTTGTCTGCTGGGATCTGAGGCTCAAAAAGCTCTCCAAGTCTTCGTCCAAAATAATGATCGTAGCGGAAGATGGTGAATCAAAACATTTAACAGAGTTGAAGCACCAAGAATAGATGATCTCATCATCCATTCTAAGTGATCCTATCATCTAGTATAGAATAAAATTCATACTTACATGGATCATTTGAAAGAGTTCTTCAACTGTTCAAGTGTCCGACCTCTAGCGGTATCCACACAGTCTTCAGACGATCGGATCTCCTCTTGAACACTCGTCACCATGAGAGGAAGAGAAGATGGAGGAGAAGTTCTACTAGGCTTGCATGGGCACCTCTATTATGGTCATTCTTCCCCTATTTATAGACTTTAGGAATGTGAAATTTTCACAAAAACCCTTATTATTATGTCTATATCCATCGACGTCCATTGACCTTATGTGTGTGACCCTCTAGGTTCATATATCTCACCAGTTAATGACTCTATCAACCCAATAACAGTTATTAGTCCTCTTCATCAATTAATTACATCAACATATAGATTAATTGACTAAGGATCCATTTAACCCAATCGACAGGTTGAGTCGCCATCCCGGTGGGTGCCAAGCTTCACCACGTGCTCTAGGAGATATGGAGTATATTAGAACTCTTTCATGGAACCCTGCCATCATTGGTTACCGTGTACGTGTAATACTTCATCCACACGAGACTCATGAATGACTTAGGGTATGATTAATTGTCAAACCCTAATCGGTCACTCAATTTAGTACGAATACAAGTAGGAAATCATTGAGAACAACTTCTCTATTATTTCCACTACCTTGGCCAAGGATTTAACTGCATCTAATTCCTTGAGTCGATCTCCTCATATACCAAGGGCGGATGATCCCATATTAACCACTCAATCACCTTCGAGGACTTCATGTCGTATCCAATTTATGACGTTTTGGAGATCCCGTGACTAGGGATTCGTAAGTCATAGTCAAAACATGATCATCTATCCAGAAGATGTCTTTAGTGTCTTAGGTCAAAGGACTACGTACACAATCATGACATGAATCAACCTGATTGACAATTTGGCATAATACCATTCCAGGGATTCATACGGATCAATTCAGTGAACTCTTTCTCCAAAGAGCACCCGCTATCTATCCTTGGTATCTCAACACCGATGGCAACATGATCAGCCATACTCATCATATGAGTCAGATCAGATAGTGCTATTCTTTCCGGATAATTCGATGTCCTTCTCGAATATCCTACGAATAGAAATATTTAGAACATATGTTTAAAGACCAGTGATTTTGTATCATGATCTCATCATAATTCACTTGATCATTGCATATGTTCATGGAATTTATTACAGACATCACACAAGAATGACAATGAATAAAAGTTCATTTCAATGAATATAGACAAAAGATGAAAGTCTGATTGGCTTGCAGGCCACATAATACCCATCATCGTGAGTGGGGCTCGAAAGGGGGAAGGGCCCACCGAGAAGCACAAAAGGGAGATGGCCCACTAAAACATATGTGGGCCGCTAAAGTTCAAAATGAGGAAAGAAGATAGATCCATGCGCGTGAGCTTTGAGTGGGGCAAGATGAAGTCCTCAAGCGATGTAGCGAAACTCGACATCCTTCGTCTTCGTCTATCGTGGGGGCTGGACGCGCGTGGGTGTCGGCTCTTCCGGCGCCATGGTGTTGTGACTTGGTGGCCACGGGGGTCGTACGCCACCATATCAGCTCTCTACTCATTCATAATATGTAATATGTGCTTGCAATCATATGATTATTAACACATTCAAAGACATAATTCATCTATTTATTATGCATGAAATTATGTTTTGAGTATAATTTCCATCAATTCTCTACCAATTATCTCAACATCTCAAACTAAATTATTTTAAGGCTAATTTTCCCCAATTACTAAGTTTGACTTTTCAAACTTAAAAAATTATTTTAATAATAGTAACCTCATTTTCTTAAGATTTTGAATTTTAAAGATTTACATGAAAATAATTAGACAAATTATTTTAAATCAACTTTGAAAATTATATAGCCAATAAGCCAAATCACATTTCCTTGTATGTCATTTATAGTTTTTGAGATAAAGTTTATTCATTATTATTCTTGTGTGATATTTGCATGAAGTACATAAGCATATGATATAACAAAGTGAATTATGATGAGATCATAATACACCAATCACTAGTCTTTAAACTTATGCTCTAAATATTTATATTAGAGGGATATTTGAGAAAGGCATTAAAATATTTGAAAAGAGTAGCACTATCTAGTCTGACTCTTATTATTAGTATTCTTGATCATCTAGCTATTGATGTGAACACACCAAGGATAAATAGTCGGTGCTCTTTGAGAAAAGATTTCAATGAATTGATCCATATGAATTCCTGAATAATGTTATAACGAACTGTCTAATAGGCTGATTCATCTATAGTTGTGTATGTGGTCCTTTGACTTGAGACACCAAAGACATCTTATGGATGGATGATTATGTTTTGATTATGACTTATAAATATATAGCCACAAATCTCCAAAATATTATTTTTTAGATACGAAATGAAGTCCTTGAAAGTGGTTGTGTAGTTAAGATGAGATCGTTTGTCCTATGTATTAGAGTAGATTGACTCAAAGAATGAGATAAAGTCAAATCCCTTGACTAAGGTAGTAGAAACATCGGAGAAGGTATTCTTGACGAATTTTTCCATAAATTGATACTAACTTGAGTGATTAATTAGGGTTTAACAATTGACTATACCTTAAGTCACCGATGAATCTCATAAAGGTTTATACAAGGGTTCTTATATATTGCATATCTCATAAGGATATGGTGTAGCTAAGCAATCAATGGGTTGGCAACTCAACATATCCATTAGGTTAAATTGATCCTCAATTAATTGATCTGTATATTGATATAGATAATTAATAAGGTCAACCAATAAGTGTTATTGGGTCTATAGAGCTATTAACTAATGAGATATATGAACCTTATTATGAGGTCAGACACATAAAGTTGATGTATGTTTGTATATATATTGATAACACATAAATCTATGACATTTAACTCCGAATTTTCATGAACATTTAGTTTAAAAAGAATATATTTATGTGTTATTATGATTAAATTGCTTAAATTTTGCTTCATTATGCTTTTATGTTATTTCCTGGATTTTATGATATTTAAATATCTCTCTCAGACTATAAATTGACAAGGAAATGAAATTTGAAAGCAAAATATATCTTTTAGAATTTTAGAAATGAGTAAAATGAAGTTTGGGGCATCTTGAGGGCATATGCTTAATTAATCTAACCATTTCTTGTTTATTTATCAGCGTCAGGGGTATTAAGGTAATTATGTGACATTTCTGGATAGATTTGTGAGTTATTCCTTTAGTTTTCTGGGATTTATACATAAATAACTCTCGTCGGGGGTTGAAATGCGATATTTAACTATCGCTGGGCATAAATGCAAATATAAGTCATTAAAAGGTGAAGCAGATAGAGCTCACCAGATCGTGACACGTGTCACCATCTGGCGGCTCCGATTTTCTGTAGCCTAACATTTTTTTTTATTATTATATATATGCCCATGCAGGTGACGTGGACAGCAGCCGTCATCGTTGACTGGAAGGAGAAAACGAGAGAGCGACGTGGCGCTCTCTCATTCGCTTGTAAAAGAGAATCACGATCGCTCACCTGAAATTTCATATTAAAATATTAAATTGACTTTGACTAACCTGCAGGTGACGTGGCGATTCTGTTTTGTCCTTTTCCTGTTTCGCTTTTTTCGTCGTTTTATTTCTCCGTTTCGCCATTTTGTTAATTCGTTTTGTCGTTTTATGCTATCGTATTCCGTCGTTTTCTGCGTTTTTCTTTTGTCGTTTTGTCGAATCGTCGCTCCGCCGTTTTAGCTTTCCAACCTGCAGGTGACGTGGCGTGCATTTTGTCATTTTGTTAGCTTGTTTTGTCGTTTTTCCTCTTATTTGGTCAAATTCATCTCGTCTGACTTTCGTTTTATTAAAATAATATTAACTTTCGCTTACCTGTGCAGGCGAGGCACGCCGTTATTTTTGACTGCAAAGCGAGAATAGGAGAGCGACGTGGCGCTCTCTTATTCGCGCTAAGTGAGGAATCTGCGGCGAAAGTGAATCGCCGCAGATTCCGTCACTTACCTTTTTTGTGATTTATTTTAAAATTACTTACCTTTCAGGTGACGTGGCGAAAATCTGATGGCCGGCGTGATGACGACGTGGCGCAATCACAGAGGCTCACTGATTAGGGCTGCTGATGCAAGAGATCACCGAATCAACGGCCAGAAATGATCGGGGATGAAATGTTGATATCAGACCGTCCGATTGGGCTGAAATTTTGAAGACGTCCTCATCTCATCGTGCTCTTCCATCTGTACGGTTGAGATCTCCATCTGATTCCTGAAGTTCCCGAAAATCAATCTCAATCGTCGGATTGAGAGGAAGCCCTAACTCCTAAAAGTGCTTCTCCTCCACTCCGAATTCTCTTGTCTTTTGGCTCTCTCTTGACACCAGGTCACCAGCAGGAAAGGGGGAGAAGCTTAGGCCCAAGCTAAGCATCATCGGATGCTTGAGTTTGATCTGGAGAAGGATAACAAGAGGAGATCGTCGTCGTAGCGAATCAATCACCACCCGGCCTAGGATTGGCACCAACACGGGGTTTGTGGGAAGATTCTGAGGAGGGATTCTCTTGTAAGCCTTTTCCATGGATAATGTAGGATCTTTTCTTCTATTCTAATTGTAGGTTATTACATTTGCTTCACAAATCTTACCAAACCATATCATCTATCTCTACACGATTTCACCTCTCTTATTTCTCCTTCATTTCTCTTTTCTCACATTCCATCAATCTCTTCTCTTCCAATTCTAATCTCTTTTCCTCTAATTAGTAGTACAGAAATATAATCTCACCAATTACATCCATTACCTCTATTTAATTCTCCTTCTAACTTCTAAATATCCTCCACTATAGGAATTCACCCCTTCTTCTACTTTCGTCTCAACCCTCATTACCTAGATTCCCTGAGGATCGACCCTTGCTTACTACTGTTCTAAGTGAGGAATTATAAATGTATTGAATGAATTAGAACACACAACAACGATATAATCAACCAAGTTTTAGTTCATCATATATATAATTATGTGGGTTTTTGTAAAAAGTTTACATACCTAATGTATATAAATAAGGAGAGAATGAACGCAATTTGACGTTCTAATGTGAACTTTGTAAAAACTATCTCCTTTATTTTTTTTCTCTCTTGGTGAAGAGTGTTGAAGAGACGATCTAACCTTTAGCAATCTTGTGGATACTATTAGAGATTAGATGCTTGAATAGCTTCCAAAACTGCTGGGATCTGAGGCTCGAAAAGCTCTCCAAATCTTTGTCCAAAATAATGATTGCAGCGGAAGGTGTTGAATCAAAACATTCAACATCGTGAAAGCACCAAGAATAGATGATCTCATCATCCATTCTAGGTGATCCTATCATCTAGTATAGAATAAAATTCATACTTACTTGGATCATTTGAAAGAGTTCTTCAACCGTTCAAGCGTCCGGCCTCTAGAGGTATCCACACAGTCTCCAGACGATCGGATCTCCTCTTGAACACTCGTCACCACGAGAGGAAGAGAAGAGGGAGGAGAAGCTCCACTAGGCTTGCATGGGTACCTCTATTATGGTCGTTCTCCCCCTATTTATAGACTTTGGGAATGTGAACTTTTCACAAAAATCCTTATTATTATGTCTATATCCACCGACGTCCATTGACCTTATGTGTGTGACCCTCTAGGTCCATATATCTTGCCAGTTAATGACTCTATCAACCCAATAACACTTATTGGTCCTTCTTATCAATTAACTATATCAACATATAATTAATTGAATAAGGATCGATTTAACCCAATCGACAGGTTGAGTCGCCAGCCCGGTGGGTGCCAAGCTACACCACATGCTCTAGGAGATATGGAGTATATTAGAACTCTTTCATGGAACCCTGCCGTTATTGGTTACCGTGTAGGTATAATCCTTCATCCACACGAGACTCATGAATGACTTAGGGTATGGTTAATTGTCAAACCCTAATCCGTCACTCAATTTAGTACTGATGCGAGTAGGAAATCATTGAGAACAACTTCTCTAATATTTCCGCTACCTTGGCCAAGGATTTAACCGCATCTCATTCCTTGAGTCGATCTCCTCATATACCGAGGGTGGATGATCCCATCTTGACCACACAATCATCTTCGTGGACTTCATGTCGTATCCAATATATGACGTTTTAGATATCCCGTGACTAGGGATTCGTAAGTCATAATCAAAACACGATCATCCATCCACAAGATGTCTTTGGTGTCTCAAGTCAAAGGACCACATACACAATCATGACATGAATCAACTTGATTGACAATTAGGTATATTAACATTCAAGGATTCATACGGATCAATTCAGTGAACTCTTTCTCCAAAGAGCACCCACTATCTATCCTTAGTGTCTCCACACCGATGGCTATAGGATCGGCCATACTCATCATATGAGATGGATCAGATAGTGCTATTCTTTCCAGATAATTCGATGTCCTTCTCGAATATCCCACGAATAGGAATGTTTAGAACATATGTTTAAAGACTAGCGATCACTATATTATGATCTCATCATAATTCACTTAGTCATTGCACATGCTCATGGACTTCATTGCAAACATCACACAAGAATGACAATGAATAAACTTCATTTCAACAAACATAAACAAGATTGATGAAAGTGTGATTGGCTTATAGGCCACATAATATCCATCAAGAACTCCTTCAATGAACTCTATAAGTATTGATTTTGATTTATACTAGATGATAGGATTATCAATTCTCAGTACCTTGATGTTTTGAATATTTGATTCAATGTCTTCTACTAAGTTTTATGTTTTGATCAAAATTTTGAGAGCCTATAGAGTATCAGATCCCATCAATTAGAGGTCTGAATAGAAATAATCTTTTTTGAAGCATTCAAGGCACTCGTTTCCTCTATGTCCATAGTGAAGATAATTTGGCATCAAGGTAGTTGATTTGATTTTGTCCTCAACCACATCCAGACCTACTTCTCGCTTGTGCTCAATCAGTACAGTGCCCTTTTTATGTTATGTAACTTCATTTTCAATTCCATGATCTTGATTTTTCTTGAGATGCATAAATTTTTGCTAAAGCATCCCATGTTTCCTTCGATGATTTCTTCCCACAACACACAACAGAAATGAATCTGATAAAGAAAATTTTATGAGGGATAATACACGTTGACCTTCGTGCAACCATGTTTCATATTCAAGATTGATTTGAAGATCTCCATTTTCTTTAATTGAAAATATGGGAAATGGATCTTGTTCCATTATTCGAGCCATGCAAAAACCATTTAAGATCGATATTATTTGAATTTTCCACAGAATATAGTTATCACGTGAAAGTCTCAAAGTAGTAATAGTACTTAGAGAAGAGCACAAGGATAGATATTGTTAGCATGGATGCAGTTGTTATGACAATATTACTAGTTCTTGTGGTTGGATCCATTTTGGGGCCCAGTGTTGGCATTATATTTCAATATTTCCAAGTAATTTTATTCATCCTTTTCTCTAGAAGAGCAATGAAAGAGGTCCATAATGTAGACATAACAACATTTGAATGGGAGAACGTCTTTGGTTTTTCAAATTTCTACTAGTAATATTCAAACTAGAGTTCATATTTTCCACAATGTTCACACATAGGATTAGAAGGGCCACCACAATCAACATGAGCAGTCTTCAAAGAAGATGAGAGTTTCAATGAAACCATATTTTTTGTAAATAGATTGCTCTTTTTTCCTGTAATTTTGAATATTTTTCAACAATAGATGATGTAAGTTGAGGAAGATATGAACAAATAATAAAATATATCTTTTAAAGGACAATTGGCTGTCACTTCTTCCCACTAACCTTAACAAACACATATAAATAAAGACCAAATATTATTCAAAATTTTATTCAAATCATGCTCGTAAATGTTTGAATTTACATAGAGATGAGTGACATTTAGGTATAATATCATTCAAGGATTCACACATATCAGTCCAATGAACTCTTTTTCCAAAAAGAATTAGCTTTCCTTAGTATCTCTACACTAGTGAATACAAAATCAACCCTACTTATCATATGAGTCGGATCCGATATTGATATTCTATCTTAATAATTTATATCCCACGAATAGTAATGTTAAAGACATATATTTAAAAACTAATTTTTGTATTATGATCCCATCATAATTCACTTAGTCATTACATATGATCATAGACTTCATCACAAAAATCACACAATAATGAGAATGAATAAATTTTATTTCAATAAACCTGAATAATATACATGGAAGTGTGATTTGGTTTATAAGCCACATAATATAAACATTTGGCGGTTGCTCCTCTAGAGGATATGGTATGACAAATTCTTGACCCAAACAATGACCTTTTTGTCTATCTATCACCTTATACATGAGATAGAGAAAGATATTTATTATAATATTATCATTTATCCTCATTGATCATTCCCTTATCTACTCATTGATTTCCTAATACTGGATTACAATGGTGTTGCTTAATGACGGAACATAAATCTTGAGGTAAGGGTGTGGCATGATGTTGAGATGGATATATATATATCCATCATCTGCGTCAATGAAATTTGGAGAACAAAAAGTATCTTCCTTCTTTTCCATGTTTGAATTTCTCCAATACCATTGGCTTTTTTCTTCAGATATAACATCTCGACTGATATATATACTATACCAGCCTCTGGATCATAACACTTATATCCTTTGGTCCCAACTTCATACCCAATAAACACCATGGGTTTGCTTCTATCTTGCAATTTCTTTAATTTTTCTCTGGGTACCTTCACCTGACAAAGGGATCCAAAGACTCTAAAATGTTATATATATATGCATGTGCGTGTGTGTATGGAGCCATTGACACCTTTTCCTACTATTGAGAACAAATTGTGCCCTTGAAGGTTGGTATACCTTGAGCCTTGAGATCATTGAGAAGCAAGAAAAACTTGGCATAGTGATCATGGATAGATACATCCTCATTTTGAGCCTAAAGAATTTCTCATAGACTTCTGTGCTATGAGAAATACCTATCTAAGATAATAATAATGTCATCAGTATGCCAAATGATACAAAATCAAGCCCTTTGTGAGATAAAAATTTTCATTTTAGAAAAAAAACTGAATTGTAGGTCCATCAAAATCCAGAGCAACCTTAAAAAGGATTTTTGGAATTGAAAAATAGGAGAGGATCTTAATGCAGGTTCTAATAAAGGAAAAACACCAAATTTAAGCATGCTCAAGCCCTAATGATATAGAAGGGAGGGAATTCTAAGGAGAAAATGGCTCTCAATATGAGAGTGGCGTTGTGGAGATGACAACACGAGAAAACATCCTAGAGGTTAAGATTAGAGTTGAAGCAACATGAGAGACCTAAATACTTTATTACATATAGGGAGAGCAAGATACAAGAGAGACAGATAGGAATACAAGGCCTACTGGTTTGATAGGCCCACAAGGCCACAAATAACAGCATTTGTAAATGAAAATATGGGATTGTTAACCTTTCTATAACTCAAAATCCATGTCATTATATACATTTTATCATGTGTTTATTGTATTATTATGAATGCCTTGGCATTTAGCCTAAATTATCAAAATGCCTAGGGTAATGGATTTGATCTCTTTTAAGATCAAATGTCTTTAATCTTAGCTTATTTCATTAAGATTTTGAAATTGAATCTTTAGATAGATAGAATATTGAAGAATAAAGAAAGTAGGAGGGATTTTTTTTATCTAAAGTCAACTTAAAAGTTAACTTAGTGATTTTACAAAGAAAAACTTCGATCTTTCATTTTTTAATTAATCTATAGATAACCAAATTACTAATCCAATGAAAAAAATTTGGGTGAAAATGAGTTAAATTTTTAAAGAGAGGAATTTTATAAAGTTTAGGAATATTTTCTATTTTTTTAAGGATTTTTAGAGTTGTTTATTTATTAAAATTCAAAGAAAAGGGGAGGTCCCCCCTTCCCCCAAGAGCTAACATGGTACATGCAGCGATTTGGCATATCGTAAGCAAGCTAGTGTCAATAGGTGGGTGTGCAAATGGGGCCTAGGTGGTGCTTGCACAATGTCTCCATGGTATTGCATTTTTTAGAGATTAGAAATATATTTATTGCACATAATTCTTTCCAATGGTATAATCATGATTAATATATGTACACATTAATCATGATTAATATATTCTCATTCTAGATTACATGAAGAATCTTAGAAAGTGATCAACAGGATTTATAAAATCTAAGAACCATGTATCTGATTGTTGGCGCTTTGATCAAGTTCTCATGGGCGCAAATCATCCAAAGGCTTGAGCTTCCATCAGCCCTCAATTGGGAGGCCACATGGCACAATCTTGACCATTCTGCCCCCACCTTCATGAAGACGGCCCGGAGAACTTTTGAGAAGTTCCAAGGATTTTTAAGGCTGTTTCTTGATGGGAAGTGTAGAATAAGAGTCTACTCGATTTCCTTCAAGGAAAGAAATGGCTGACCCAAAATTTTCTTTGACCTTGAAGTTCTAGAGCCTGATCATGTGCCCAAATTTTTTTGACCCAATTGACATTTTTTTGACATTGCTTTCATGATTTTTGAGCAAATTCTCTTATATTGCCCTTGAAAGGACGAAGATTAATTGCTGGAACATAATAACCATTGTCAAACAAAATTATTAGAAGTCTTTGATTTTTCACTCTTAGGGTCCTCTTCACATATCCTCTATTTTTAATTAAGATGAGATTTAAGTTGAGGAGTATATTTTAGTCATACTTTATCGGCGCTCTATGAATCTCTCTGCTATAATGGTAATGATTTTCTTTCTTCTATTTGTTGTTTATTTTAAGTCTGATTGACCTCAAATTTGATGTGTTGGAGTGATTTCTTCCTGCTTTGCCTGGATCCTCAATTATCTCTAATATCTCTATTTTTTCGTCAATATTGTCATTACCAACCCAATTCCTTGTGATTCAACTCTTATACACCGTTGTGCATTTTTTTATCTTACAAGCACAAGCTTTAAGCCCTATGTCTTGTTACATTCATGCTCCATGTCTTGTTTTGCGCAAACAATTTTCTTCTATTCTCTACTTTGCATACTCCAACTCTTCCACATAATTTATCATTATTAAGAAAACATAAATTTTGTTGATTTTTCAGCATGATATGTTATTTATAATCTTTTTTTAAGAAATGAAGTATGTGTAGACTAGTAATGATTTCAAATTGGAAACTTATATCTTGAATAATGGAGCTAATTGGGTTAGTCAATAATATTCCATTGAATATCTTGAATAAGGATTCAATGTACGATTGACATTAGTCCCTTCAAACACATTGTATGAATAAGATACTTTGGTGTGATATTTATTGGAAAGGTGGTTGAATATTCTCTAGCTACATACCATTTAAAGATCATGCGATGAAAACTAAAATCATCAATGTGACATGTGAATGAATTACATCGAGTTTCCCGGCACGTCGAGCTTACCCTTTCTATAAACTAGTTTTCCTCTTGCAATTGATACCATTCTCCTCACTGTCGGCGCTAAGATGATTAGTGCAAAAGACCTCAGTATGTTACTCAAAATCTATTGATTGTCCGACAAAATCCACTTGGAACCTAGATCAATCATTTCAACAAACATTAGCTAAGTTTCTCCAATTTTTTTGTATAGTTCAATCAAACAGCTTTGATTTTTCAAGAGGGGTTGCCCAAATCCAAATCGAAGTATGGCGCACAAGGAATATCGATTTTCAAGGAGTGAGAGAGGTTCTTTTTATTAAAAAAAAAAAGAAAAAAGAAAAAAGAAAGAAAGAAGATCACTCGACTCTGTCGATCAACCAAGTGTCGAGTGATTCTTCTACCATTCTCTAATATTTTGGAGAGTTTGTTATGTGTTACCTGTGAGAAGGGGGCAATTCTGACACTCCAAAAAGATTGGGGGAGAGAAAAGCAGGCGGGCCCACCAAACTCCAAATTCCTCATGAGGAAAAACTTGCAATGAATTAACCATAAAAGAAGCCATCATATTTATACACACATTTGACAGCACCCTCTAATGGGGTGTAGGAGGATAGGGAGAGATCACATCTTCCCCTCCTTTATTGCACATTAATATCCTAAACTCCCATCCCTTCCTTCTATGGAAGAGCAATGGGGAATATGAGACAGAAAGAGCAATGGAGAGAGAATAGCTACGACGTGTGGAGCTCATAGGGAGCAATGGAGGTAGAAAGAGAAGGGACCTTGGCGAGCATCTGGTTCTTGACGATGCCCATGAATGCCTCGATCTCCCGGAAAATTGGGAGGTTCTGGGGGCAGCAGGGCTCCATTGTTGTCACCGCCGAGTCCAATATCTGAGCCACGTCAGCCGGGGGATCTTGTCTTTCGGTGCATGTCTACAGGAGCAGAGTTGGAATCAGAATCAAGCATGATAACATTGGGAAAATGAGAGAGATGAGATAATTGTGGGAGTTAGAGAGACCTACTCTAGACAACAGGTGCAGTAGAGAGACCCTCAACACAGACAATAGTGGGGGGACCAGGTAATGAGATGAGGATTGGTTGGAGAGAGAGAGAGAGAGAGAGAGAGAGAGAAGAGAGAGAGGCTCGCACTATAGAAACCAAGAAAAGGTAGAGAGAGAAGCGAGGGTGACAGAGAGAGAGAGAGATCCATATTTGATAAACCCAGAAAAACGTTGAGAGAGAGAGGAGAGGAGAGAGAGAGGCTCATACTAGAGAAACCCAGAAAAAGGTAGAGAAGAGAGAAGCTCCAAGAAGAGAAACCCAGAAAAAGGTAGAGAGAGAAGAGAGAGAGAGAGAGTCTCATACTAAATAACTCGAGAAAAGTATATAGAGAGAGACTCTCATACTAGAGAAACCCAGAAAAGGTAGAGGGGAGATATAGGGGCGAGGATTGAATTCTCGCTCTACCTCTATCTGACTTGAATTATAGATAGATAAGAAGACAGAAAATACCGCACTGGAAAGAACCCAGAAAAGAGATATAAGATGGGAATAGAATCATCTATACATCCCTATCTGATTAAACTTATAAAGAGAGGGGTGGAGGTCCCGGCTAGATGAGCAGCTGAGAGAGAGAGAGACAGAGAGACAACCATGCCAGATAGTCAAAACTTGAGTCAAGCTTTTGAGAATCAGAACCAGAACAACAATGCAGAGAAAAATACCTGAATCATCATCAGGGTGGCAACACAAGATGAGATCAGATCATTGGGGAGCCAACATTCAGCGCCATTGGTGAAAACAGACGAAAGTCACTCTTGGACTTGACGGCTGCTCTATTCTGACTGCCTGATCCTGAGCAGGCAATCCAGATTCAGCACCAGCTGTCCACCCTTTTGTAAAATCCAGGGCTTCTTCTATCCGAGAAAAGGCATCTTCCCCTTCCTTCAGAGATGACATCGCCTGAAAATAAAATCTCATCAACTATGATCTCAATAAAGTGATTAATTATATAACTTAATCACTGCTTTTAAATAAAACCTGTGATGATGGCATGGATGCACAACCATTTACATGTCACAGTTATTCTAGAGCGAGAGAGAGAGAGAGAGAGAGAGAGATGATCTTGGATCGTGACAATTTGTATCAGAGCTGAGATTTTGGGAACCATGGTTTCAGAGGCGATTGCTGCAAGGGTTGAAACTCTTCTAGAAATCAAGAAATATAATCTATAGATTGTCAAACAGATGGCAATCTATAGTTCTGTCTCAAAATATGAAAAATTAAGTCCTCAAATAAGAAGGTTATCAACAAGTCATCTGTCTCTCAACTCTCAGATGACAAACTCCTAGAGTTCTATCACCTAGGAAAACAAATGAAGGACACAAACTCTCAGCAAGTGGAAAGATCTCCAACATTATTAGTTCTCTTGGGAACTACTCCAATATCAAAGAAGATTTCCTGAATTGAAGGTAGAAGTAACGATACAGTCCCACTACTCACTTTTAAGAAAAGACTGACATTGAAGTCCTTGGGGAGATTATGGTGCCCAAGACACCACCCATGAGCAAGAAAAGTGATAGGGTAGATCTAGACAGCAAATGGGCAGGAAATTTCCCAGACAGAGGTGAGCTTAGCTGCCAACCAACTTCTATAAAAAAATAAACTATCAGCAAAGACAGACATTATTTGAAGACTCGGCTGGGAGCAAGAGTATTTCTCCATTTCTCCAAGGGGTGGAGTCGCAGAGACTGACTCTCTCTCTCTCTCTCTCTGTCTATCTATCGATTTATATACATGTCTGAGAGTCTCTCTCCCTCCTCTCTGTGTCTCTCTCTCACTCTCCCAGAGTTTCTCTCTCTCCTCTTTGTGTCTTTCACTCATCACTCTCTCTCAGAGTCTCTCTCCCTCCACACACTCTCGCCCTTCCTCTCTCCTCTCTCTATGCACATTTACAGCTAGTCCCTTGCAAGAAGTCTGTAACTTGTGTTAAAAAAATGTCATGATAGGATCTAAAAGATCCTATCACTTTCATCTCTGTCAACGCATGACTTTCTAGGTGAGAATCATCAATTACCGTCATAGCAATGTCAACCATCACCCGAGCCTTCCTTCTGGAACCTTCGACGATGTCCAGAACATGAGACCCAGGATCCTGAAGTGGGAATGCAGCATGACCAGAATGCCCATCATTTCCCATGGGCCCCACTGAGCTTTCAAATTCAGCCCGAGAGCAAAGAGGCCCTGAGTTCCCCTGGTAGGTGTTCCTCTGCCGCAGATAGAGTAGAGCTCCGGCCACCTGAAATTATCCAAAAAAATAAATTCTCAGTATTTTCAAAATTAATATAAAATTGAATATATATAGATTTCATTAAAAAATTAGCTTTCCTGGTCATTGGCATCTCTGAGTTGCAAGAGGACCATGGCATACTGTTTCCTGAAGTGTTCGAACTCTTTGATGGGTTCTCCCTCCTTCTGCTTAGCTGCCACCTCCTCATTCATGTTCTTCAGTTCAGTCAATAATGCTTCCTGCAGACAATTCATAAACTATTAATTCTAGAACACAAATATAAAGAATTTAAAAGATAATAATTTCTATCATAAGCAGATGACTGGACAATTCGGGTGGACAAAGTGATTGGCCGAATGATTAAGTGGGTTATAAATGGCACAGAGGAACTTCTCCATCTCTCTTTCTCTCTTCACCCAAAAATTGACTCTACGCTCAAATTGAATTTTCCTTGATCTCAATCTACCCTTATGAACAATCACGAATTCGATAAAAAATTATTAATAACTCCCTCTCTCTCCAAGGGCAATGTGATTAACAGACCAATCAATCCCAGACACTACAATTCCGAAGCCTACTAATGGTGTGGTCATTCATGAAATAGGAGAAAAGGAAGAAGATATACCTTCTTATCAAGGGCACGACTTAATTCAGCAAGCGCCCTAATATCTGCCTCTCTAGCTTGAATCTGAGCTAAAGTACAAGGCTGTGAATACATAGCTTGTTGTGCGGCGGCAACAACTTCACTTGCAGTGGCTTTTGCTACCACAATTGCATCAATAGTATCTCCCTGTTCAAAAAATATTGTTGTAAAGAAACTTCAACTGGAAATCATAAATAGTAGCAGTGGAATCTGACATTTGCCTGCTTCATCAGGGTATTCATGTGGAAGTCGGAAGAAGCAAAATTACAGCTTCCTTCTGCATGCTCTCTGGTTTTGCTAGGAAGGAGCATTAAAGAGTCCCCAAATATCCGATCCAGTGGTTGAGAGAACTGCCGTGCCTCATAGAGAACGCCAGAGATCCTTTCAATCAACCGATTTTTCTTTCTTAGAGCATCAGGCATGTTTTCTAGAGGATTCAATGGCATGCAATCAGTATCCTGGAAAAAATTGCGATAGTTATTTATTGTTCAATATACACCCAATATAATCTGTATACTCCATGAAATGTCGAATAGTACAACGAAATATATTATGCAATAGTAATAATTATGATAGCTCCACTTCCCTCTCTACCTCTTTGTTTGTTCTCTATTTATATTTACCTCCCCTCTCTCTCAGTCTCTCTTCCCCTCACAATTCAAAACATTTTGAAGAATAATCAGCAGAACAAAGAAAACCCTTAAGCTAAAATGCAAGTGAGTCAACTCACAATCACAAATTCAACACCTAGTTCGGGGCGGTCAAACTGAACCCTGCATCTGCTCCGGTCAACTGTCAAAATACTGCCATCATGAATCTCTCTCGTCTTTGGGTGACATGCAATTACACGCTGCCCTACGGACAACGGCCGGGCCAAATCTGCAGGGAGCCCTTCCCGCAAACCATTTCTTAGTTCACTATAATGTAATCTCACAGACTCGCGGTAATTTTCCAGTTTGCTCCTTTCTTCTAGGAGAAATTGCGCAGACAATCTTCTAGGCTTACCCAGGGAGCTGTTTGCATAGAAAGATCAAGAAAATGACATAAGTTCTAATCGGTGAACAAAAGTGCTAGCATCTGTTGATAAATAAAATATACTCAGAAACCTTCTCATGACTTCCACTCCAGCCATTCTAGAATATATTATCAGAATAGAAGGTTCTAGAACATGTGTTTACGATCAACATATACATACATATATATATATACACATATATATATATATATTAAGGTTCCTGAAGTTTTAGTTCCTCAGAACAATAAAATTTCGACAAAGTAAAAGAGCTTGAAGGGGACATGGCCATTAAGTTCATAAATCACATTATGATAGTGTTTTTCTAAAGTATATACATACAAAAGGTTCTCAAATATATATGTATACATTTATACACATATACATATAGCAACAGTTTCTAAACAATAAAAACAGAGATAGTTCCTAAAATTAACTCCAAAGAATGTAACAAGCTAGCTGAAATGGAGTAGCCATCAGGCAAATAAATCAACTTCTAATCTTGTCTCTCTAGACTATATGCCTAAGGTTCTAGGATATAAGACTACGTCAGCAGTTTCTTTTTTTGAAATACACTACATCAGCAGTGTCTAAACCACAAACTAAAAACTGTAGATTCTAAAACTAGCAAAAACTCAAAAAGCGTACAAAGTTAGTAGAAATAGAGAGCCATTTAGTAGATAAATTATCAACTGACCCTGTCATTCTAGAGTATATGCCTATGAAGGTTATAAAATATCAGTCTATATCATCAGTTTCCAAACAAGAAATTAAGAGATGTGATTCCTAAAACCAGCTAAAAATCAAGAAAACAAAAAAAAAGTTAGTTGAGCAGGAGAAAGCCATTAAAGTTCATGAATTTACCTTCTTATGACACCCCACTCTACACGAGTAAGTCTGGGAATATGGCCTAATCCAACATGATCCAAGTACTCAACAAATTCACTTTTAGCAAACCATGGGTAATCTATAGCGCTGTAAAACCACTCAAATATACACCATCTACGCAGCAAAGGAGATGATAAGCAATTCAAAAGCTTTCCCTGCACCACAAAAACATTTAAGTCAGTAGAAATCAAAGTGAAAACATATGTATTGTGTCTTTTCACTTGCCTTATCACTGGTCAGACTTGAGTCAGAAGGGGCCATCTTGAAGTGTGGAAGGTTTCAAACTCTGCATTAGTGTCCTCTTCAAAAGTATCTTCCGTCGATTTCTATTTTCAGATGCAAAGATAATTTTGCTTTCTGAAGATATTTGACCAGTAGACTCGTTCTCCTCCAGCTTTCTAGGTATTTCGTAGTCCAAGGAGGCTGGTTCTTGAGGTTTGCTCATTTTAACCAGTTTCTGACTTGGAAATTGAGTACTGCCTTTTGCTTTGTTAAAGGGCTTCTTGAATTCTTCGACAATTGCCTGGAAGTAATTAAAATGGAATATAAATCAAAATCATTTCAATGCATCTATTGCTTTCGATACAAGGTGCAAGATACTACTAAACAATATCAATTTTGTTACACCCTAAATACTAATATCTGAAGCATATCACAAAAAGCAACTAATAAGACCCTCCCCAAGAAAACTCATAATGAGAGTCAATCAGGAAAGAGTGCATGATATCACAAGAAAGCGATGGAGGAAGAAGAGACACAAACATTCAAATAAGTTTTTCATCTGAAGGGAGGACTGAAATCATATGGAGAATGCAGCAATTCCAAAGAATGTGGAGAGAAACCTCTTCTCATCTACAGCAGGATGAAGAGAAGAAGCCCATCCACACTCAGTCGCATAAACACCCCGAGTTTGGGTGGGAAAACACAAGCACTGCCAGTCAATGATGAGCTTGCACTCTTGACTATATATATGAAACCGGTGCTACTTTTTTTTTTTGAAGAGAAATAGAGAGCCACCCGAAACTGATGGCCCCCCCTGTTGTCATTGAAAAAATGACTAATTTCGATTACAGCAAGGGGGCTATCCCCGAGTGGGTCATGCCACTGAGGTGCCAGGATCTTGCGATCCCCCTCGCAGTATGCTGTATCGCGTCGGTGGAGGGGGGTCGACCCCTGAAAATAATTTCGTTACGGTGGAGCCGTATCGCCCATAGAGTGGCGAAGATGGTCTGCCACTCTGCCTCCCGCCTGAAAGGCCCCTGGCAGATCGACCGCCAAAAAGCATCCCCCGCCGTGACATCGATCTCCCCCAGAGCCGCCGCGGTCCAAACGGGCTGGACCAACGGGCACTCAAAAAATAAGTGAGAGCAATCTTCAGTCGCGCCGGAGCACATAACGCATCCATGGCGCCAAAACCGGTGCTACTAAGTTGGGTGGACAAGAACATGGTACCTGAATTGGAGAGCATGGGTGGGGAATCTCGAACTAATGCATACCTGGAGCTGTAAACCTTACAGTTCTTATTTCTCTTTGTGTCTCTCTCTCTCTCTGTCTCTATCTAATCTTTCTCCTATCAGGGCAATTCAATAATCTGCTTTCATATTCTTGGAGTCTTTCCAATATGTATCTTGAGTGCCCTGACCCTTACAGATTTCTGCTATAATAGAAGTAAAAGGCAAGAATGCCCAAAACAACTTACCTATTCCTTAGCAATGTTCAAAGAAAATTTAATGAAGTTCACTAGAAACTGCTTCTTAAAAACCCCATACACTGGCATAGAAAATGGTGCACACCGAGAGAAATTTGAACAAGAAAGCAAGGAAATAAACGAGAAACTTCAATGTACTCACCTCTTGAAAGGGAGATTCAGCAGGAAAAGTATTTTCATTCTCTTCATCTTTTAAATTCTGAAACAAAGTAAATGTGAATTAATATGTAACATTTTCAACAATAAAAAAATCCGCAATTTTTTGCTGCATTTTTTCTTACCTTAACAACTGCGGATTTCGGCTCTTTCTTTTGAGTTCTTCGAACAGGCCGGTTATTCTTTGCCTCTGAAGAATTCTTTGCATCTTCAGATAATTCCCGTTGTTTAGAGCTTCTTCGAGTACCTAATAAAGGGCCGGGCTTTTTCCTGGGACCTCTGATTTTTGTCTTTTTTGCCATTAGCAGTCACTTCTGAGGGAGTAAATTTTTCAGCAAAATCTGTGTTCTTGTCATCTTTGGGCTGTACAGATGAATCTGGTATGACATTTGTAAAATCTAAGTTAGATTTCAACAAAATTAGAATGCAAAGTTGTAGTTTGCAGAAAGTACCAGATTCAACATTAGAGCTTGGTGCCAAAATATTAAATGACAAATCTGCTAGAGTCTGTAGAGCGTCCAAAGCAGTACTTTCATCTGAAGTAGGGTTAAAAAGAAGAATCACATTGATGTTTCTAAAAGGAAAAATCACAATATTCTTCATCCATACAAAGTCATAGGTCAATCAAATGCTATCAGTCTAGATTTAAAATCTGTGGTTGTCTACGTTAAAAAATAGATATATATATATCTATATATATATATATATATATATACACAAGATTTCAGGATATTGGAAACATACTTTTTGGTGTATAACGCGATAGATACAGGAAATAATGGAAAAATAAAGAGATACTAGATCTATGTGATCTATTTCATGGTCAGATTCATCTAGCTATGATCTATGCCTAGGACTTCGTCTCCAAAAGTGCAGTAGTTTGAAACAATGAGAAAGGAGCAAGAAACAAGTCGAATTGCAATCTAGGAACAAAAATTTAACGTTAAAGGATTAGACATCCTCATCAAATTCAACAAATCAAAGATTGTTTAAAGAATCATACCCCCAGAAAAGAGCTGCCGGTTTCTCTTTCTAGAACCTTGAAATGATTGAACCCTTTTCCATTCTGATACTTCTGAATCAATCTCAGTCTTTGAGCCTCGATTACTAGGTCCTTCCTCAGTACCACTACACGCCTCTCTCACATCCTCATCAAAACCCAGAGGTTTTGAATTACTCCCCCGTGATTTTCTCAGATTTATCTTATTTTCAAAATCACGGTCAGTTTCGGAATCATAATGATAGCCATTTCCAACAGCAAAGCCACCAGTTTCAGCTTCAACGCTTCCTAGACTGCCTTCTGAACCATAACCATTCTTCCAATGTACCTCTGTTTCTACAAACTGTAGAGAGTAGAAAGATTAAAAGTGTTTTAAAAATAATCCACTGATGATTATATGTGGCACCCATGTAGTACCTTCCTATCACGACTCTGAATAGGAGAGGATTTCCCCAGCTCAATTCTTAATGGGGTCCGTGAAACCTGCGGCGAGCCAGCTTTTTGAGACGCTTCTGCTAAGGCCAATGCTGCTACATGGACGCCATCCTCGTCAGCATCCCTATCTGATTTGATAAGCTTGCGAGGAGAAGAACCCACATGGGTGTCTTCTCTAACTGGAACAGGAAAACGTGGTGTCCTCTTCCCAACGGCACGAGGCCTACAGCCTGAACAAACACCATCAAACGAATGCCCTTTTCTATTTTTGGAAAATGGGTCAGAAAGCAAGAAAACAATCTGTAAATCAAAAGCTGTAGACAACTGAAATCATTTTATTGACACTGGAATATAAGAAATATCGTGAAATTCTTTTCCCTTTTTATTATCTACGGCACACTAGAAAAATGATATTGTAGATAATTTTGTTCATGATTTTTTTTTATAAAAAAATGAGTTCATGATTAGTAACATTCTTGCCCCAAAACAGAAATTATTTTGGTGTCGTGTTATTCTATGATGTCACATAGTACCAGCAAGTCACATCAAATGATAATAAAACACAGTCTCAGGTATTTTATGGAACACAGGTTCTTCTGAAAAGGTCAGAGATGGGAAACAAAATAAACCGGTCAACTTTATCTCTTTGCAGCACCACTTTTCCTCAGTTTTCGTATCCATGAATTAAATTACAACATTTACCAGTAATAGGTTTCTAAATCTTCACTTCTAATAACATTTCAGCTTCATTTTCATAGTCAAACCAAAATAAAGATCATTTTAGAGTAACCACAGACAACATATTCCATGCGAAACTTGTACAGCTGATGGAGCATATGATAGATACAGATTCTAAAAGATACAAAGTTATGGTGGATTGTTCGATCAAATGCTAGCACCACAATGGTATAACAATGATATCTCTCATTCAAGTAAATAGACATTAAAAAAATACATGGAAGCTTGACAGGAATGTACTCTAATAGTTGTTCTAGACTGTAATAGATGAGAAAAGACTAATGTGAGTTATGATAGCTGCCTTATCTAAATGATAAGATTCTAGAAAATATTTATGCACCAAATTTGTAATCCTAAGATGTATAACTCTATAGAGAGAAAAGCTTTTTGAACCCTTAAACTTATCAAACTGCGATGATAATTGGACTATAAAGAGCATTCATGAAACTAGCATAAGCCATTGTAAGATACCTCCAGACCGCTTTTTCTTTAGAAAGAGAAAGACATCCATAATTTGCCGTTGTTGATTGATGCAGCAAGAAATCATGATGAGAAGTTGCCAGTGCTTTACCAGGAGAAAATTTTCCCCGAGCACGCTTCAAAGGCTTGTAAGATGTTTGTGGTTCATTGTTGCTGTCATCGTCACTATCACTTCCCTCCTAAATAGAAAACGTAAAATTAACTCAGATCAAATAGCCACCAGTCATTAAACTATACAACACAGCGCAAAATTTCAAAAATAATAGCATAATAGCATCAGTTTTCTTCAAAGCTAAAGAAGCAGCTAGATACATAAACTTACATCATAGAATAATTTGGAAATAAGAAATCGGGAGCCTGCTCCAAAAGGAGATGTTTTTGTAATCTAAACTCAAGTCGTCTAAATTCCACTGTTGATGAATTACAATTTCACGAGAACACCAGATGGTTCGCCAAAAAGTGAAGTATTAACAATTTATTAACTAGAACAATATCTTTTGCCATGGATTTCCTCAAAGGAATTGATTATCCAGAGGAAGATCCCATATGAACAGTAAAATAATTTTTGGCTTTATAGGTTCAGCTAAAGATAAAATTTCCATACAAGTTGCACGAACATGATAACCACTAAATGTTGTAGGATAAAACTGGCCACGGAATGGTCTACAAATCTTACCAGGATATTGTAATGATCAGTCATCATGGCAATCAATCCTGCAACAGTTGCTGTTCCTTCTGGTAGAGACAGGTATGCCTGAAAGCCCATTTAAATGTAAACTAAATAATTACTTGATGTAAAATCTATAAGATTGTGAAAAGAAAAAACCTAGAGTAAGAGGAATCAAGATCAATTAACCAGCCAATTTACATCAAAGTGGAACGATTACGGCAAGATACAAGTACTAGATGTAATGGAGTATAAATGAAAGGTGTGGAACAAAGTGTCACTTCAGGAAACATGAGGGTTCAAAAATCTTGAAAAACCATGGGATCCCAATTATAAAGAAATGTTAAAAGTGAGTTAAGTTTTTTTGAAAAAAAAAGTGAGTTAAGTTGAATAAGGATACTTGAAAGTTTAAGTTGTAGAGCAAAATATTGTTACCCGGTTCATGTTGTAGAGAGCCTCCACCATATCAACAGTTCTGTTTCTTATCATGCCTGCAACCTGATCATGGATCATCAACAAAGATATAACAAATAAACATAAGAAGCAGTTTAACGATATATTCATCATTTTTTCAACTTAAAGTAATGTCAATGAAGATTTCTAGTGATAGGAGGTCTCAGAAATACACCAATACAGAAGTCAATATCCAATTGACAGTCACAAAAAAAAGCGGTTAAAAACACCCTTTTAATTCAGAAGTCAAGCACTCAAACCTTCTTCCAATCTTTTCCATGTTTCCGATAAGCGACATAAAAGCGGTCAAGCTCTTCCTTACTCCATTGAGAGCCCAGCATGTCAGAAATCTTCCTTTTCTGCACCATTTACTTCAGCAGTGATAATTTTGCAAAAAATTTTTAAATATTACTGAGCATATTAGTTTAATCATCGACCTATTATTTTGTAATCCATTTCAAATTTTTCCATCCATATGTTTGATATTATCATATATTACATGTGAACTGCATCTCAAAAACCAAAGACATACAATTTTGAGGCGGTGACCTAGTTGTACAGAAAAGTCAAAAGGATATGATAATAGAAACGACTTAGTTGTACATACAATCCTTTTTTAACAATACGGAAAAGAGGGAAAGAAACTTACCTTCGTCTTGCTTTTATTTAAATAATGGCCCTCCTTATCAGGTGAGTCTCCGTTTCTTTTATAGCGTGGATGCATGATCCTCGCTTTTCTTGTTGGAGCCATTTGAGGATACCTTTTGCTGAAAATTACTTCAAATAACATATTAGTGTAGGAATAATAAAAGTGTAGGAAACCCAAATAAACATAAAAGTGTACCAAAAATAAAAGAGATTCCATTAGTCTCTTTTAAGAAGAGGATATACATGATAAGGCCAAAGTTTAACTCAGTCTATAACAATATCACAGATCATACATCCTCCAAAAGTCAACAAAGAGGCCTCACTAATCCAATTTAACTGAACAGAAGCAAGGTGGCAAGTCTTCTTTATAGCCAATATAATGCGGAGAGGTCCTTCTGAGTATAAGACGGGCACCAGGGTGGAGAAAACTCCAGCATTAAGGATGCACATGTTTGGGCAGCACAGGAATGGGTGACCTCCTGGGAAGAGGGGGACTGTGGTGGAGAAGAACTCTGGAGTTAATCATCCTCAGGCTTGAGCATGGCAGGGGTGGGTGACTCCCTGGGAAGAGGGAGACTGGGGTGAGAAGAACTCCAGCTTTAAAGGTGCACAGGCTTAGACAGGCTAGGGATAGGTGACCTCTTGGGTTGGAAGAAGAGGGTACTTGTACCGGTCGATCACTGATTTCGGCTGATCTTCCTTTGAAACTTTCAGAAAGAAAAAAAAAACAATGGCAGCGAGATGGAGGGAGAGAACGAGAAAGAAAACATGGAGACAGAATTCTAAATCTGAAGAAGAAATTAAAACTTTGATGTACTGAAACAAGAAAACAAGAAAAATTCAAGCAGTAAAAAATATCTAGGTCTGAGCGAGGTCAAAATAACCAAATTCCTCCAAGAAATTCTTTAAAAAACTACATATTCAGCAAAGATCTGCAGTAGACAGATGCTCAGGGTACCCAGAAATCTAAGAGTCAAGATTCACCGTTTGGGGAAATATTCATGCCAAATTCCAGTGACCGGCGATGAAAATTCTCGTCGAAACGAGAGAGAGAAAGAGAAGTAGAAATAGAAAATCCTATACGAAATCTCAATCCTCTTCTACTAAGAAGACTAGAGATAATTTTCAGATCCTCCTCCAGTATATAGACTTCAAATGAAATAAACTTAGATTCTCGAAGAGAAATTCAACGCGCTCACCGGATCAGAAAATCTCCGTCCTGGCGAAGTCTTATCTCGATCGATACGCCTCACAAAAATAGAGCCGACGATCTCGCAAAATTCAAAAAGTAGTGACTCTCTCGCACTATCTTTCCTCCGCACAGTCCTCCTTCCGCTGGAAACCGTGGCCGCCGCCAGAGCTGGACTCCTGCCCTGGACGGAGATCGAAGAGATTTGGCGGGGAAGAGCACAGAAAATACGAAACCTTGAGAGAGAAAGAAGAGAGAGAACGAACTTAGAAAGAGAGATGAATAGATGATAGGGAGGGACCTCGTTTTCTTTGAATTTGAACGATTTAAAATGGAACGTGACTTTTAGAACCTTGACTTTTAATTTATTGTGCTTATAACCTCTGCGCAGAAATATCTGCACTAGGGGGTCCGGAGGACAGGGTCTCTATCGCGTTTGTTAGTTTTTCTAGGGTTTTTTGTTTAAATTAAAACTAACAACCTCGCACGTGATCCGTTTTGCACGCGGACCTGCAAACGTCATCTCCTGATAAACATCAACCAACGTGTTATGAGCTCTGAGATGTAAATCGTATAATTTGATTTTAGGGGTCTATATCATTGGGAACGGCGATCGGGTGGTCAAGAGACGGCGATCTGATCAAGATCATCATCATCATGATCAACCCTTGGTTCTGATATTATGAATGAGAAAAGATCACACCAAGTAATCAGGAACTTTGATGTAGCCAAGAGCCCATTTTGTGAGGCCCATTTAAGAGTACAGCAGGAACTCCTCAAATTTATAGGTATTGCATTATTTTATTTATTTGAAATAAGAGACCTAAAAATCAAAATTCATACCCGGAATCCAAAAATATTTATAAATAAATACATCAGTTATTCGCATAATATTTTTGCAACTGTAATCCTTTTTTATTTATAATTTTTTACTAAACAGTTTATGAGGAGAAGAATTAACATCAAAAAATACTATTCACTCTCAAACAGAAAATACAGAGCCGCCCACCCTCAACGGCGCTTATTCTTACTCCCTAGCAGCAAAGCCACGTAGAACAGAAACCTATACGCAAATCCCATGGCGACGATGATCCCCAAGCAAGACCACTTGGTCAAGTGGGTTATCCCCTGCAGCCTCAGCACATACGGCCCATTAACGATACACGTCTCGCCCGTTATATTCACCCCCATCGCCCCTCCTATCGCGCCCACCAACCTCTCCTTCAAATCATCTGACGCCACCGCCAGCGTCGTCCGGTCAAATATCTGCCTTCCCTGCACAAAGCACCGCCGCGGATCGTCGAACTCGTTGTGCATGACCGCCTCGTAGGGATACTTCAGCAGAGATATGTAATGCAGCCATATCCAGTACACCGGCAGCCGATCCTGCGACACGAAAAATCCCGCCACCAGGAAGAAACACGATAGCGTCGCCACCACCGCCGTGAACCCCAACCTCTCGTCCCGGATAATCCCAGAGAGGAAGCTCATGTACGACATCCCCGCCCAGAAGCACGCGAAAATCACCGCCAAATAGAAGAGAAATCCCTGGAATCCTCCGTGCAATCCCACCGCGAAGAACGTGATCGACGCCAGCGTCAGAGATAGAGGAAGTAGTGAAGGAATGCTGGCGATCGTGCTGGCGAGCACGTAGGACGTTCTTCTGTAGGCGTTGTGCGCTGTCTCACGGACGAAGATGTACCGCTCTAGAAGGAACTCCGGGACCACTTCCCCGCAGGTGAAGAATACGGTACTGACGGCTAGCGCGAAGAATCCCAACCTCTCACGTATTCCGATCGCCGAAAGGTCGAGTTTCCAGAAGACTGCTGCCAGCATGGCGCCGGTGACGATAAGCGCCCCCATCAGAGTCGCCACTAGTTCCGGCTGGCGGCGCGCGTTGGTGAAAGATCTCCTCGTTAGGGTAACTACTTCGGCCCAGAGAGGGTTGGCGAAGTCACTGGAGCGCCGGCGGTCACCGGACACGAGCTTTCCTCTTGAAATGCTCGCGTTGATGGCGTCTTTTAGAGTGAAGGGGGTGACGGGGGGCGGCGCGGTTATGGCTGGCGGAGTACCGTTGGTGGTGATGGTGAAGCGCTTCGGTTCCGGCGGCGGAGGACTCTAACTCGAGAATAAGGTCGAGGGCAAATTCGGGAGGATTTTCCTTTTCCGGTACCGGTCTCCCGAAGGATGCGAAGTAGGGAGATAATTCGGACGTGGATCCGCTGTAAAGAGTGCGGCCTTTGGAGAGGAAGATCAGACGGTCGAGAAGCGTCAAGATCCGGGAGCTGGGTTGATGAACAGACATAACGACAATACTTCCCGATTTGGCAATCTTCTGCAGTACCTGGATAACCTGGAAAGCGGAGGAACTGTCCAAACCGGAGGTCGGCTCGTCGAGAAACAAAACGATCGGATCGTGAATTATATCCGCGCCGATGGAAACGCGCCGCTTCTCCCCGCCGGAGACACCGCGGTGGGCTTCGTTACCGATAATAGTGTTGGCGGCGGATCGGAGCCCTAACTGATCGATCAGAGCTTGAACTCGGAGTTTCTTCCTCGCCAACGGCATCGATCTCGGGAGACGAAACTCCGCGGCGAAAGTCAGGATCTCCTCGACCGTGAGCATCGGATGAAGCAAATCGTCCTGCATCACGTGCGCGGAGATCGCTTTGAGAAGGTGCTTCTTCCTATGAAGGAATTCGCCGTTTAAGGAAATTGTTCCTTGGAGAGATTTGGAAGAGATTCTTCCGGCGAGAGCGTCGATCAAGGTAGATTTTCCAGATCCGCTGGCGCCGAGGACGGCGAGGATCTCGCCTTCTCTGGCTTCGCCGGAGACGGAGTCAAGAATGAGCTTAGTGTTAGGGTTTCCGGAAGAGGAAAAACAAGAGCAACGGCGAGAGACAGCGACGGAGTAGGTTAAGTCTTCGAAGGAGAGGAGGAAAGGAGGGGGACGGCCGATGGGGGAGAGAAGGAGGTTGGGGGAAGGGGTGGCGGGAGGGAGAGTCCAGAATTCGGTTTCGACTTCGTCTTCATCGTCGGTCAAGGCTCTCTCGCGGAGGAGGCGGAGGAGATCGCCGAGTTTGCGAGTGGAGCCTCGGCGCTCCGCGGTGGTGCCCTCGGCTGCAATTGCCGCGCCGAGCATGTTACCGGCGTATTACGGAAAATTCAAGAAAGAGAGAGATTTTAGATTGGGGAGTTAAGGAGGGTTAGGCTTTTATTAGAAGGCGGAGCCGCCGTTCTTTAGGTGATCGCCGCCCACCTGCTTAGAGAGAGAGAGGGAGAGAGAGAGATGCTTATTGGGCAGAGAGAAGGAAGGCAGGTGAAGCCGTTGTGCCAGACCCAACAACCTAGGAAGAAGTGCTGGGAGGGAGGTGTTCCATGTGAGAGGGTGGCTTGCTTGCTTGTTTGACTTAGGGTTTAGTTTGTCCACTACCGTTTGCAAACCCTAAAAAAATGGTTTTTTTCTCATTTGACCAAAGTTTTATCATATTTTATGTGGATTGATTTAATTTCTTTGAAGTGGGTAGCGAAGGCCATCAGCTTACTAAATGAGGGTAGACTTGTGCCCCGGGAGCGACATTCACTAATTGGATCGCCATGATCGAATAGAATTGTCATGATCCGATCAGCAAGCATAGAACTTCTTATTTATTCGATCATCGATCGAGGTTCTATGATCAATTATCGCCTTGATTGATGATCTGATAGGTGTTTTGATCACTAATCAGATCAATTCTTTGTATAAGGTATGTCTTTCTTTAATAAGGTATGTCAATTTGATCGCGGTTGTCCGAGTGGATCTCATCGATCGAGGTTCTATGATCAGGAAGCAAAGAACTTCTTATTGATTCAATCATCGATCGAGGTTCTATGATCAATTATTGCCTTGATTGATGATCTGATAGGTGTTTTGATCACCAATCAGATCAATTCTTTTATAAGGTAAGTCTTTCTTTAATAAGGTATGTCTATTTGATCATCTACGTGATCAATCATCATCAATCCAATCATGATGCACACAAGTTGATTGATCGACCCTATCGATCAACCAACATTTTCTCATGATCGTGGTTGTCCTACTAGATTCCCATACCCTACTTTTGAATATGCATAAGAAATCTATTTGTTTAATAGATAAGCATACCCTAGTTTACTTGAAAGAACTAAACTTGGGAAATCAAACTAGGTTAATGAGAAAAACTGTCATGCTTTGTAGTGCATGCTCAAAAATTATTTTCTACATTTAAATAAATCTAACCTGCCTAGCTACATTTTTGGGCTATAATTCTTTTCTAAGATCCCAATTCCTTTGAATTTACATTGATGAAAATAAATTAGGGCTGCTTAAGATAGTTTAGGTATTTTTTTCCTAATCTACGATTCCTTCTCGAAAATGCCTTATCTTTTGTGTTTGTTTAAGCCAAATGTATCTACAAAGAATATGATAGTGCAAACTTTCTTGGCAAGCAAATGACTCATTATTAGCATTAGTATTGAGTCATCCTTTAAGCTATATAAAGAATAAATGTAGAAATATTAGTCGTTACTGATCGATGTTAAAGAAATTCGAGGAAATATGTATCTAATTCTCCATGAAGAGTTCTAGAAAAGAAGCCAAAATAGGCCTCAAAGGTGACTTTTAATGAATTTCTTGAAAAATCTTAATTACATTAGAATTATATTGTCACTTAGATGTGAATCTCTCAAGCTTCATTGTTTATTATTTTGATATTAATACTAACCAAGCTATTTTTTTCTTGGTTACTTAGAGAGAGTCATCTTGTATCCTTGTGTTTATTTTATATATTGAATAAGTCAGAAGGTCACGTGGAGCACGCTCTCCTATTTGTAATGCTGAGAAACCCTAATCGTTATATTTAGAAATTTTTAGTAAGAGGGGAATACAAATGTTTATGTAGAAAGAGTAGGAGACGAAATAATACATGGGCCCTTAGTGGGTTATATCTAACACCCCTCTCAAGATAAACCGTACAGATTAAACATGCTTACCTTGATAGTGATAACATGCAATACATACTTGGAATTACATGATATTTAATGTGTTTTAAGGTATAATTCATATCATTTTTATCTATGTTATCATACTATGAGGACATTTTCATCATTCTATGTAATTTGTATTAAAAATCTCAAAATACATGATTTATAAAGGCTAATTATGTTAAAAAAATATGAGTTCATTTGATATTTTTAGTTTACATGAAAAAAATTAGAGAAAATTAATTTTTAAATAAACTTTGAAGTTATCTACTTTTAGTTTTTAAGTGAATTTAGTGTACTCTAGAGTTAAAAATTTATTCTCTTTTTAGTTCTTAAATTAAGTTATAAATAATTATAGGTTATTTAATTTCAGATCAAATAAAAAAATTGGATTAAAAAGACAGTTTCTAAATTTTTAGGATTTTTCTAGAATTTTTTAATTTAATTTGAATTTAATTTATTTAAAATTGTTAAAATATTTTTGTAGAGCGTGTTGATGTGGCATACTTGCTTATGTGGTGACATGTGGTGCTCAATTTCCACGCACACGACGTCATTAGTATCCAAATAATCTTTAATTTGAATAGACTAAATCATATGATATTTGTACACCTAAAAATTATGTAGTTTTGCGATGGGGGGTTATGTTTTTATGTTTCAGGCGATGTGGCATAATTGGGAGTGTCAGATCAATGCAAATCAATGGATTTAATCTTGACCCATGATTTCACTTAAGGTGGCATGACATGATTCGACAATGGTTCACTTATATAAGTGATATC
>CM044114.1:7858586-7935324 GCA_024174645.1 Lemna minuta | reverse complement strand
TAATTTGTATTAATAATCATATAAATTTATGTATGAATTGCATGTTATCAACCATTCATCAAAAGGACTTACAACGGCTAGGATTAAATGTTGTCGATGGACTCTTCTGGAGATGTGACATCATCTCGAACATTAGATAGAGTCGAATTGTAGCTGTTACGTTACACTTGATATAGATACCTAGAAATTAAGGATTCATTTCCTTTCATTTAATCTCAATTGTTGATAAAAGATGAAGAGATGATCCAATGGTCACACCTAAATTGATGCCTATTCAAACTTTTTCCCTCATGAACAGTGTATGTATTCTTAGATTTCTAATTGATCATACCTTTTGGACAATATAATCCTCGAATCTCTTGTTTTAATTTTGTTCTAGACTCTTTTCCGCCTCTTGAGAGCCTTTGAAGTTAATATTTCATCGAGAGATTAGAGAGAAATCACTCCTTGAACTTGGAATGTCCATTTTGAAATCCCAAAACAAAAATCCCTTGATTTGGCAAAATGAAAATTCCTTGTCCCTTTATAAATCTAATTTCACGTTAGTTTTTGCATTCTCCCTAATCATTTTTATTATATAATAATCATAATTTTCATTTATGATTAGATTATAATTTTGAAGCCTAGATTTAGAGAATTTCATAAAAATTTCCTCATTTTCTCTCTCATTGCAAGCAATTTTCTCTTTCTTATGCTCATTGATTTCTCCATGGATATAGTTATGATTTGAGTGATTTTTATTTTCATAGATAGATTTTTTAGTATTTTCAGTAAAAATAATTTTCCCTAATTTCTCTCCCCAATTCATCATCCAACTTGATTGAATTCTAAAACATCTAGAGGACACACCCTAATTCTCTGTGGATTCGACCCTTACTCACCTCTATACTAAAGTTAAACTTGATTAATTCACATGTTAAGTGAGTTTTAATTTTGACATATGGAAGTGTGTTTTGGACGATCACATGATCATGCTCCCTCACAAACCCAATGAGTCATACGACACATAATGAACTTAGAAATACGACACACTGATGGAATTTTTAAGATTTAAGGGAAAAATAAGGATAAAATATTTAAAATAAACCTAAAATTTGTCTATTTTTACTTTTTTAAGTGAATTTAAAATGAATTTTGTAGCTAAATATTTTATTTATTATTTATTCAATTAAATTGCATAGAATGTCATAGGTTATTTATGATTTAATTTAATGAAAAAATTTTGGATTAAAAATGAGGTATATTTTGAAAGATATAAATTTTCTAATTTTTAAGGATTTTTTTGGAAGTTTTTTAAATTTGTGTATATATATTTTTTTATAATAAAAACATAGCCCACTTTTGAGCTTTGATGTGGCAGAGTTGATGTCATTACATGTGCTCACGTGACAACATGTGATGATGCCCACAAGTAAGGGGAATCCTATTAATTAGTTACTTAATGTAACCCAAAATATCAATATCTAATTAGCCAAAAAATTTTATAGCCATGAATATCTTCAATTTTTTTAAAGGTGTTGATTTTCCTAATCTTCATTAATCTAAACCACTACTTGTATTTGAAGAGGCAATTTGATGGTCACCCCCCAATTCACCCTCTATAGATTTTCTCTTTCTTTGATAGTGGACGTATTAGTGGAAAATCCGATCGATTGGACCATGTGGAAAATTTCTTTATTGAATCTCTTGTTTGAATCATGATCGAACCATTTGGATAATTTCTATGCTCTTTGAGCATTTATAATGAAGACTTTTGATGAGAAATTCAAGAGAAATTACTACTTGAACTTTGAACTTTCACTTTGACATCAAAAGAATGAAAAGCCCTTCATCCACTTATTAATTGGATCAATTGCATCATGATTTTGGGTTATTATTTTTAATTGACCCTAATCTACTATCATTTAGTGCTAGATTCTAATTTTGAGTCATAATTTGATAAAATTTTATGAATTTTCATCACTTTCTCTCTCATCACAAATCATTTTCTCTCTCTAACTTCTCTCTTTATTTTTTATGGATTCATACATGATTTTTATCATTTTTGATCCTATGAAAAGATCTCTAAGTTAAATTTTGAATGTATATTTTTTTTATAAATTCTCACCCCCATTTGATCATCTAATTTGATCAAACTCTAAAAATTTTGAAAAATAAATCCTAATCTTTGTGGATTCAACCCTTTATCACTATTATACTAATTAATCTTGATTAATCTTAATTCTAAGTGAGTTTAGAAATTATTTTTTACTCATTGATGTCTATTATCAACGACCACATGAAAATGCTTTGTCAATAATTGATCTCAATGTGTTTGATATACTTATGAAATGTAAGATTCTCGACAATGGAGATAAATTCTTAGTTATCACAATGCATAGGCATGAGCATATGAGTCATAGAGAAGAGTCTCATGAGTAGTAGGCACAATATCTTGACACTCAACTTTTACATTGGAATAGGAAACTACCTCTTTGTCTATAGGAATTTCACGTTACCAAATTACCTCCGCCATATGTGTATTACCTTATCGTCAATTTTTACCACAACATATCCAACTTCAGAGTATACTCCAATGAAAAGGTGATTGTGGCAGTGATAGATAAACCCTTTGCCAAGGGATCACTTGATGTACACAAGAACTCGTAAGTCACCCTCTTAGGTTCCTATATTAATTGACTAACAATAGTGACAACATATAATTTCACGATGACTAATTGTAAGATAATCAACTTCCCTAGTAGACGTATCCGATGACTAATTGTAATCAACTTCACGATGACTAATTTTAAGAACTCAAGTTTAGCCTTCAAGGTGAAGGATATTATGTGGCGTATAAGCCGAATCACATTTCTATGTCTTATTTATGTTCATTGAAATGAAATTTATTAGTTATTATTCTTCTATAATATTTTTAATGAAATCCATAAGTATATGAAATGATTAAGTGAATTATGATAAAAATTTTTACTATAATATTTACTAATATTTAAGCATATGTTTTAAATATTCCTATTTAGGGGATATTCAAGAGCAAAATCACATTATCAAAAAAGAATAATACTCTATAATTTGAATCATATGATGAATGATAACATCCAACTTATACATGTAATTACATGATTATTAATACAAATTAAGGAATAAAACATTCCATTACTATGCATGTTATCTTAATTTGAGTGCAAATAATTCTTTATATGTAATATTAAGTTATAATATTAAAGTATATTATTTTAAGGGATAATCATATATAATTAAAGATAAAATTTTTAAGTAGATTACTCTCATTTTATATTTGAGATTATAATTAAATTGAAATTACAAATAATAAGAGAAAATATTTTATATACACTCATTAATTTTTCTAATTTGATTTTACAAATAAAATGAATGTATTTTTGAGTTATAAATTTATTATCTTTTTATTTCTTATATTTGAATTTTTAAATGATATATTATTTAATTTCTGATCAAACAAAAAAATAGATTAAAAATGAGTTATATTTTGAAAGTTATGAAAATTATAGTTTTTAGGGATTTTTCTAGAATATTTTTTTGAATTTATTTTAAATTTAATTTTAATATAAAATATTAAAAAATGTGTGCGCATTGACGTGATAGCTGATGTGGCAAACATGATTGTGTGTCAACACGTGGCGGTGTTTGTGCTCACCACGTGGTGCACATGTGTGAGTGTCATTAGTGCCCATAGTTAGTGGTAAAGCACCCTGTTAGGGCATGAGCTAACCACATATACGCACCGCCCTTATATACTTGTCTCATCCCCTCAAATGTTTTTTTCGATGTGAGACTATTTGTGCTTTTATTTCTTTTCACGTGATGTGGTGTGATAGATGTGAGGCGTTGATTTGTGGATTTAATCAGTACCATTGATCTTTCGCTTACTCAAGAGGACTACGTGGCACATTTTGATTTGGCGACGATTTGTTTTATAAAAATGGCTAATCTTAGCCATCCATCAAAAGAGTTCTAAAAATCTAAATTTAAAGTGCTCGATGGACTCCTTCGAGTGTTTCACGGCAGTATCATGGGCATTTGTTGAAGATGAAATGACAAATGTTTCACGACAATTTGTGTACATGTAATTACACACGGCAAAAATTTGGGTGCGCTCCAATAAAGATCCGATTGGCTACAAGCTAAGGACACCGATTTGTCTCCCTTCTTTTAATCACGACCATTGATCAAAAGATGAAAAGACAATCGAATGGCCAAACCCAAATTTAGCTCTATTTATACTCTCTCTCTTTGACAATGTATACCATTATTGGATTTTTCAATCGATTAAACCTTCTAGAAAACATAACCCTTGAATCTTTTTCTATATCCCTCTTCTAAACTCATTTCCGTGTCCAAGGAGTGCTTGAAATCAAGATTTCATCGAGAGAATATGAAGAATTTTCTGCTTGACCTTTGAATTTTCATTTTTTGAAATGCAAAATAAAAACCCTTGATCTGGAAACTAATTGGATCATTTCAAGTTCTATTTTGGGTTTTATTACATGTTTTCCTCATAATCTTTTGTCCTACTATATGAGATTTTAATTTCAAAGCTTAGATTAGTTTTATTTTTATGAAATTTACTCAATTTCTCTCTCTTTGCATTTGAGAGAGAGAAATTCAATATAATGAATTCTTTCTCTTTATTTTACTCCTTGATTTCTTTGCGAATATTAATCCAAATTAAGGGATTTTTAATTCCATGGATTCATCTTAGAGTCTTATTTCCAAAAATACTAATTTCCCGTAATTTTCCACCCAAATTCATTATCCAATTTGATCAAATTTTGAATACATCTAAAAAAATTCTTTAAATGCCCGTGGATTCAACCCTTACTCACCAATATATTAATCAAGTCCTGATTAAATCTCCAATTTAGTGAGTTTGAAATTATTTTTGACATGAGGAAGTGTATTTTTTTTGACCGCACAAATTCGTTTTGTCAATGAGTATGGTTAATCTTGTGGCCATCAACGTGTAGACACCAAAGACTGACGATGGGTGCTCTTTGGAGAAAGAGTTCACTGAAATGATTGGAAGAAATTCCTGAATGGTATTATACTTACGTGTTAATCATATTGACCCATATTGTGGTTGTGTATGTGATTCTTTAACTTGAGACACTGAAAATATATTGTAGATGGATGATTATGTTTTGATTATGACTTGTCAATTCATAGCCACGTAATCTCCAAAACATTATAAGTTGGATATGACATGAAGGCCTCAAAGGTACTTGTGCGGTCAAGATGGGAATGTCCGTCCTCGATCTTGGAGGAGATTGGCTCAAGGAATGAGATGCAATTAAATGCTTAGCTAAGGTAGTCGAAATGTTGGAGGATGTGTTTTTAATGATTTCCATCACAAAAATACTAACTTGGATGAACGATTAGGGTTTGATAGTTGACTATATCCTAAATTATTCATGAGTTTTGAGTGGATTAAAGATAATATATGAATGGTAATCGATGATGGCTAGGTTCCATAAAGAGTAAATCAATCATTGATTAATTATTTATATGTTAATATAGATAATTGATAAGGTTGACTAATAAGTGTTATTGGGTTTATGAAGTTATGAACTAACAAGATATATGAACCTACATGGTCACATGCATAAGTTTAATGTATGTTAGTGGATATAAGCAAAAGTTTCAGGGTTTTATTGAAGATTTCAAATACCTAATGTCTATAAATAGGGAGAGAATGACCATAAATAAGAGTGCACCTGAAAAAATGGTTATAAACTCTCCCTTTTATTCTCTTTCTCTCTTGATAAAGAGGTTTGAAGAGGATATCTAATCATCCTACAATCTTTGTGGATACCGCTAGAGGCTAAAGGATAACTGTAAATATAAGTTGCATTCATGCATCATTTATCACGTTTAAGTTTTGATATAGATTATAATAGTGAGAATATCTATATCTATATAGTTGAATGTGGAAAAAACTTGACAAATTTTGGGCACATGGATTCTATTAAGCTGATGAATATTAAGACAAAGTCAACAAAATTAGGATATTCTCCACCATGTCAATGTACCCTAGATATCATTTCAAAACGAACTTTTCATCCACATCACCATATAGACAAAATTTGGACACATCCAAATGAGGAAACGACTAGTCTAGATGAACTTCTAGGTAAAAATAATCAGGATAGAGTTCATGCAAATAATTGAAGATAAGGTCCCATGTAATCAATTTCATGAACTTGAGTGCATCCTTTAACCACCAGCTGAGCCTTGTGATGAGTCACCATGACACTAGGATGATATCTTTTGGTGAATGCCCCCTTATAATCCATAATGTTGCCATTAGTGGGGGGGGATGGTACTAAAGCCCATGTACCTTGACGCATATTATGTCATGGTTGTGTATGTGATCCTTTTAACTTGAGAAATCAAAGACATCTTTTGGATGGATGATCATGTTTTAATGATAAACCTATGAATTCTTAGCCATAAGATCACTAAAATGTTATATATTGGATACGGCTTGAAGTCATCAAAAGTAGTTGTGTGGTCAAGATGGAGTCATTTGCCCTCAATATTTGAGGAGATCAAGTTAAAGAACGAGATGCGATGAAATCATTTGGTCAAGATATTAGAAAAACATCAAAGGTGTTCTTGATAATTTCTTTAATGCATATGTGAGTGTTAACTTGGTCAACTCTCTATTCTAGAAGCTTCCAAAATGTTCTAGAATTTTCTAGAGCTTTCTAGAATCTTATAGAGCTTTCTAGAATCTTCTAGATGCTTTTGAGGCTTCTAGATGTTTCTTCTAGAAGCTTGTGGAGTCTTCTAGATTACCCTAGAAGATTATGGATATCTATAAAAGCTTTTGGATCTTTCTAGATGTTCTAGAAAGTTATGGACATCTTCTAGAGAGAGAGTCTCTAGAAGCTTCTAAGGAGCTCTATAAAAGGAGGAGCTCACCCTAAGCTTCTAAGGAGCTCTATATGGAGCAACCTAAAGGAAGCAACTCAGGAGCATCCTAAGGGAGTGAAAACCTTGTGAAGGAAGGGTCAAGATACTTGGATAGTTGGAGAAAAGAGAGGGGGCAACATAGCATCTTTGGGAGAAGCTTTGTGAAGAGGTGACACAAGTGTGGCTCTTCTTGTTGGTTAGTACCTTTAGTGAACTTGTTCTCTTTCCTCCTTTTGTCCTAGATGTTTTGGACCTCTATTATGAACATTATCATCCCATTTAAGAACGTTATTTTTCTCCATTTTTTGGGTGGATTTTCTCTAATCTCATCCCTAGACTCTTGGTGGATACTTAAGCTTAGCTGGATACATACTTTAGACTCTTTTATTCCTAAGATCCTCAACAATATCACTACTTACTTGAGTGACTGATTGAGGTTTGATAATTGACCATATCACTAAGAAAATTTATGCATCTCTTGTAGAAGAAAGATTATCTAAGAATAACTTTATGATGACAAGGTTCCATATGAGAGCATCCACTATCAATATTATTCAGAATTTATACAGATCAATTGAGTGATATTTTGTCTTCAAAGAGAACCTAACATCAAATGTTTGGTGTCTCCACATTGATAGCCACAAGATTAGCCATACTCATCATATGAGATCAAATATAAGTAATCCGATCTGCCCTCTCAAATATCTATTGAATATGATTATTTAGAACATATGTTAAATATTAATGATTATTGTATTGTGATATCATCATAATTTATGTATCCATTAAATATACTTATGGATGTCATTACAAAAATTATACATAAATAATAATGAATAAATTTCATTTCAATGAATATAAAATAGACATGGAAGTGTGGTTTGGCTTATGGGCCACATAATATCTATCATAATAGGCCATAATAGGGCCACTCATACTTCTACATGCATATACATCCTCTTATATATAGTTAACCTCATATAATATATATTGAATATAAAAATATTCAACAAAATTTAGTTCAAAGCTCAAATTCTTATACTTTTATCAACTCAAGCGTTACCCTAGTTTTATTAATTATGCAAAATCATGCAATTTGTTGTATAACCATATGTTTGGGAAATTCTATAGTCGATGCCTTTCCATTTACTAAAGTCAATCATCTTTATCCATTTCCAAATTTAATAAAAATATCAATTAGGTTTTTAAGTGCTCATCAAGTCAAGTGAATAATAATTTTAAATTACAATTGATCATTTGGAAACCAATGTTTTTAAAATTAAAAATTACGTAAGGTAAAAAATAATGAAAGTTCACTAAAAATAAATTAAGATTAAAATATTATTTAACTATACATACGCCTAATTTATCTTCCTTTTATGATATTATCCACAATACCTTCCTTGGTAGATTAAAAAAGTATTTTGATGAGTTGGAGAGTGATGTGGCACAAATGTACTCATGTAACATATACTTGGATTCACGTGAAACTATAATATATGAGCTGAAAAAGATGGATACAAAGATGAAAACACGTGAAAGTAGATGGGTAAGTTAATGATGGATATCCATCCAAGGTAAGTGCAGGGCCCGGACTCTACTTTAATATCTTTAGAGTGCATGATAGGAATTGATAGTTCCTATTGCTTTAAGAATGTGAAATTGAGTCGGTTGTCTAGACTATAGATTATTGTCAAGTTGAATGATTTATTTAGGTGGGCAAAGGGATATTGAACACAATTTAATGAAAATCCTTATTATCTCAAATATCCCTATTATTGAGGACATCACACCATATATTTGTTTGAACCCTAATGATGAACCTAAGAATTTGTGGATATGTTCTCTCCAAGAGAGAGGGCATGATGATTTTAAGAGAGAATGGTGAGAGAATAAAAGAGATAGATAATTCATCCAAAAACCGGGGGAAAATCTTGTTAGTGGAGCTCACAGAAGAGTAGGTAGTCAAATGGAAGATGTTTGAAAGACATTTGAGGACGTTTGAAGATTCTACCACAAGAAATTTTTGAAAAGGGAAGAGGATGAAGTGGAAGGGAGAAGAAGCATTAGATGACTTGATGATGACTTGTCGATCTCAAAACACAAAGTCCACCCAAACTTGATGGGAATATAACGCAACTTCGTTGGAACACCGTGGAAACAATAGAATTTTGACGAGATTGGAAGTCATCCAAAATTTTCATCTCCCATTCATTAAGAATATTTGAGTAAGGCACAGTGTGGGGTAAATAAGAACTCCAAAGTTTTTTGTGTTGAGATTGGATAAACTAAAGAGGGCTTGTTGCAGGTGGATTGAAAATCTAGAGAATTCTAGGTTAGAAGACTAAGTGGAGCTTGGCTAGAAAAATATCATGTATGTCTTTCAAGCGGGAATGAGTTACCTTCTTTTGCATAAAAATATCTCAAAGTATACTCATAGACTCATAAAAATCACCATTTTTTGGTGCTCATCCATTAATGAAGCCCATTTTACTCCTCAATCATTAGAAAATTTAGAAAATTAAGAAAATTTTCTTAATTTTCTAAAGAAAATAGTTTTCCAATAAAGTTCTCAAGAAACAAGAGTGCAAGCTGATGATGAAGAGGTATAGAGAAGAGTTTTTAAGAGAATCTGAGGAGTTGGATGCTTGAAAGCCATGCAAAAAGTATTCCATGTTACCTTTATTCCATCCTAGACCATCATTTTTCAGGATGGTTTCTTCTATACATGATTACATGATACCATAAAGATTAACACAACCTTAGAAAAAAATGAATGGATGGGTATTTTAGAAAAAGTAATAGGGAAATAATCAAAGAATAAAATAATGAATTCTCTCCTCTTGGATTGAAGAAGATGCACTGAGCAACCCCGGAGCTGCTCCAAGATTCTCAATAGTCTTCAAAGATCTTCATGATCATTAAGATAGTTGGCGAGATGACATCTGTATGCTCCTGGAATATGCGACACTCTAGCTTATCTTCTACCGAAGACGACGACGAATTATCTTCTGGCGGCGGCGAGGCAGAGACCCGGCCGCGTTCCGGCGGCGCCGTCGAGGAGGACATGCCTGTGAGATTCTGCACCACCGTCATGAAGTTTCTTGCCGACGTGTGGATTATCTTTGGAGAATTATCATAAATTATCACTGGCTGTTGTAGGCTTTTATCACCAGAGACCATAGAAGACGAGCATGAAGAAGAACTTGGCTTTTGGATGACATGAGAGCATCTGTTTATTCTAAGCGGAGAAGGACGAGGGAACATATGGTAGTTTCTCTCCCTAGAAAAGCTCATGCCGGAAACCAGAAGGAACAGGAAAGCTTTGAGAGTAGGGAGAAGATTAGCCCAGAAGCCCAGTCTTCTCAATACTGTGGCGGCTGCCCTAGAATGCTTTATTCAGGCTCGTTTTTATAGAGAGAAAGTTGGCGGCGAAAGGGAGGAAAGCCACAGCCCTTTTGACCGTTAAGACGAAAGGGGGACGTTCCGCGGTGGAGCGTACGGCGACCATTGACGGAGCTTTCCTGATTCCCTCCGTAATCGGCGCTGCCTCGGGGATGAAATTTCAGCCGTCCGATTCGATCGAATGATATAATGGACGGTCAGAAACGGGCGACTTTGTCTTCTTTCATGTAGCCGATCAGACCCATTATTCCTATTTCTAGAAAACAGATCTGACTTGGCTTATGGGTCATACTCCTAATGTTCAAATTGGGAACATCTTCTAGATAACATCGGCATGATGTGTTTTGAATGATGTACATCATGACATGCATGATAAAATAGGAAATATCTAGCAACGATTTGAATACTTTTAGAGGAAAGGGAAGATCATGGGATCATGATGCTAGTCATACAAGATATGATACATGGATTACTAGCATGATTTGCATTTTTTTTGCATTATTTGAGATATCTCTGTATGTTTTGCTATGTCAATCATATGTTTCCGAAAGGAAACTTTAGGCCATGTGAATCATATTATCATGATCTTGCCAATCCTAGGTTCTTTAAGGAAACCTTTAGTCCATGTGAATCATATTGGGATAAATGATCTTGCCAATCCTATGTTTCCTAAAGGAAACTTTAGTCCATATGAATCATATTTGGATTAATGATCTTGCCAATCCTAGGTTTCTTAAGGAAACTTTTAGACCATGTGAATCATGTTCGGATTAATGATCTTGCAAATCCTAGTTTCCTTAACAAAACGTTATGCCATGTGAATCATATTAGCATGATCTTGCCAATCCTAGGTTATTTAAGGAAACCTTTAGTCCATGTGAATCATATTGTTATGAATGATCTTGCCAATCCTAGGTTTCTTTAGCAAACTTTATACCATGTGAATCATATTGAGATTAATGATCTTGCAAATCCTAGGTTTCCTAAATGAAACTTTAGACCATGTTAATCATATTGTGATTAATGATCTTGCAAATCCTAGGTTTCCTAAATGAAACTTTAGACCATGTGAATCATATTGGGATTAGTGATCTTGCCAATCCTAGGTTTCCTAAATGAAACTTTAGACCATGTGAATCATATTGGGATTAATGATCTTGCCAATCCTATGTTTCCTAAATGAAACTTTTAGACCATGTGAATCATATTGGGATTAATGATCTTGCAAATCCTAAGTTTCCTAAATGAAACTTTGGACCATGTGAATCATATTAGGATTAATGATCTTGCAAATCCTAGGTTTCCTAAATGAAACTTTAGACCATGTGAATCATATTGGGATTAATGATCTTGCAAATCCTAGGTTTCCTAAATGAAACTTTTAAACCCTGTGAATCATATTGTGATTAATGATCTTGCAAATCCTAGTTTTCCTAAATGAAACTTTAGACCATGTGAATCATATTGAGATTAATGATCTTGCAAATCCTAGGTTTCCTAAATGAAACTTTACACCATGTGAATCATATTGGGATTAATGATCTTGCCAATCCTAGGTTTCCTAAATGAAAATTTAGACCATGTGAATCATATTGGGATTAATGATCTTACAAATACTAGGTTTCCTAAATGAAACTTTAGACCATATGAATCATATTGGGATTAATGATCTTGCCAATCCTAGGTTTCCTAAATAAAACTTTAGACCATGTGAATCATATTGGGATTAATGATCTTGCAAATCCCACGTTTCCTAAATGAAACTTTAGACCATGTGAATCATACTGAGATTAATGATCTTGCAAATCCTATGTTTCCTAAATGAAACTTTAGACCATGTGAATCATATTGGGATTAATGATCTTGCCAATCCTAGGTTTCCTAAATGAAACTTTTATACCATGTGAATCATATTGGGATTAATGATCTTGCAAATCCTAGGTTTCCTAAATGAAACTTTAAACCATGTGAATCATATTTGGATTAATGATATTGCAAATCCTAAGTTTCCTAAATCAAACTTTAGACCATGTGAATCATATTGGGATTAATGATCTTGCAAATCCTAGGTTTCCTAAATGAAACTTTTAAACCATGTGAATCATATTGGGATTAATAATCTTGCAAATCCTATGTTTCCTAAATAAAACTTTAGACCATGTGAATCATATTTGGATTAATGATCTTGCAAATCCTAGGTTTCATAAATGAAACTTTTATACCATGTGAATCATATTGTGATTAATGATCTTGCAAATCCTATGTTTCCTAAATTAAACTTTAGACCATGTGAATCATATTGGGATTAATGATCTTGCAAATCCTATGTTTCCTAAATAAAACTTTACACCTTGTGAATCATATTGGGATTAATGATCTTGCCAATCCTATGTTTCCTAAATGAAACTTTTATACCATGTGAATCATATTGAGATTAATGATCTTCCAAATCCTAGGTTTCCTAAATGAAACTTTAGACCATGTGAATCATATTGGGATTAATGATCTTGCAAATCATAGGTTTCCTAAATGAAACTTTTAAACCATGTGAATCATATTGGGATTAATAACATTGCAAATCCTAGGTTTCCTAAATGAAACTTTACACCGTGTGAATCATATTGGGATTAATGATATTGCAAATCCTAGGTTTCCTAAATCAAACTTTAGACCATGTGAATCATATTGGGATTAATGATCCTGAAAATCCTATGTTTCCTAAATTAAACTTTAGACCATGTGAATCATATTGCGATTAATGATCTTGCCAATCCTATGTTTCCTAAATGAAACTTTAGACCATGTGAATCATATTGGGATTAATGATCTTGCAAATCCTAGGTTTCCTAAATGAAACTTTTAGACCATGTGAATCATATTGGGATTAATGATCTTGCAAATCCTAGGTTTCCTAAATGAAACTTTAGACCATGTGAATCATATTGTGATTAATGATCTTGCAAATCCTAGTTTTCCTTAATGAAACTTTTAGACCATGTGAATCATATTGGGATTAATGATCTTGCAAATCCTATGTTTCCTAAATGAAACTTTAGACCATGTGAATCATATTGTGATTAATGATTTTGCAAATCCAAGGTTTCCTAAATGAAAATTTAGACCATGTGAATCATAATGGGATTAATGATCTTGCAAATCCTAGGTTTCCTAAATGAAATTTTAGACCATGTGAATCATATTGGGATTAATGATCTTGCCAATCCTACGTTTCCTAAATGAAACTTTAGACCATGTGAATCATATTGGGATTAATGATCTTGCAAATCCTACGTTTCCTAAATGAAACTTTAGACCATGTGAATCATATTGGGATTAATGATCTTGCAAATCCCAGGTTTCCTAAATGAAATTTTAGACCATGTGAATCATATTGGGATTAGTGATTTTGCCAATCCTAGGTTTCATAAATGAAACTTTTAGACCATATGAATCATATTGGGATTAATGATCTTGCAAATCCTAGGTTTCCTAAATGAAACTTTTAAACCATGTGACTCATATTGGGATTAATGATATTGCCAATCCTAGATTTCCTAAATGAAACTTTAGACCATGTGAATCATATTGCGATTAATGATCTTGCAAATCCTAGGTTTCTTAAATGAAACTTTACACCATGTGAATCATATTGTGATTAATGATCTTACAAATCTTATATTTCTTAAATGAAACTTTAGACCATGTAAATCATATTGTGATTAATGATCTTGCCAATCCTAGGTTTCCTAAATGAAACTTTAGACCATGTGAATCATATGAGGATTAATGATCTTGCAAATCCTAGGTTTCTTAAATGAAACTTTAGACCATGTGAATCATATTGGGATTAATGATCTTGCAAATCCTAGGTTTCGTAAATGAAACTTTAGACCATGTGAATCATATTGGGATTAATGATCTTGCAAATCCTAGGTTTCCTAAATGAAACTTTAGAATATGTGAATCATATTAGGATTAGTGATCTTGCTAATCCTAGGTTTACTAAATGAAACTTTTAGACCATGTGAATCATATTGCGATTAATGATCTTGCCAATCCTAGGTATCCTAAATGAAACTTTTATACCATGTGAGTCATATTAGGATTAATGATCTTGCCAATCCTAGTTTTCCTAAATGAAACTTTAGACCATGTGAATCATATTGGGATTAATGATCTTGCAAATCCTAGGTTTCCTAAATGAAACTTTAGACCATCTGAATCATATTGGGATTAATGATATTGCAAATCCCAGGTTTCCTAAATGAAACTGTAGACCATGTGAATCATATTGGGATTAGTGATCTTGCCAATCCTAGGTTTCCTAAATGAAACTTTTAGAACATGTGAATCATATTGTGATTAATGATCTTGCAAATCCCAGGTTTCATAAATAAAACTTTAGACCATGTGAATCATATTGGGATTAGTGATCTTGCCAATCCTAGGTTTCGTAAATGAAACTTTTAGACCATGTGAATCATATTGGGATTAATGATCTTATAAATCCTAGGTCTCCTAAATGAAACTTTTATACCATGTGAGTCATATTAGGATTAATGATCTTGCCAATCCTATGTTTCTTAAATGAAACTTTAGACCATGTGAATCATATTGGGATTAATGATCTTACAAATCATATGTTTCATAAATGAAATTTTAGACCATGTGAATCATATTGCGATTAATGATCTTGCAAATCCCAGGTTTAATAAATGAAACTTTAGACCATATGAATCATATTGTGATTAGTGATCTTGCCAATCCTAGGTTTCCTAAATGAAACTTTTAGAACATGTGAATCATATTGGGATTAATGATCTTGCAAATCCTAGGTTTCCTAAATTAAACTTTTAGATCATGTGACTCATATTGGGATTAATGATCTTGCAAATCCTAGGTTTTTTAAATTAAACTTTAGGCCATGTGAATCATATTGGGATTAATGATTTTGCAAATCATAGGTTTCCTAAATGAAACTTTTATACCATGTGAATCATATTGGGATTAATGATCTTGCAAATCCTAGGTTTCCTAAATAAAACTTTAGACCATGTGAATCATATTGAGATTAATGATATTGCCAATCCTATGTTTCCTAAATGAAACTTTTAAACCATGTGAATCATATTGGGATTAATGATATTGCAAATCCTATGTTTCATAAATGAAACTTTAGACCATGTGAATCATATTAAGATTAATGATCTTGCCAATCCCAGGTTTCGTAAATGAAACTTTAGACCATGTGAATCATATTGGGATTAATGATCTTGCCAATCCCAGGTTTCGTAAATGAAACTTTATAGCATGTGAATCATATTGTGATTAATGATCTTACAAATCCTATGTTTTTTAAATGAAACTTTATACCACGTGAATCATATTGGGATTAATGATCTTGCAAATCCTATGTTTCATAAATGAAACTTTAGACAATTTGAATCATATTGGGATTAATGATCTTACAAATCCTATGTTTCCTAAATGAAACTTTAGACCATGTGAATCATATTGGGATTAGTGATCTTGCAAATCTTATGTTTCCTAAATGAAACTTTAATACCATGTGAATCATATTGGGATTAATGAACTTCCAAATACTACGTTTCCTAAATGAAACTTTTATACCATGTGACTCATATTGGGATTAATGATCTTGCCAATCCTATGTTTCCTAAATGAAAGTTTACACCATGTGAATCATATTGTGATTAATGATCTTGCAAATCATACGTTTCCTAAATGAAACTTTTAAAGCATGTGAATCATATTGGGATTAATGATCTTGCAAATCATAGGTTTCCTAAATGAAACTTTAGACCATGTGAATCATATTGGGATTAATGATCTTAGCAATCCTACGTTTCCTAAATGAAACTTTTAGACCATGTGAATCATATTGGGATTAATGATCTTGCAAATCATAGGTTTCCTAAATGAAACTTTAGACCATGTGAATCATATTTGGATTAATGATCTTGCAAATCGTAGGTTTCCTAAATGAAAATTTAGACCATGTGAATCATATTGGGATTAATGATCTTGCAAATCCTATGTTTCATAAATGAAACTTTAGACAATTTGAATCATATTGGGATTAATGATCTTACAAATCCTATGTTTCCTAAATGAAACTTTAGACCATGTGAATCATATTGGGATTAATGATGTTGCAAATCGTAGGTTTCCTAAATGAAACTTTAGACCATGTGAATCATATTAGGATTAATGATCTTGCAAATCCCAGGTTTCATAAATGAAACTTTATACCATATGAATCATATTGGGATTATTGATCTTGCAAATCATAGGTTTCCTAAATGAAACTTTTAGACCATATGAATCATATTGGGATTAATGATCTTGCAAATCCTAGGTTTATTAAATGAAACTTTATACCATGTGAATCATATTGGGATTAATGATATTGCCAATCATAGGTTTCCTAAATGAAACTTTAGACAATGTGAATCATATTGCGATTAATGATATTGCAAATCCTAGGTTTCCTAAATGAAACTTTTAGACCATAAGAATCATATTGGGATCAATGATATTGCAAATCCCAGGTTTCATAAATGAAACTTTATAACATGTGAATCATATTGGGATTAATGATCTTGCCAATCCTAGGTTTCCTAAATGAAACTTTTAGACCATGTGAATCATATTGGGATTAATGATCTTGCAAATCCTAGGTTTCCTAAATGAAAATTTAGACCATGTGAATCATATTAATATTAATGATCTTGCAAATCCTAGGTTTCCTAAATGAAACTTTAGACCATGTGAATCATTTTGTGATTAATGATTTTGCCAATCCTATGTTTCATAAATGAAAGTTTAGACCATGTGAATCATATTAGGATTAATGATCTTGCAAATCCTAAGTTTTTTAAATGAAACTTTACATCATGTGAATCATATTGTGATTAATGATCTTGCAAATCCTAGGTTTCCTAAATGAATCTTTTAAACTATGTGAATCATATTGGGATTAATGATTTTGCAAATCATAGGTTTACTAAATAAAACTTTAAACCATGTGAATCATATTGGGATTAATGATCTTGCCAATCCTAGGTTTCCTAAATGAAACTTTTAGACAATGTGAATCATATTGGGATTAATGATCTTGCCAATCCTAGGTTTCCTAAATGAAACTTTAGAACATGTGAATCATATTTTGATTAACGATCTTGCAAATCCTAGGTTTCATAAATGAAACTTTAGACCATGTGAATCATATTGGGATTAGTGATTTTGCCAATCCTAGGTTTCATAAATGAAACTTTTAAACCATGTGAATCATATTGGGATTAATGATCTTGCAAATTATAATTTTCCTAAATGAAACTTTTAAACCATGTGACTCATATTTGGATTAATGATCTTGCCAATCCTAGATTTCCTAAATGAAACTTTAGACCATGTAAATCATATTACGATTAATGATCTTGCAAATCTTAGGTTTCCTAAATGAAACTTTAGACCATGTGAATCATATTGGGATTAATGATCTTTCAAATCCTAGGTTTCATAAATGAAACTTTAGATCATGTGAATCATATTGCGATTAATGATGTTGCAAATTCTAGGTTTCCTAAATGAAACTTTAAACCATGTGAATCATATTGGGATTAATAATCTTGCAAAACATACGTTTCGTAAATGAAACTTTAGACCATGTGAATCATATTGGGATTAGTGATATTGCTAATCCTAGGTTTCCTAAATGAAACTTTTAGACCATGTGAATCATATTGGGATTAATGATGTTACCAATCCTAGGTTTCATAAATGAAACTTTAGACCATGTGAATCATATTGGGATTAATGATTTTGTAAATCCTAGGTTTCCTAAATGAAACTTTTACATCATGTGAATCATATTGGGATTAATGATCTTGCAAATCTTAGGTTTTCTAAATGAAACTTTAGACCATGTGAATCATATTATGATTAATGATCTTGCCAATCCTATGTTTCCTAAATGAAACTTTTAGACCGTGTAAATCATATTAGGATTAATGATCTTGCAAATCCTAGGTTTCCTAAATGAAACTTTATACCATGTGAATCATATTGGGATTATTGATTTTGCCAATCCTAGTTTTCCTAAATGAAACTTTTAGACCATGTGAATCATATTGGGATTAATGATCTTCCAAATCGTAGGTTTCGTAAATGAAACTTTAGACCATGTGAATCATATTGGGATTAATGATCTTGCAAATCCTAGGTTTCCTAAATGAAACTTTAGACCATGTGAATCATATTGGGATTAATGATCTTGCAAATCCTAGGTTTCCTAAATGAAAATTTAGACCATGTGAATCATATTGGGATTAATGATCTTGCAAATCCTTGGTTTCCTAAATGAAACTTTATACCATGTGAATCATATTGGTATTAATGATCTTGCAAATCCTAGGTTTCCTAAATGAAACTTTTAGACTATGTGAATCATATTGGGATTAATGATCTTGCAAATCCTAGGTTTCCTAAATGAAACTTTAGACCATGTGAATCATATTGTGATTAATGATCTTGCAAATCCTAAGTTTCCTAAATGAAACTTTACACCATGTGAATCATATTGGGATTAGTGATCTTGCCAATACTAGGTTTCCTAAATGAAACTTTTAGATCATGTGAATCATATTGGGATTAATGATATTACAAATCCTAGGTTTACTAAATGAAACTTTAGACCATGTGAATCATATTGGGATTAATGATCTTGCAAATCCTAGGTTTCGTAAATGAAACTTTAGAACATGTGAATCATATTCGGATTAATGATCTTGCAAATCCTAGGTTTACTAAATGAGACTTTAGATCATGTGAATCATATTGGGATTAATGATCTTACAAATCCTAGGTTTCTTAAATGAAATTTTAGACCATGTGAATCATATTGCGATTAATGATCTTACAAATCCCAGGTTTCATAAATGAAACTTTATACCATGTGAATCATATTGGGATTAATGATCCTGAAAATCCTATGTTTCCTAAATTAAACTTTTGACAATGTGAATCATATTGCGATTAATGATTTTGCCAATCATAGGTTTCCTAAATGAAACTTTAGACCATGTGAATCATATTGGGATTAATGATCTTGCAAATCCTAGGTTTCGTAAATGAAACTTTTAGACCATGTGAATCATATTGGGATTAATGATCTTGCAAATCCTAGGTTTCCTAAATGAAACTTTAGACCATGTGAATCATATTGGGATTAATGATCTTGCAAATCCTAGGTTTCCTAAATGAAACTTTAGACCATGTGAATCATGTTGAGATTAATGATCTTGCCAATCCTAGGTTTACTAAATGAAACTTTTACAGCATGTGAATTATATTGGGATTAATGATCTTGCAAATCCTATGTTTCATAAATGAAACTTTAGACCATGTGAATCATATTAAGATTAATGATCTTGCAAATCATAGGTTTCCTAAATGAAAGTTTAGACCATGTGAATCATATTGGGATTAATGATCTTGCCAATCTTAGGTTTAATAAATGAAACTTTATAACATGTGAATCATATTGTGATTAATGATCTTGCAAATCCTAGGTTTCCTAAATGAAACTTTAGCTCATGTGAATCATATTTGGATTGATGATCTTGCAAATCCTAGGTTTCATAAATAAAACTTTAGACCATGTGAATTATATTGGGATTAATGATATTACAAATCCTAGGTTTCTTAAATGAAACTTTAGACCATGTGAATCATATTGGGATTAGTGATCTTGCCAATCCTAGGTTTCTTAAATGAAACTTTAATACCATGTGAATCATATTGGGATTAATGATCTTGCAAATACTAGGTTTGCTAAATGAAACTTTTAGACCATGTGACTCATATTGGGATTAATGATATTGCCAATACTATGTTTCATAAATGAAAGTTTAGACCATGTGAATCATATTGGGATTAATGATCTTGCCAATTCTACGTTTCCTAAATGAAACTTTTAGACCATGTGAATCATATTAGGATTAATGATCTTGCAAATCCTAGGTTTCCTAAATGAAACTTTATACCATGTGAATCATATTTGGATTAATGATCTTGCCAATCCTAAGTTTCCTAAATGAAAATTTAGAGCATGTGAATCATATTGGGATTAATGATCTTGCAAATCCTATGTTTCATAAATGAAACTTTAGATCATGTGAATCATATTGGGATTAATGATGTTGCAAATCTTAGTTTTCCTAAATGAAACTTTAGACCATGTGAATCATATTGGGATTAATGATATTGCAAATCACAGGTTTCCTAAATGAAACTTTATACCATATGAATTATATTGTGATTAGTGATCTTGAAAATCGTAGGTTTCCTAAATGAAACTTTTAGACCATGTGAATCATATTGGGATTAATGATCTTGCAAATCCTAGGTTTATTAAATGAAACTTTATACCATATGAATCATATTGGGATTAATGATATTGCCAATCATAGGTTTCCTAAATGAAACTTTAAACCATGTGAATCATATTGCGATTAATGATATTGCAAATCATAGGTTTCGTAAATGAAACTTTTTGACCATGTGAATCATATTGGGATTAATGATCTTGCAAATCCTAGGTTTCATAAATGAAACTTTAAACCATGTGAATCATATTGGGATTAATGATCTTGCCAATCCTAGGTTTCCTAAATGAAACTTTTATACCATGTGAATCATATTGGGATTAATGATATTGCAAATCCTAGGTTTCTTAAATGAAACTTTAAAACATGTGAATCATATTAATATTAATGATCTTGCAAATCCTAAGTTTCCTAAATAAAACTTTAGACCATGTGAATCATATTGTGATTAATGATTTTGCCAATCCTATGTTTCATAAATGAAAGTTTAGAACATGTGAATCATATTGGGATTAATGATCTTGCAAATCCTAAGTTTTATAAATGAAACTTTAGATCATGTGAATCATATTGTGATTAATGATCTTGCAAATCCTAGGTTTCCTAAAAGAATCTTTTATACCATGTGAATCATATTGGGATTAATGATCTTGCAAATCATAGGTTTCCTAAATGAAACTTTAGAACATGTGAATCATATTGGGATTAATGATCTTGACAATCCTAGGTTTCCTAAATGAAACTTTTAGACAATGTGAATCATATTGGGATTAATGATCTTGCTAATCGTAGGTTTCATAAATGAAAATTTAGAACATGTGAATCATATTGGGATTAATGATCTTGCAAATCCTAGGTTTCCTAAATGAAACTTTAGAACATGTGAATCATATTGGGATTATTGATTTTGCCAATCCTAGGTTTCTTAAATGAAACTTTTAGACCATGTGAATCATATTGGGATTAATGATCTTGCAAATCATATGTTTCCTAAATGAAACTTTTAGACCATGTGACTCATATTGGGATTAATGATCTTGCCAATCCTAGATTTCCTTAATGAAACTTTAGACCATGTAAATCATATTAGGATTAATCATCTTGCAAATCGTAGGTTTCATAAATGAAACTTTAGACCATGTGAATCATATTGGGATTAATGATCTTTCAAATCGTAGGTTTCATAAATGAAATTTTAGATCATGTGAATCATATTAGGATTAATGATGTTGCAAATTATAGGTTTCCAAAATGAAACTTTAGACCATGTGAATCATATTGTGATTAATGATATTGCAAATCCTAGGTTTCTTAAATGAAACTTTAGACCATGTGAATCATATTGGGATTAATGATCTTGCAAATCCTAGGTTTCATAAATGAAACTTTAGACAATGTGAATCATATTGGGATTAATGATCTTGCAAATCCTAGGTTTCCTAAATGAAACTTTAGATCATGTGAATCATATTAGGATTAGTGATATTTCTAATCATAGGTTTCATAAATGAAACTTTTAGACCATGTGAATCATATTGTGATTAATGATGTTGCCAATTCTAGGTTTCCTAAATGAAACTTTAGACCATGTGAATTATATTGGGATTAATGATTTTGCAAATCCTAGGTTTCTTAAATGAAACTTTTACATCATGTGAATCATATTGGGATTTATGATCTTGCAAATCCTATGTTTCCTAAATTAAACTTTAGACCATGTGAATCATATTGGGATTAATGATCTTGCCAATCTTAGGTTTCCTAAATGAAACTTTTAGACCATGTGAATCATATTGGGATTAATGATCTTGCAAATCCTAGGTTTCATAAATGAAACTTTAGACCATGTGAATCATATTTGGATTAGTGATTTTGCCAATCCTAGGTTTTCTAAATGAAACTTTTAAAACATGTGAATTATATTGGGATTAATGATATTGCAAATCCTAGGTTTCCTAAATGAAACTTTAGAACATGTGAATCATATTGGGATTAATGATCTTGCAAATCCTAGGTTTCCTAAATGAAACTTTAGACCATGTGAATCATATTGGGATTAATGATCTTGCAAATCATAGGTTTCTTAAATGAAATTTTAGACCATGTGAATTATATTGGGATTAATGATCTTGCAAATCCTATGTTTCCTAAATGAAACTTTGGACCATGTGAATCATATTGGGATTAATGATTTTGCAAATCATAGGTTTCCTAAATGAAAATTTAGATCATGTGAATCATATTGGGATTAATGATCTTGCAAATCCTAGGTTTCCTAAATGAAACTTTAGAACATGTGAATCATATTGCGATTAATGATCTTGCAAATCCTAGGTTTCCTAAATGAAACTTTTAGACCATGTGAATCATATTGGGATTAATGATCTTGCAAATCCTAGGTTTCGTAAATGAAACTTTATACCATGTGAATCATATTGGGATTAATGATCTTGCAAATCACAGGTTTCGTAAATGAAAATTTGGACCATGTGAATCATATTGGGATTAGTGATCTTGTCAATACTAGGTTTCGTAAATGAAACTTTTAGACCATGTGAATCATATTGGGATTAATGATCTTGCAAATCCTAGGTTTACTAAATGAAACTTTAGAGCATGTGAATCATATTGGGATTAATGATCTTGCAAATCACAGGTTTCGTAAATGAAAATTTAGACCATGTGAATCATATTGGGATTAGTGATCTTGTCAATACTAGGTTTCGTAAATGAAACTTTTAGACCATGTGAATCATATTGGGATTAATGATCTTGCAAATCCTAGGTTTACTAAATGAAACTTTAGAGCATGTGAATCATATTGGGATTAATGATCTTGCCAATCCTAGGTTTCCTAAATGAAATTTTAGACCATGTGAATCATATTGGGATTAATGATCTTGCAAATCCTAGGTTTAATAAATGAGACTTTAGATCATGTGAATCATATTGGGATTAATGATTTTGCAAATCGTAGGTTTCTTAAATGAAATTTTAGACCATGTGAATCATATTGCGATTAATGATCTTGCAAATCCCAGGTTTCATAAATGAAACTTTAGACCATGTGAATCATATTGGGATTAGTGATCTTGCCAATCCTAGGTTTCCTAAATGAAACTTTTAGACCATGTGAATCATATTGGGATTAATGATCTTGTAAATCCTAGGTTTCCTAAATTAAACTTTTAGATCATGTGACTCATATTGGGATTAATGATCTTGCAAATCCTAGGTTTTTTAAATGAAACTTTAGACCATGTGAATCATATTGGGATTAATGATTTTGCAAATCTTAGGTTTCTTAAATGAAACTTTAGATCATGTGAATCATATTGGGATTAATGATTTTGCAAATCATAGGTTTCCTAAATGAAAATTTAGACCATGTGAATCATATTGGGATTAATGATCTTGCCAATCCTAGGTTTTATAAATGAAATTTTATAACATGTGAATCATATTGGGAGTAATGATCTTGCAAATCCTAGGTTTCCTAAATGAAACTTTAGACCATGTGAATCATATTGGGATTAATGATTTTGCAAATCCTCGGTTTCATAAATGAAACTTTAGACCATGTGAATCATATTGGGATTAATGATATTGCAAATACTAGGTTTCCTAAATGAAACTTTAGAACATGTGAATTATATTGGGATTAATGATATTGCAAATCCTAGGTTTCCTAAATGAAACTTTAGACCATGTGAATCATATTGGGATTAGTGATCTTGCCAATCCTAGGTTTCCTAAATGAAAATTTTAGACCATGTGAATCATATTGGGATTAATGATCTTGCAAATCCTAGGTTTCATAAATGAAACTTTTAGAACATGTGAATCATATTGGGATTAATGATTTTGCAAATCTTAGGTTTCCTAAATGAAAGTTTTAGACCATGTGAATCATATTGGGATTAATGATCTTGCCAATCTTAGGTTTCCTAAAGGAAAGTTTAGTCCTCATGAATTGCATTGATCGGTCATTTAGTGAGCCAATTCTAGCGCGCCGGTGATACCACCCACCACCTTTCATGAGTCACCGTCGCCATCTCCTCCGAGCCACCGTCTCCTCCGAGCCACCCACCACTCATCGCCCTGCCACCACCGTCGCCATCTCCTCCGAGCCTCCCCCGTCTCCAACAAGCACCATCGTCTTCTCTTAGTCCCCATCATCTTCACGCGACATTTATTTGAAAATTCCCGACCAGTGCACTTTACTGCAGAACTCCTATAAATAGTACTCCCCTAATCCCCTCTCTTGCTCTCAAATCTTCATATCTTCACCTTATCCATTTTTCCCCTCTACTCTCCCAGTCTCCATGGAGCTCTCCTGACGTCGCGCCTTCCTCCTGCTAATGGCGAAGATCTCGGAGCTGCCGTTCCATCTCCATAGTACCTCACTCGGCGCGCCATTTCTCCGCTCCCGGTTCCGCCTCTTCTGCGCCACTCGCGCTCGCAATCGCAGGTATCCCTGGGAGGACGAAATCTCCGAATCATCCAAGACCCTAGTTAACTCCGAAACCGTAGAAACCCTTGAGCCGAAGCCTTCTCGCGCTCCAGAACCTCCGTGGCTGCAGAAATGGAGCGACCCGAAGAAGAAGGAAGGAGGTGGTCCTCTTAATAGATCCGACAGCGGAGGAAGCTCTATCGAGAGGATCGTTCATCGATTACGGAATCTAGGTTTGGACAAATTGCATAGTGAAGGAGAATCTAATGGAAATTCAGACTTGGAGATTGATGATGATATTAGGCTCGGAGATTTACTGGAGAGAAGCTGGAATCGTCCGGATTCAGTTTTTGTAGAAGAACAGGCGACGTTATTACCGTGGGAGAGGGAACATGGAGGTGAAATTGAACTTGAGCAGGAGAGGAAGAAGAGTCCGAGGGCGAGAGCGCCGACGATGGCGGAATTGACAATTGAAGATTCAGAGTTGAGGAGACTGCGAAGAATGGGGATTCAATTGAAGGAGAGGATATCTGTGGCGAAAGCAGGTGTTACCCAGGTGATTTTGGAGAAGATTCATGATTCCTGGAGGAAGTCTGAGCTCGTTCGGCTTAAATTCCACGAGTCTCTGGCTAGTGACATGAAGACTGCTCATGAAATTGTTGAGGTTAGTTTTTAAGTTTATGTTACAACATCCTGGTTTGTTGCATATCTGAGAATGAAAAGAAGCAAATTGCTGCTACGGTGTTCACGTAAACCCTAAACCATAAATCATAAACCCTTGAGCTTTCTTCAGGATTAGGCCCAAAATCTGTTTGATATACTAACCTAGGTTGAATTTCATTCTAATCCACTCTCTTCTCACATTGTCCGAGTCAGCTACAAACCAAGCGAGTAAGGATATCAGCTAAACCCTTAAAGCTAAATCCTAGAGATCTCTGCTTGATTTGGCCTCAACGCTCTTTAGAATACAAACACGGAAAAGTTTTTATTGCAATTCTCTCTAATCCCACAATATGTGATTCAGCAGCAAACCGGATAATTCTGAATTCTAAACCTTGACATTTCTTCATGATTTGACCCCAACGTTCTTTAGAATCTGGAGAGAGACCTTTACTCACTTATAAGAGAAGGAAGAAAGGAGTCAGGCCTCTAAATAATGGCCTAGCCACCTCTGAGTCTGGGTGGGAAATGCGGACAGTCCCAGACAAAGGTGAAAAGGTGTACACTTATGGAGGCAGTCAAGAAACTGAAATCTTGGGCTGGGAGAGCTGTGAGCAAGGACTCTCGAATTACCCTGCTCCGGAGGGCTGTTTTCTTGACAGTTCTGTGTTTCCCTCTTCCTCTCTTCCTCTTCTATTGTGTACTTTCTTTCTTCTATTGTGCATTCCCATTCTTCTATTGGGAGTCCTTCCAGAATCCCAGACAAACATAAAATTCGAATGCAGTTCTTTCTTATCCCACATTGTGTGATTCTGTTCAAACCAGATAATTATTGATAGTTCCTACAACCTGGATCCGAAATCCTAGATATTTCTTCATGATTTGGACCAAATTTTTTTAGAATAATGAACAAATAATGATGTTTGCAATGCAATTCTTTCTCATCTGGCATTATTTGATTCAGCGGCGAACTGGAGGATTGGTAATATGGAGATCAGGGAGCGTGATGATCGTATACCGTGGCGTCTCCTACCAAAGACCATCAAAGTCAGCCTTGACCATAAGTCAAAGCAACCCAGTCGAGGAATCAGAAGACATTGACTCTCTCCTCATTCCTGACGCCTCCTCTTCCACAAAGTCATCGATTATTGAGGGCACCCTATCATCTGAAAGTAATGATTTATCTTATGTGAATGGTGTTGAAACTATGACAGAGGAAGAGAAGGAATGCGATAAATTACTTGATGAATTGGGACCTCGATTTTTGGATTGGTGGGGAACTGGAATCTTGCCTGTTGATGCTGATTTGCTGCCGCAGAATATTCAAGGTTATGTGCCACCATTTCGCCTTCTTCCGACTGGAATGAGGTCTCGGCTTACAAATGCTGAAATGACTAACTTGAGAAAGCTTGCCAGAACACTCCCTAGCCACTTTGCACTTGGTAATTTCTTAAAAGATCTTAAATTTGTTTTGATCTTCTTTCACACTATGTTTTTGGTTTGTAAAGGGAGGAACAGGAACCATCAAGGATTGGCTGCAGCTATTTTGAAGCTGTGGGAGAGCAGTTTAGTCGCCAAGATTGCTGTCAAACGGGGGATCCAGAATACTAATAATAAGATAATGGCGGAGGAGATAAAAGTGAGTTTAGCTTTCTGTTTGTCTAGAATGAGAAATAAAATCCTGTTAATATTAAAATTTCTCTATACAATTTCCGTGTGTTGTAATTAATCATTTTGCTCTGAGCAATGTTTCTGGATTCTCTTGCTGTATACTGTGGTCAATCATCTGTTCAGTCTCTGAGCAGTCTTCTAGGTTTTTTTATTTTTATGATTGGTTTTGTTGTTCTTCTTTGTCTTCTTTGAGGTCATTCTTACTCATGTTTCCTTGATAGAATTTTATTTGATATTTTATGTTGTAATTCTTTATTTGGTGTGCTTAGTGATTAGCATTTAATCCATTATAGTTAAGTTTTTTTATTCAAAGATTGATGGCTACTTAAAAAGATTGGTAAATTTCTAGATTCTTAAAGCATCCCAAATTTTTTTTGAGACAGTTTGTATTTTCCAGTGAAAAGAAGCCCTTGGAGAATTATGTAGGCGTTGGAGATCGTTCCTTGCTGGTATAATTCTATGCTAGTTAGAGGTCTGGATTGAGTGCTCTCTAGTGACTTATCGATAAAGATTGAGGGTCCCAAAATCTTGCTTGCTTGGCAAGAAATCCCAGTGGGAATTGTGATCAAGCATCAACCACGAGGGTTTCTCCATCATAAGGAGCAATTAAGATTTAATCAATCCATGGGGGCGATATGGTTGGGCCATACCGGTGATCGCAGGTCCCACGTGATGCCAGAAACCAAACAGCAACTGGGTGGGACGAGCTTTAGATACAAAGGAAAGCGATCTAAGAAGGGTGTGCGGACGGGAGATAGGCCCGCACACATATACACATCAACACCGAGGAGGGAGAGAAAGGGAAGATATGAGATTTGTGAGGGAGGGGAGAAATATGCGTCGACCTGGAGTGTACACACGCGTGTACAAAACCCTACCTATGGAAGGTGAGCACTGATCAAGGGGAGCATCGCATGCATATGGAAACATCCCCGCGCGAAGGAGCGAACAGGAAATGGAAAGCAAGTGGAAGACACCAAGGTTTGCGTGAGGATGCAAGGGAAACTCAAGAACGAATGGTAGGGGGGTCGCCCTTCAGGAGAGTACGCACCCACGAAGAGGGCAGTGGATGAAAATTTGAGCTACAGAGACCATCTCCACGAGGATCCAAAACACAACAAACCCAGGTGTCATTCATAGGTGGAGGGATTAGAAGAAGAGATGACCCAAGGGGGTCTTTTGGACGACTGTTCTGGCACGGAAGGCAGAGGGAGGCGATGAGACAGGAAGCTGACCCAAGACTGTGTCGAATGGTAGCCCAGATGGCAGGAATGGAGGGTTCCCCCTTGGGGAATGGATGAGGTGATCCACATACAGCAATAGAGGGTGGCCAGTATGTGGCCATTGGCAGTGGGCCCCAAGCGGCCAGTGTGGATACAGAAGAGGAGAAGAAGAAGAGGAAGAGGAAAGGTGGGTGAGGGTGCTGCCGTTACGGCTGAGAGCCACTCACAGACCAGCATCAGCATCAGGGGGAGGACATAGAGACTCATACTAGAGGTGCTTAAAGTGGGGACATTAGGCATGCAAGTGCCAAGGCATCTTGGTATGCCACAGTTGTAGGGGGGCAGGACACAGCCAATGGGACTGCCCAAGAAGACACAGGGGAAACAGAGGTACGCAAAACCAAAACGTAGACAAGCAAAGTCAGGCGGTCGCCCAGGCACATGCAGTAATTAATGAAGAGAAGGCAGACATGACTGGCCACCACAGGGTATTTATGGGATGCCTAATTCGTGAGCCTATAAGGAGAGATGCTCTTGGGCTGCTGATGCTGGAGGAGGTGAGAAGAGGGTTATGACAGAAATTCCAGCCTTGAATAAGGTGGAACTGTGGTATCTTGAGATTGGACTGTTCTTCCTCCATGGGATCTCCATGGCAGTCTATGTAGTGACCACCGGCTGGACACAAGAGTTCAACGGGGTGACGGGGGTGAAGTGGAGACGCATCCTACATACTAATGGAGCCTCACTAATGGATAGGGACACATATATACTGGAGGCTCAGGGCGTCCCACTAAGATACAAAAACCATCTAGCTTTGGAGGCTCTACTCAAACCCTTTGGAACAATCTGCCGGGTCATCTCAGATGATGAGAGGATGAGACAACTATTCGAGCATGCCAGGTCATTTGGAAGCAAAAAGTTCCGCTAAAGGTGCAGATTTTTGGATGGCTTCTACTGACGCGAAGGCTGTTGATTTGAGTACTCTGGAAAAAAGTACCTAAATCTATTAGACGAATGCGTTCTGTGTTGAGGAGGGGCATAAAATTCTGAGCATCTATTTTTCTAGTGCCCCTTCGTTCACACAATATGGGTCTCCCAGGGTATAACGTCAGTGGATGCTACCTTATGAGATGAATTTTTGGGACTCAATACAATGAGGCATTGATAAAAGGAAGGCTGAAGGAGGGTGAATACTTGCGGTAATATGGGTAATATGGTTACACCTGAATGAGGTGATGTTTAGGGGAAGACTGGCTTCTATGGACAGAGTGGTCCACGAGGTAGAGGGACTAATGGCATCCTAGTTTCCCTGAGCCTCATAGGGTGACGGAGAGATGAAACATGATTAGGATGAAAGATGGGGATTGATTGCCCCCAAACTGGGTCAAACACTGCTTCATCGGGTGATTTGCCCTTTTGTACTTAAAAAAAAGATTTAATGGGTCCTCATGGAAGATTCAATTCAATCAGGAGGATTCTATCTAGGTGGTAGGATCTGTCATCAGACAGATCTTACAGCCAAGTGTTGAAAATACGCAATGATGGAAAAAAATCATGTAGATATAGAAAAGCTTGCTGCCACAGTCACTTGCTGCTACTGACATTGGATCACTGGTTTACAACAATGAAGGATGCTTCATGTCTGTGATCATTGCAACTACCTGCCGTTCTTGAAAATTGATTCAATGCTGTTCAAGAATCCTAGTTCTGGTTCATGATGTCTCATATATAAGGGTGCCAAATTGTGCAATTGCCTATAAAAAGATGGTTCTTTTTCACAATTCAGCTAACCAAACTTGAAGCAGTTGGCTGTTTATTTTGGTTTATTCTTAATTCTTTTGAAAAATCTTGCTCCCAACTTTGGTCAACTATTCTCCAATTTTTATATCATCCTTATTTTTCAGAATTTAACAGGTGGGGTGTTGCTTCTCCGGAACAAGTACTACATTGTCATCTACCGGGGAAAGGATTTTCTTCCGACAAGTGTTGCTGTAGCATTGATCGAAAGACAAGAACTGGCGAAAGATGTTCAAGATCTTGAAGAGAAAGTTCGCACAAAGGAACTCAACCCTTCTGATATTGGAACTGATTTAGAAGACGAGGATACATCAATGAACAATATAAGAAATGCAGAAATAGAGGCGAGTTTTAGTCCAAATGGGCATGCCCTTGCGGGTACTCTAGCTGAATTTCAGGAGGCTCAAGCTCAGTGGGGAAGAGAAGTAACTGTGGAGGAGCAAGAGCAAATGAAGCAAGAAGTTTCAAGAATAAAGATTTCCAAGATGGTGAAAAGGCTGGAGCATAAACTCTCCCTGGTATGGGTTTTTGGTTTAAAAGTTGTATGTTTATTAGTGAAATGTCAAACCATAGCGCAGAACTGGAAAAATAAACATTCAGATGGTGGGTTGGTTGATATCTGGGTCTGTTCGGATAGAATCTAATATTTGGTCTAGTGGCAGCAGACTGCTTTCCACCCTCTTATATCCTCTCTCTCACTGTCTCTCTCTCCCCCTTTCTAACTCTCACTCTCTCATACTCTCTTTGTCTCTCTTGCTTTCCCGCTCACTGCCTCACCCCATCTTTCTCTGTCTTCTTTCCAAGCCTATCGTCAGGCATTTGATCTTAAAATCACTTGTCCAATGGATGATATTGGATACATATGTCAGTGTCTGGTCCAAAGTGCCTGGCCAGGTAAAATCTGTAAGCCCTAATGATTCTTCAATTGTGTAACAGGCTGAAGCCAAAAAGCTGAGAGCTGAGAAATTACTGGCAAAGATAGAATCATCTATGGTCCCCCTCCGACCGTCCGATGATTTCGAGACGATAAGCGAGGAGGAGCGGTCCGTGTTTCGTCGTATAGGCCTGAGAATGAAAGCGTACTTGCCTCTTGGTAAATTTGCCTTCAATTTTATTCTATATCCATATTCACTTCTATAATAAAAGAAACTCAATATTTACCTCTGGGTGAAGTTCAGACTAAACCTAATTCTTATTTTATACTATTTTTTCAAGTCTAAAATTATAATTTAGTTTCTAAAATTTTATAAAAACATGCATTAAAAAAAAACTAAGTTTATGAGTTAGTTTCTAAATTCTAAATCATATTTGAAATTCTTAATCATTTTTTTGAACTGTTGAAATTCTAAATTGACTTTATATTAAACACGAATTCTGGATATATTATTTATTTATTTATTTTTCTTCCAATTTCAGATAAGTTAAAGATCTACGGTCACATAAAACATAACAAAGAATGACAAACTAATATTTTTGTCTAATGTAGGCATTCGTGGCGTTTTTGATGGAGTTATCGAGAACATGCATTTGCACTGGAAGCACAGAGAGTTAGTAAAACTAATCTCCAAGCAGAAAACCCTTGCATTTGTTGAAGATAGTGCTCGACTGTTGGAATATGAAAGTGGTGGGATATTAGTTGCAATTGAAAGGGTTCCAAAAGGCTATGCCCTTATTTACTATCGTGGGAAAAATTATCAGCGGCCAATAAATCTCAGGCCTAGAAACCTGTTGACCAAGGCCAAGGCATTGAAGCGTTCAGTTGCGATGCAGCGACATGAGGTTTTGATGCATTGCTTGTTTCATTTTTCTTAGTTTCAATTTTTAAAGGGAATTTATTGAATGTTGTTTTTTTTTCCAGGGTTTGTCTCAGCATATTTATGAACTCGAGCAATCTGTTGAAAAGATCAAGTCTGAACTGGCAAGTATTTTTTTTTAAAAATTGTTTCTTTCAAGTAACTAACTCTATTTTTGCTATAGAATTTTAGTTTTATCTTTCATTGTTTCCTCATCCTAATGGAATTATTTTTTTACCAAAATAATAGATAATCAGAAGAGCATGATGGCATCATGACATTTTAATACAATAATTTTTTTTGAATAGTTTAATACAATAATTTTTAGTTTTAATATTATTTTCTATATTTGTATTATTTGTCTCTTATCAAAAACTTATCTTAGGGTGACACTAGCGATGTGGGAATTGCAAAAAAAAGTCAGCATGGAGGTGACTGGAGTTTAGATGAAGTAAGATGCTACTGATTTGGTTCATTTGAGGATTAAGCTGAAAATAAATTTCATTTATCTTCTATAGGATGTGGATTTTGATTCATTAACTGAATCTGATGACAAAGATGATGAGAATGGCGATGATTATTTTGATGAGAATGACACAGAGATGGATGATGATGAGTTCTTTGACGAAGAAGCTAAAGACAAATAGTTTCTTAAATAGTTCGGTGGGGAACATGATCCCTTTAGGTATGCCCCCAGCATCATTTTCAGATGAACAGCCTTATCATCATTGACCTCATCTTCACCATCATGTTCTTTGTGGCGCCAAACACATTTATATTGCTGTAAATAATCTCAATCTCTAAAACATAAGCCCTGCCCTCTGATTTTGTGGCTCATCATGTAGTTTTGAGTGTACTGCGTTTTTCTTTTTTCTATGTCAGATCAATTTTGTAATAATGTCTTAAGTTTGGTGCTGGATATGATGCCACATTGCCACATGATCCTTCAATCAGGAGAGCATATGCGTGCTTGACGATAATGTATGGTATAGTGTTTGATTTTTTTCCTGAATTGCATCATGTATGATGTTCTTTTAAGTAAAAAGAGGGGCACCGGGTGGAAAAGAACTCCATAGTTAAGGGTGCTCAAGCTTTGCTGGTGCAGGGATTGGGGACCCTCCTGGGAAGTGGAGTTAAACATGCTCTGGCTTGGGCATGGCAAGGATGGTGACTCCCTGGGAAGAGGGACTCTGAGGTGGAGGACTGTAGAGTTAAGCATGCTTAGGCTTGGGCATGGCTGGGATGGGTGACTCCTTGGAAAGAGGGACGCCGATGTGGAGAAGGACTCTAGAGTTACGGATGCTCAAGCTCAGGCATGGCAGGGATGGGTGACTCCCCAGGAATAGTGATGCCGGGGTGGAGGACGCTGGAGTTAAGCATGCTCAGGCTTGGGCATAGCAGGGGTGGGTGACTCCCTCAGAAGTGGGATGCTGGGGTGGAGGACTCTGGAATTACGGATGCTCAGACTTGGGCATAGCAGGGATGGGTGACTCCCTAAGATGAGGGATGCTGGGGTGGAGGACTGTGGAGTTACGGATGCTCAGGCTTGGGCTGGCGAGGGATGGGTGACCACTTGGGCAGGAGAAGTGGGTATTTGTACTAGTCAATCACTGATTGTGGGTGATCTTCCTTTGTAACTTTTAGAAAAAAAGTATGATGTTCTTTTCCTTTTAGCTCATGAATGCCATAATACAGTTTTATTGAGATAAGCCATGAAATGTTAGTATTTATGGGCATCCTCTTTGTGAATTTCATTTGTCGATTATTCCTCTGACTGCTGTTTTTGAATTTCTATTCAGTTTTATTAAAGTTTTCTAGTTACATTTCTGAGACAATGCATTTATTAACTTAAAAGTTACAAAATATAGTATCATGTCACTATCCTTGCCATCTCTTAGACTCTTACACCCATAGGATGTAGGCTTTTCACTGTACATGTAATTTGCTTAATTATATTTGTCTTTAAGGTGGGAAAGTGATGATCTCCTCTGAGATTTATCGCTCTTCCCCTCTTCATTCCATTTGATCTACCTCTTCAGATTGGTTTTATCAGGTTACTGTTCTTGACTTTCATATGAATTTTCTCTTTAGATTATTTTTTGTGATTTTCAATGGGGTGTTCATAAGTTTATGGCGTGATATTCAATCGCAACTAACTTTTCTTGTTATGACATTTTTGTGAGATTTAGTGGAGCAAGTCTTGTGGTGGGGTAAAGGTCATAGCGAGACCCTGTTGACTTTGGTGGTTCATATTGAGATTGACCATAGACGAGTCTAGAAAAGTCCATCCCATTTTTCCATGGCATATGCTTTTCAATTTAGTTCAAGTCCATGTTTAAGATAAATGAGTAGATTGATATTGAGGGAGGATATATTTCAGACACAAAAGGGAAGATCGCTGAGATATTACGTTATCTTGACTAAATTTTTTATCAAAATATCTTCTTGCAATAAAAAATTATGATTATTTTGTCTATCTCAAATTTATGAAAAAGGATTAACAGAAGCTCGAATATTTTATTTCAATTTTTTTTTTGAAAAAAGATATTTTATTTCAATTATGGAACATAAAAATTAAGTATTTTGATGACTTTTTAGGTTTCAATTCTCAAGACTTGAGAATTAGGGTGCATATGAATTATCCGAAAAATGTTCCTGGAATTTTCCAAGAACTTGGGGAACTGCTGGAACTTGGCTATCTGATTATCTTTCATACATCAATTGACTTGTTTGTAATGATGTATTCTACATCAAAAAACTTCCCAAGAAAAGTAAATATTGATCCATTTGTCCTCGTTTAACAGGCAACTATTCGATTAATTGGTGGAAGAAGTCATCGTGATATCGATCTCCTGGTAGAGTTCAGAGATCTTATCTAGTAGCAGAGCTTTTTCTGCCTCAAGCTGCAACTATTCGATTAATTGGTGGAAGAAGTCATCGTGATATCGATCTCCTGGTAGAGTTCAGAGATCTTATCTAATAGCAGAGCTTTTTCTGCCTCAAGCTGCAACGTGTACTCATCTTGTTCTTGCTTGATACTCTCTAGCTCTGATAAAACAAGGGTGAGACCCTCAGTATCTCCCTTTCCCAGTGAGCTCTGAATTCTTCTTAATAGCTCTGTAGACTGCCAAAAGAAATCAAGGGTGAGAAATTTTTTTGGGAGCATATAGCTTGCAAGAGTGAGAGAAAGAGGAAAAGCTAGATCGACAGATGAGAGAGGCGAAGAGAGAGAAGAGCAGAGCTGGATCGATAGGTAGAGGAGAGAGAGAGGAGCAGAGCTAGATTGATGGTGGAGGGGGATAGAGAAAACAAGAGAAAGATACTTTTTGGGCATTTAACTTGTTACTTTCTTACTTGAAGAGAAATTTCACGAGCTCCTCTAGAGAGAGAAGAAGCAGCATCGATGCTTAGTTTTTTCTCGAGTTCAGGCACTTTTCTGGTTATCTGTATGTGAATTTCTCCCTTGGTTACTCCTTGGAGAGGGATCCATTTGTCGGCCATGATGTTGGCACCCAATCTTTCATATTCTACTTTGCAATGGCCGATGCTCGACGTCGGCAAGAGCGCATTGTGGTCCTTCACATGCAAAAATCAGCTCATCGCCTGTGTCGGGGAATTCTAGTGTCTGGTTCCATGATGGGTTCAGGGTCCTGTGGATCACCTGGAAAGGAAGAGATTGATGCTCCATAAGAACATGACGACGTCGACAATGATAAAGATGATGATAAGATGAGGATGAATAATGAGTGACAATGGTGGTGATAAACAATGATTGAGACTGTTGAAAGATTAGTGCAGAATGGTTTTTGTCAATGATGAATGGTAAATACTGAATGGCAAATGATGATGTTGAACAATGAATGGTGAATGCTGATGATGGTGAAAGACGAGTGAAGAATGATAATGAAGAAACCTAAAGAAGAAGAATACATAAAAAAATTAGCCAAAATATCAGGAAGAAAATAGAATAGATTCTGAAGAACAAGAGAGAAAAAAGTATGAAAAAGAATTCATAAACTTAAAAAGAACTAGAAAGCAAGTAGCAAGTAGAAGAAAAATCAATACATAAAAAATAGAAAAACTAAAGGTACCGGAAAAAAACAGACATGGATCTAATCTGGATAATACGAAAATGATGAAAGCTTGATCATCATCTTTAGGTTTCTTCATCATTATTCAACATTCATCATCTTTCAATCAATTCTCTATCATTCTTCATTCATCTTTCTGCATCATCGTTCATCAACTAACTGATATTAGTCATGGTCTGCTGATTTTCAATCTGTATCACAAAACTGACTGAAATACCAGAGAAAATCTACCAAGGACGTTTGGCTGAATGCAGCTCCCCTCCTCACTGGCCTATCCTCTCAAGACTCCAGATAGCTCTCTCTATCTCTCTCTCGTCTCATTTATAACCACTGGGTTTGGGCCTTCTCCCCTTATGGCAACTTCTTTATCTGTAATACTCAATTCCCTCCAAGCACTGGGAATCAACCCATCCTCCTTCTCACTATTCTCTGCATCTTTGGCTTATGATTCTTCCTCAAATGATGACATGAATCATATCACCTACCATCCCATGTTTTTTCTAATAATGGCAAAATTGGTGCCCCTATAGAAAGAAGCCAAGTTATATGCCAATGCTTACTCATTAAAAAATAATAATGCCAAATAAAGGCGATGAAATAATAACCTTTGTTCTTCTCTTCAAGCTTCCATAATGCACTCGAACAAATGGATCACTCATCCCATTCAGATCTGCCGCAATCAGATCCCTTGCTTCGATGATATTCAATTCAATCAACCCATCCTCCTCACTCCTACATGAAGACTAAAAGAATGGAAAACAACTATGATATCACCAAAATCCAAAAGAAAACTATTCCATGTATTTAAATTAAAATATTCATTCACCCTTTTTCCCTTCGGAGTCTTCTTTCTTCTGAGCCTCAATCTGCAGCCTCAGTTCTCCTCTGGTGACTTTCTCTAGAGGGATCCAAACATCCCTCACTGAGCCCTCAGAGAGACCCTGGAGGTTGACTCTGGCACTGCCGATGTGTTCGTCTCCAAACATGTCGGAGCTGTAGCAGTTGATTTTTAGATACTCCCCACCTCCAATCTCTTCAAAGTCAAAGGCTTGACTCCACTCGGGGGCTTGAGCTGTTTGGAATTGTCTTTGTCTTTGTAACCGACTGATGAAAAATTTTTGGATTAAAATATGGGAGTCAACAGGGCAGAAAGTGATTGCTTTAAAGATCATATCTTGGAAGTGTTAGAAGATGAGAAAGTCAAAGCGGAAATTACGATAACACATAGAGAGTGAATAGCTAAATGTTCACTCCTACAATGTACAAAAGTCATCAATAATTTCAAAATAAGGTTACAATTCAACCAAAATATAGAAAGTGCAAAACCTAACTTGTTCAAGCTGAGAAGGAAAAAAATATCGGCGGAAAGAAACTGAGCTTACCTTACCATAGCGCAGCTTGACATAAGTATCATACTTTCCTGATTTGGCAATCAGGTCTTTTCCTTCTACTATGGTCAACTTTAGCTTTCTTCCAGTTCCCATTTGGAAACTGGAAGATCCTGAGATGGATGGCTGGGATGAAATGCTTGAGATGCTTCTCATGCTTCCTGAGCCATCTGAGTAGTGCCATTCTTTAAGTATGAGCTTCACCGAGAGCTGTTTGGAAGAAAATTCGTAAATAAATATTTTGATGGAAGAAATAACCCTATTTTGAAAAAAATTTATTCAAAATTTTACAATTATTAGCATTATTAGCTAAATAATGAAATTCATCTTTCCTGAAAGATCTGTTCATATCTCTTTATCAGTGTGATTTAAACCTATAACAACCTACAAAGAGAAATGCATCCATTTTTATTGACTAGTCAATCTAAGACACTGGTTGGATATTAATCTAAGGAAATCGTCATTTTGAAAGAGCTATTCATATTACTTAATTGGAAATTTAAATATAACTAGCTGTTTGCATGAAAAATTAAAAAATATAAATATATATGTATTATTTTAAATTGATATTTAAAATGATTACCTCTCCATCATGCTTCCCTTCAAAAGGGACAATCATGTCTACCTCTTTCCCACAGGAATCTGCCCTCTTGGCTAGCGCACTGGATTTGGGCCCCACAGCCCAAAAAATTGTGGAATCATCTTCAACGTATCTAATCTAAAAAAAGAAAACACCTTATACAAGACTAAAAAAACATAATTTTAATCTTTTATTGGTCTAATTCATGCATCAAGTCTACTATGATTTCTGAAGGAAGGAACTACATCAAATAAACAAAATTCAACTATAATATCCAAAGAAAAGAAATATATTAAAACACGAAAAGATCTTTTCCACCCGCTCCCCACTGATAGATTACAATGCAATGGGCACATTGTTAAAAAATGACATATTTTCCCCAAGATCCTAGTTTCTCTAATTCATCTATAGATTAGATTGCTGTTTCATCACAATTCAAGCACGATGTTAATCTCCAAAGCGAAAGGAATATATAAAATAAATAAGTTTTTCCTTCCCTGACTATACAGAACCACCATTAATCTACTACAGAACCTCTAGAATTCCCTATTCATCTATCATATAAATTACTATCATAATACCTAAATCAAAGAACTTAGATCAGATGAAAACTATTTTTTCTCTCTCCATCCTAGAAAGCACAAAAATTGGCATTTGTATGAAAAAATTTATATAATTCACATTACGTAGCATTTATCAAATCAACTGTGATCGTAATCTCTAAATCAGAGGACTTGATTTTTCAAAAAAAAAATCAGAGGACTTGATGAATCAAACAAAAGAAGTTACTACCCTTATCAAAATATAGCAAAATGATAGACAAAGTGCATTAAAACATGTAATTATTCTAATGCTTCTAAAAAGAACTAAATCAAAGAATCAATTTTTTTCAATCCAAATGCATAAAAAACAATCAGTTTCTTAAGAAAGCAAAAATGCATAAAATAAAAATGAGTGGGCACCTTGATCTCACAACTAGCAAGGTAATCAAACTTAACACCATTCTCTTTCCACTGATAGAGATGGAACTTGAGAGATTCAGCTTTCCCATGCAACATCATGTTGAATCTTTCCTCCCATTTGGGTTCCATCCCACGCCTCACGGCAGTTCTCCTACTCACTTCTCCACTCTCTATTTCTACGAATGTATCCAATGTCCTCTCCAGGGAGTGGTTTAAAGAATGAATTTCTGAGCCATTTTTGCTTCCATGGAGTTTGGCCGAAATCACAGTGACATGGAGGACTCCTTCGACAGCCTTTTTCATTAGATTGAATGGAGGAAGAGAGAAACATGTACGCCGAGGCTCAACCATTTTCTTTTCTAGAGTGTCAGTGAAGAGCTTCTCCTGAAAGGTTGGTAATATTAAATCAGGGAGAGGAGAAGAGACAGAAAGTTAAGTGTAAATAGAGAGATAGGTCAATAGATAAATAGCCATATAGGCAGGGCATAAAATAGACAGATAGGGAATAGAAAAGGAAATATAGATAGAGGAAGAGAGAACAAAATATACTAGTATATTTTGGAGACTATTGAGATATTGGCAGATGATGGACACAGAGAGAGAGATATCAATGAAGATGAGATAGGTGCTAGAGAGGGAAAGAGCTTAACAGAACCAGAAAAAAGATACAATTTTGTCTCAAATAAATAGAGGACAAAATGAAGGCGGGATGGAGAGAGCTCAAGAACACATGTGTGTGTGAAAAGAAAAGAAAATAAAATAAATTGTTTTTAACTAAAAATCACAAAGAAAATAAAAGAAAATAATGGCAGATAGAGAGAGAAAACTCACTTCCAAATGAAGAGAAAATCTTTTAAATGGAGACAAAAATATTTAGGTATTAGGTAGATACAAATATTATTAAAGAAAATTGGACTAAATAATAGGAAGGATAGATAAGTAGATAGATAAATAGATAGAAAGATAGCGAGAGAGAGAGAGCAAGGGAGAGAGAGAGAGAGACCAGCCAGGTGGAGACACCGGGTAGTTCCGTGGCTGGAAGTGATTGACTTGTACCAGTTCCAAAGACAACTCCAATTTTTACTTCTGGAGTAGATTCAAACGAGTAGAGGATCGCTTGCCCTTCCAAAATGGGCATCAGCAGGAGCTGCAAGCATGAAAATCTCCAAAAATTAACCAGATAACTCCCCCTCTTGAAATATTTCATCTATAATATTGCCGAAAGATCTCGTTTCCTTATATGTAAACATCACTCTTGATGGCTACTTATCTAATAAGGGTTTCTCATGATCAACAGAAACTCATGGACTATAGCACACCTAAGAAAATCAACCAAAGAAAAGTCAAATAGTGCAAATGGACGTTGGAAAGAGCTAAGAGTGAGGAAGGCAGCTATGATGGAAAAGAAGACAGACTTTAACAAGAGGAAATGAATACAGATTTAACCTCTGATAAAAAAGATAGACATTTCCAGCTATCAGGGTTGAACCAATGATAAAAGGATTGTCTAATCGAAGTATTTAAATTAAGAAAAAAACAGTTTATATTTCATGATCTTTTTACTCTAACATTCTCGTCATTTAGATTCTGTGTTTCTTAATTTGACCAAATCTGGCATTTTGATTAATTGGTACAAATTTTTTTGTAGAACAGAAATCAGGTTTAAATATTTTTATTTTATCATCTATTATCATGATGAGGAAAAAAAGGGACTTGCCTTTCCCCTGATTTGTAAGCTGTTGACAACAATTTTGGCAGTGCCCAGCAATGGAGAGGCTAACTTGGCAAACAGTTTGATGCTCATATCGTTCGTGCTCCAATCAAAACCCATCTTCAAGATTCTCTGAAATTAAATTCATCAATCATGATGAGAATATAAAGACAATTTTCATCATCATGAAAAAAATTTATTTTTCTCTAAATACCACATCTTGCTAATAAAAAAAAGGAAGAAAATCTCTGTGAGTTAGATATCATCAATCATGATGAGAGCATAAAGAAAATTTTGATTATCGAGAAAAAAATTCTACATTTAATTTTTTATAAATACCACATCTTGGTCATCAACAAAAATGAAGAAAATCTCTGTAAATTAAATATTGTCAATCGTGATGAGAAAATAAAGAGAATTTTGATCATCAAGAAAAAAAACCCATATTTTATTTTCTCTAAATACCACATCTTGGTCATCAAAAAAATTGAAGAAAGTCTCTGTACATTAAAAATCATCAATCATGATGAGAACATAAAGAGAATTTTGATCATAAAAAAAAGTCTATATTTATTTTTCCCAAAATCAACTCATCTTAGTCGTCAACAAAAATGAAGAAAAATTTCTTTTCTGGGAAACCACCATGTCTTGAAGATTTTGAAGATGGTTGGGGGAACCATAATGGTTTTAATGAAAGCAAGATTATGAGATTTTGACAATTGTTCTTTTTCTTGAAGTTAACCTGGTCTCCAGATGTGAACCAATTAACTCCATTAGATCCCAAGGTTGGGGGGGATGAGCCAAGCGAGAATTCTTGCAACTCAATCTTTTCCTGAAGAAGAAAAGAAAAATAATTATAAGAAATAAAATCAGAGAAATTGTCAGAGAAAACTTCAAAAAAAGTAGGGATAACTTACGAGAAGTGGGGGTTTCTTGTGCTTCAGGCGTTTCTGAGATGGAAGAAGATTGTCTCTATCAGACTCACTAAACTTTTGAGAGAGAGAGACAGATTAAATTTACCCATAATAGAAAAGTACCTCTACTATTGATGAAAATGTTCTTGAGATCTTGGGTTCCATGAAATCGGGCCATACATCGATGAAAAGCTTGTTCAACCATTCACATGGTTCCAGTGGAGTCAAGGGCTGTAGAATTTTAAAAAAAAAGCTGATTATGATTGGAAATTTGATAATCAGAAATCATGGAATGGACCTTACATACCGATGTTTTTAATACAAGTTGCTTCCATTTATGGTTTAAGTCAGCAACAAGTTGGCGTTGATGAAACCGCTCATACTGAATGAAAAGTCAACGCCCTATTAATTAAATGGAATATTTTCTAGCAATAATTTAAAAAATTCACTTATAACAAAACAATCTAACTTCATCAGGATCCAAGAGAGACTGAGCGACTGAAAGAGGGAGATGATGAGTCAGACAGAGAGAGAGATAGCAGAGAGAGATGATGAGTCAGACAGAGAGAAAGGATAGGAGAGAGATGATGGACCAGATAGAGAGAGGAGATCAGGAGAGAGAGAAGATGAGTAACATAGACAGAGAGGATCAGGAGAGAGAGATGATGAGCCAGATAGAGAGAGGAGATAAGGAGAGAGAGATATGAGTCAGATTGAGAGAGGGGGATCAGGGGAGAGAGAGCTGGTGAGTCAGATAGAGAGAGAGTATTGGGAGAGAGAGATGATGAGTCAGATAAAGAGAGGATCAGGGGATAGTGAGAGATGATGATGAGGACTCAGATAGAGAGAGGATCTGGGAGAGAGACGATGAGTCAGGTAGCAAGAGAGGACTGGGAGAGATGATGTGTCAGATAGGCAGAGAGGATCAGGAAAGGGGAGAGAGAGAGAGGGTCAGGAGAAAAAGATAGATGGAGAGTCAGAATGAGAGAGGTGATGAGTCAGACTGAGAGGATCAGGAGAGAGAGAGATGGAGATTCGGATAGACAGAGAGATTAAGAGTCAGATAGAGAGGATCAGGAGAGAGAGTGATGGAGATTCGGATAGACAGAGAGATTAAGAGTCAGATAGAGAGACAATGAGTCAGAGAGAAAGAGGATCAGGAGAGAGCGATGATGAGTTGTGAGATAGATAGGATAAGAGGAGAGTCTGATAGAAAGAGAAGATCAGGAGAAAAAGAAATGGGAGAGTCTGATAGAAAGAGAAGATCATGAGAAAAAAGAGATGGAGAGTCTGATAGAAAGAGAAGATCAGGAGAGAGAGAGAGAATTAAGAGCAAAGGTGGGGATTAAGAAATACCGAAATTGAGAAAAGACAAAAAAATATAACTTTATGAAGCACATAGATAATCTAAAAGAACATGACTATAAAATTCAAGAACAACCACCTGAATCGTTGCCCAGACGGCAAGTAGAAGAGGAATCCAGTTGGATAATGGAGGAAGCCAGCAATGTGCAGCCCAACCCAGAAGCACAAGTGGCACCATCAATTGCAGCAGAGGCTTTTCTTTTACCAGTTGGCTCATGAATTCCACCATCTCATTTCTGTTGAGACCTATCTTCTTCCTCGCCATCTCTTTCTCTCTGTCGAGCTTTCTATCTCCTTTACTCCTCTCCTCTCGATCTTTCCCTCTGTCACTCCTCTCTTTGTTTCTACTTTCTCTCTCTGTTTCTCTCTCCTCTTCTCTCCAACTCTCTCAACCGTCTCCTCCTGTCCTTCCTGACGCTTCCTATCTCTCTCGCCTCTTCTCTCCTCTAGCCCTCCCTCTCCCCTCTCTCTTTAAGGATGTCTCGCGTCTCTCGCTCTCCTCTCTCTCTCTCTCTCTCTCTCTCTCTCTCTCTCTCTCTCTCCCTTTCTCTCTCTACCCCTGTAAGACGACGTGGGTCTCTTCTCCGCCGGAGCTCCCACCGTCCACCTTGCTGCCAGAGGAATGGAGACCCAGCATCGACAACAATTGGGATCTCGACAGAGAAAAGCCTAGATCTCTTCCTTTCTCTCTGTATCTCGTTCCTCTTCTTTCCTTCCGAATCGTCGTTGACTTTACCAGGCGTCACAAGTGGACTGATTCCATGGTCCATGTAGTGCGAAAATATTATCTTTTCAGAATGTTCGTTGAAGCGAAAATATTCCTTGGTCCATGTCATACTCTGTATTGGATGGGTTCAAATCGAAATATTGAAGTTCTCAAAGCTATAGGTTTTCATAATCCCGGATGATTGGTAAAAAAATCTGTGACTATCGGGGAAGAAGGTCATAAAATCCAGTGTTAACTGGGGAACGACGATCTATCGTAATCGAACGCGGAGGTCAGATCACTGATAAATTTCAGTTGACTTTTAAACAAAACCATGGGAGTGATCGATTCTGGTTGACTGGAAGACCCGGGATGCAATTGTTGAGTGATTAGATGCCCGGTTGGAATCGATGGGCTCCAATGACTATGTCAATCAAATCGTAAAAGTGATTGACGCCCATCAATAAAGATCACGATCATCATTGGTTGATCGATCGAATTACTCTATCTAGGATCGATCATGATCATGACAATCATGATAGGATCAACGTTCCCAGGGAAGCGTGCTCCAGCTCTCTCTCTCTCTCTCTCTCGCGCACACACACAGAAATAAATATAGAGGTTCGATCCCGTCATATAAATATAAATGCTATTAACTAATTTTTAATGAATAATTGGTAAGAATTCTTCGTTTTTATCATGAATCCATAAATTTATGTTTTTTTATCAAATTCTATGTTTCCATTAATCCATGAAATTGCATGTTTTTATGTTTATTTTTAGATATACCATGTTTGACTTCTTTCAAAGTCAAATGACTTGTTGACTAATCAATTTATTTGATGTCATGTTTGACCTCTTGAAAAAGCATTCAACAACTCCATTTTGGTATGTTAACTAGAGAACTCCAAACCTGACTTTGACTAGTTAATAAAATAGGCTATTGGCTGGTTTTGACTTTTTAATAAATTTTTTTTTCGCGCCCCGAAAACTCTATCGCTTGAGTTGGGTTGCATAGGTTGCAAAAAGTGTGACCGAAGTTGTGCACATAAGAGCAGAAGCTTTAGAGTGATTGTGGAGAGGCGATGATATCTTTCAAACATGATAGGACTTTCTTCAAAGGCTTGAGTATGTATGTATATATGCATGTATGTATGTATATATGTATGTATGTATATATGTATGTATGTATGTATGTATGTATGTATGTACATACGTATGTACGTATGTATGTATGTATGTATGTATGTATGTATGTATGTATGTATGTATGTATGCATGCATGCATGCATGTATGTATGTATGTATGTATGTATGTATGTATGTATGTATGTATGCATGCATGCATGCTTCAAAAGTGAGAATCATAGATTTATCTAATCTCCCTCTCTAAAATTTCTCACTAGACCGAGGGGAGGGGGCCCTTGGTCTAGTGAGACGACATGATAAGGAGATCTTCAAGGACCTCAAAGAGTATCCAAGAAGAGGTTTAAGAGGAGATCCAACCATCTAGACATCATATGCATATTTCTAGAGGTAGACATATGAACTTCTAAGAGATCTTCTAAGGAACCTTGATATGCACTAGATGATATAATCATCATTTTATGGTGCTTTATATTTTGTATTAATTTTTCATTTTTTTCTCCTCTGGTGTGATTGTAGTGATATCCAAATTGTTTTCACCACTCATATATAATTTCATAGGGCCCTGGATCCTAACAAAGAGAGAGACATAAGAGAGAGATCACTTCCAACCACCAAGAGCTCTAGGATTACTAATACGTGTAAAATCTGGGTTGTTGAAAATACAAAATCATGTTTCAAAAATTATACTCAACTCTTTGAATTTTATCCTAAAATTTAGAATAGTGGTGAGTCAAGATCAAATCCACGTGAAGGGTAGTTAAAAGATTGAAATGAAAGATTATGTTTTGGTATTTTAAGATTAAGAAAGCAAAAATGATCAATGAAAAAGGGAGATATATACGGAAGATACAATGAACCAATCAAATGCCTCATATTTCCTATCAAAGATTAAAAATCCTTGATCTAACAGTGGAGTGATGATTTAGGGTCGAAAGTACGAAAATGTGGATACCAAATATTGAGAAATGGAAAAAATTAAAAAGAATAAACCCTAATCTAATGGTTCGTGATAAAAACTCACTCTAGCAATGCTCTTTGATCAACCACTCTAGAATACATCTCGCCTAAACTTGGCCATTTGGATCCTACAAAAGGAATAAATATAAAAGAGAAGAAACTAACTAAAAATGATGTTTGATACATAAAGAATGATTGTTCGGTGTTCTTTATCATCCGGCTAACCAATGCTAGAAGCCACTAATGAAACATTAAAAAACATAATTTTTCAACCTTAGAATTTAAATCAGGCACTGTGAAGATCAAGAGCATAAAATGACAATCTTGCTCACAAAATTTCAGCCCTTAACTCCATTGAGATTATGAGATATCATGATTTCAATTTGAAGGATTTATAGAAATTATATTTCCATAGAAAATGCTTGATTTGATTAGATCTTTGGATTTTATCTTGATCAAGATTGGGAAACCCATGATTGGGCCATGTGTTGCTTGGTGATTTTTAAGACGAGAGAGAAATAATGGAATAAGTGGAGACCATTGGATCATCTTGATCAAGTATGATATTTATCAAATCGCACCACTTCACTCGGCTACTGGCCATGATAATCAAGATTTATCTGAAGCATTGATCTTGTGAGCCTAGATCTGACACACGCGATGCAGCCACATGTCGTTGTGAAATAGAAGGATTCAATGGGCTTGGTTCACCGTATCAAACTTTCTTGGTGGGTGCCATGTGTCCTAGTGAAATAAAGTCTATTAATCCCACATTGAAAAAATAAAAAGTAAAAATCTAGTTTAAATGATTGGCCCATTAAGGGCTGTTAATGATAAAAAGCAAGTTTTAAGAACTAATACTCCCCTTTATGATGCCGCACAAGCGTTGATTGGGCACCACACGGAACCACCTCATCACGCCACGCGTACATGCAACCACATTAGCACGCCACATCAGCACGTAGAAATAAAATCAAATTTTTGTTTTAAAAATTCCTAAAAATTCCTTGAAAACTCCAAATAAATAGAAAAATCATTAAAGATATTCAAGAAAATTCATTAAAAATCTGAAAAATTTGAAAAAATTTAGGAAAAATAGGAAAAATTAGAGAAAAGTTTCTTAAACTTTAAATATTCATATCTTTTCATTGAAAAATATTTTTCAAATAAAATTTTTGCCATTTTGATCATCTTTTTTATCATTGGTGTCCAGAGGTGGTGCCACACAATGCATGGTGGAAGACAGGAGGCACATGAAGCATGACTTTCAAAAATAAAACTTTTTGGGGGTTTTCTATCCTCACATTTAGTTTTGAAATTTGACGTGTGACGCGATGAATTCATGCGGCTATTGAATAAACTTGAACTCGTATCAAAACAATTGTCAAACTCACCAATTTTGAGAAATAATTAAGAATTAAAGAGTATAGTGGTGAATAAGGGTCCAATCCACGGAGAAATAAGGTATTTTTGAAGTGTTCTTCAAATTTGATCAAATCGAATAATGAATTAAGGTGAGAAATTAAAGAATTTGGTAGATTTAGAAAGAGAAATTTAGTAAGAATCCACTTAATCAAAAATCATTCTATTTGGATCAAGATTCGTGGAGAAATCAAGAAGCTAAAATCAGATAGAATTTTTGAACGTAAAGAGAGAGAAAAAGTAATATGAAATATAAAATTAACCTAGTCTACGATTCAAAATTAAAATCTAATTTTACAGGAAGAAAGATTAGGAGGAAAATACGTAATCTAACCCAAAGTGGAGTTCAAAATGATCTATTTGATTTCTGGATCAAAGGCTTTTCATTTCATGATTTCTAAAATGAAGTTCAACATTCAAGACGTAATTTCTTCTGATTCTCTCCACAAAATCTTGATGTGCCCGCTTAATCTTTGATCAATGACTAAGAGTAATTTCTTGTTTATGAATCGTCGTCATTAATTCACGTCTATTCGATTGACGATGAAACGCTCAGATTTCGTGACGTCGCGTGTATAGAAGCGCCACTTATTTTTCACTGTTTGATCTTCATTGAGCTTTTGAGGTGAGTCCATGTGTCCATGGTAGTTGATCGAGCACTTTTAATCTCGACCATAATAGTTCTCTAGATGAACGGCTAAGATTAAATCATCTAAAAATGAATCGTCGCCTAATTAGATATGGCCACGTACCCCCTCGAGTAAGTGAAAATCGACGATCGCGATTAAATAGCACGATTGTTTGCTCGAGCTTGCGCCATCTCTCTTGCGAATAAAAATAAAGAGAAATAGTCTCACATGGCAAAAATTAAAGCAATTTGACGGGTATATAAGCTATGCGTGTTTAGTGGGTTAGCTTATGTTCAGAAAAGGATGCTTAACCCACTAACTATAATCACACACACATGTGCACACGCACACACACGTGCACACACGCTCTCACCCACATGCTCGCCCTAGTCCACAAATGCGCCACATGACGCGCTCCTGCGTCACCACATGGGAACACTTTGCTTGCCCCGCCACATCAGCTGCCACATCAGCGCGCGATATAAAACTATTTTTTTATTTTTAAAAATCGAAAATAAGTCTAAATAAATTCAGAAAAATTCTAGAAAAAAATCTTTAAGAATTAGAAAAATTCATAACTTTCAAATACAACTCCAAATTAATCCAAATTTATTTTTTTGGATCTGAAATTAAATCATTTACCATTCTAAAAAATTAATTTATTTAAATAACAAGAGAATCAATTTTTATTTTAAAAATAGACTTATTTCTCTTAGAAAATAAAACTAGAGAAATGCATGTGTAGATAAAAATATTTAATCTTATTATTTAATCATGAAAACCCAATTATGATGTCATCTATAGATAGGGAATAAAACTATATTATTTGAATTATGCATAGTATCCCTAAAATGATACATTTTTAGATTATAACTTAAATTACATGAAGTGGTAGATATACACTCAAAATATGATAACAAGCATAAGAATGAAATATTTTATGCTGTAATTTGAACTAATAATCATGTAATTTCATGTTATCAATGTGGAACCATTTTTCCTTACATATGTCACAACATGGGCAAAGTCATGTAATCATTCTCGCCTTATAAATGTCATTTGATAGTGGAGAGCTATTTGGAGAAGCATCCGATAGTGGTTTAGGTTATTTAATTTAATTAATATGTTTATTTAATTTATAAATTTATAAGTATAAATAATTATATTTTAATTTTATTAATTATTTATTTAATTATTCCCAATGTGGACATTTAATGTGGACAAAAAAATCTAATACCCACATCAGATACTTGATATCAACATCCAATACGATATTGAATATTAGATGATGGAACACTCTCGTTGATATTTGATATCCATGATGGATATTAGATATCAGAAAGGCCTTGATATCTAGGGTTCGGACGACAGTATTAGTGTCTAATATCTGCCCTTATATTGACATTTGATATCATCGTTAAGATGGTCAACTACTAGCTATTAATCATAAGTCAATGATGATCTAGTAACCTAGCACTCATTGAAATAGAAGGTTGTTTCTTGTTCCGCTATGTAAGCCAATCATCATGCTTTGGCCAAAACACATGTGAGATGGTGTGGCTTTGATCTCTCCTATAGAACTCAAGAATCCTACGCTTGAAACACCTATGTCTCTATGCTTGTGATAACTTGGTGGCTATTTTTATCATATAGAATCCTACCTTCCATGAGGGTGCAAAGCACATTTAGATTGATTATCACTACATTCATGACAACATATTACATGAGGGTAATCATCACACCGCATGTATCTTCATTTGACCATCTTGTTGAGATTTTCACCAAGGACCTAAATAGTATTTCTTATGAATCCTTTGGATCCTAGCATGGCATATACAATTTATACTCTTCAGATGTAGGGGGAGTCTTAGATTGTGGCCCAATAGGGTTTACCCATATGGCCTTGTCACACAGGGGATAAACCTCTTCCTTTATCATCTTTTGATATATAGGATTAGTCACAAGATTTTCATCTTATCCTTTATAAGTATACCCATCATATAATCTTCTGTTCTCTAGGATGAGTCATGAGATTTCTTCAACTCTTTGAGACACTGAAGAATTTAATTAAATTGGTAAATTAAAGTGATTCATAGTTTGGGTATATTTGGAAAGATAGCTAAAAGATCTTTCCAATAAATCAAATTCCTCAAAAATGAAAATTAAATCAAGGGAGAAATTGATAAGAAGTTACATAAATCCTAGATGAGGAGAGAGAAAATAAAGAAAAAAAAAAAAAAAACATTTAATCTAAGCTTTGAAAAATTACATACCTTCTCAGAGTAAACGTAAATTACAAGAGAATGAGTAAGAGTAAACTAGAGTAAGAAAACCTAAAATTACAAAGAAATTAACCAATTAATTTTTGGATCAATGATGTTTCATACTAAGATGTTCTTTGACATGTTACAAAGTTCAAGTTGCTAATCCTCCCTCAGTTTTGATTGAAATCTTGATTTCTAGGATTCAAGGGAAGTGGAAATGAGTTTGTAATCCATTCAAATCAATGGATGCATGGTTTTGGTATTAAAAAGCCTCGATTCATTGACTAATTAAAATATGAAACTGCCATCAAGAGAGAGAGAGAGAGAATGAGAGAATAATAATAATAATAATAATAATAATAATAATAATAATAATAATAATCATAATAATAATAAGAAGAAAGACTAATCAAATGTAGTGTCACATCATCTTGTGAGGATAGAGAAGCACTATATTTGGGCCACTAATTGATTTTTTCTGGATTGCATGTCAATGGTTGTGGCACACACTTTACGTCTAGCAAATCTCGCATCACCATTACCTGTATCTCTCGGTGAAGATTAAGAGATCTAGTGATTTGTGCAATCCAGTAGTCTAGATCTTGAGATCTCTTTTAAGATATATCATCAATTATGATCTTTCCACTTACCCCCACTATTAAGTGATGATCAATGGCTAATTCTAGATTCTTTGATTGAAAAATAATAACTAACCAACAAAACCTTGCTTTTGCCTTGTATTTAACTCTTCAATGAATGCCATGTGTGCTTGTGAAAACATAATCCCACATCAATTAAGTTATATAATTTATCAATTGTATAATTGATAAGAAAAATATGATTTATAAGTCCCATTGGGAATGAATTAAAAAAATAATATTCACCTAAAGTGTGTGCCATGCAAACACCAACTTTGCATCAGATGGCACCCTTAGCCATCGTTGCGAGTTGCCACATGAGCATGATCATAACATCAAATTTATATTAATAATTATATGATTATTAATACAAATAAAGGCATAAACCATTCCATTCGAATGTATATTATCATATTTTGGGTGCATATCTATATTTCTAGGCAATTTAAAGTTATAATATCAAAATGCACTATTTTAGGGATAATCATATATAATTAAGGTAATATTTTAGAGCAGATTATTCTCATTTTAAAATTTGAGATTATAATTAAGTTTTTATATGCAAATAATAAGAGAAAAACATTTTTTTGTATACACTCATTTATTTGTCTACTTTTTATATTTTTAAAAAGAAATGATTGTATTTTTTTGAGATAAAAAAATTTATTCTCTTGTTATTTATTAAATTTGAATTTTAGAATAATAGCTTATTTTATTTTTTTGATAAAAAAATAATTAGATTAAAAAAATGAGTTATATTTTTGAAAGTTATGAATTTTCTAATTTTTAGGGATTTTTTGGATTTTTATTGATTTAAAATATTAGAAAAATAGATTTTAAGTGCGCGTTGATGTGGTAGCCTATGTGGCAAACATGCCTGCGTGTCATCAAGTGGGGACATGTGTGTGCACCATGTGGCGAACACATGTGCGCATCATTAGTGTGCATAGATTAGCGGTTAAGCTCCTTGTTACGACATAAGCTAACCATTAAGGCCATGTGGCCTTATATACCCCTCACATCACTCTAGTTTTTCCAATGTGAGACTATGTTTTTATTTTCTTTCAGACAAGTGACATGACGTGTTCAGAAGCGTCCGATCGGCACGAAAGAAAATTATTTAATATTATCCCTCTATTATCACTTAAGGGGGTATGTGACGTGTTTTGATTGAACGACGATTCGCCTTAAACATCAATCAATCATGGCCGTTCATCTAAGAGTTATAGTAGTCCTGATTGAATGCACCCAATGGACTCCTGTGGATGCGTGGCATCATTTCAAGATTTTGATGGAAATCAAATGGTAACCATTACATGACGACTACTCTTCACGTGATGATGCGACGTAATTTGGATGCTCCATTGAGGATCAGATGGCCATGACTTAACAATGACAATTCATCTCTTAAGGAGAGGTGATCCGACGGCCTTGACAAATGCACACCCTATTTATACCCCTCTTCTTCAACGACGTAAGCCATTCATGGGAATTTTGATTAATCGATCCATTTGGACATCTCAATGCATGAATATTTTGGTTTCTTCCTCTTCTAGACTCATTTCCGTGTCCAATAGGTGTTTGAAATCAAGATTTTGGTGAGAGAATAAGAAGAATTCGCCACGTGAACTCTAGTTTTTTTGAAATGCAGAATGAAAAGCCTTTGATCTGACAATAAAAGTGTGATTTTGGGTTATATTATATGTTTTCTTGCTAATATTTCTTCATGTAGCATTAGATTTCCATTTCGAACATTATATTAGTGGAATATTATGAATTTGTAATGTTTTTTCTCTCTTGGCAATCAATTTTTGATCTTGATTTCTTCCACGAATAGTGATCCAAATCGAACGATTTTTGATTCCGTGGATTCGTTTTGGAGTCTTCTTTAAAAAAAATAATCTAATTTTTCAACTAACTTCATCATTTGATTTGATTGAATTTGAAGAATATCTAAAAAATTTCCTAAATCTCTGTGGATTCGACCCTTATTCAGAACTATGTTAGTCAATTCATGATTAAATCTTAAAATTGGTGAGTTTGATATTAATTTTGACACGAATTCATGTGTTTATGATGACCTTGAAAATTTGTTTCATCACATGCGCTGTCATGTTAGTTGTGCTGTATGGTACACATTTTTCTATTTTAAATTCTTAAATAATTTCTAAAAAATCCCTAAAATTCATAAAAGTTCAAGAACATTAGAAATTCATGACTTTCAAATTATTAGGTCCTTTAATGAATTTTGTGGTATTAGATTAGAAATTTAAATAAAAAAATTATTTTGTCATTTGTATATTGGAAATGAAAAATTTATACTTTGTATATTGATATTGATTAGATCCAAGTTCTATTTTTGTGTTGCTGGTTCAATGAGCATTTTTAAAGAAATAAAAAAGACAATTAGTTTCTTTGACTTAACTCTATTTGAAAAATTAACTGAGACAAAAAAAATTTGTCTTCCATTTTTTTCTTCTTGTTTTCATCCTTTAAACTATTTAAGCCTATAAACCTCAAGAACACAACTAGAATTTAATATGTTTGACCTCAAGAGATGTTAAACACCCATAATCTAAAAATAACTTAGAAAATGATGCATTAAGTATTTAAATAAGTTAATAATCATGTGCTTGCATATATGAAATGCATGTTATCAAATTTCTTCTCGGTTTTTTCATTGTTCACACAAAACCTAAGATTGTGAAATCTTAAACCTTTAGTCTTTAAATTAAAAAATTAACCATAGTACTAATCATGGGAGGAGTGTTGAGAAGGTTCCTCAAACACTAATCCTTAACATTTTCGTGTAATGAGAAACATTTTTCTCATAAACCTAACGCATTTCTATATTTATTCCATGGCCCAAGAACTCTATGCATGTGACCCTTTAGCCATTAGGTAGAACAGACCTTCTTAATCACCTTCACGCTGATACTCAGTCTTTTCTTGTATTGCCATGGGTCCCTTAATGCAAAGGCCACTCACTCAATCTTGAAACTTATATTCTTAGGCCCTAAAAGGTTACATTTTTTTTCATAGTCTAAAAATATGTTTGGTTTTTCCCTTAGGGAAGGGGAAGAAGGATGAAGGTGGAAGTGGGATGTAGGATAAAGATTAATTCTATGAGCACCTTTTTTTGAGGGCAATTGGCAAGAAGAATTTGTAGTCTAGAGGTGAAGATGAAGTGTAGAGTGACTTAGCTGAGACAGCATTTCTATAACTGGCACTAAGATGTGGATGATGAAGATTCAATAGTGAAAAAGTACACGTACCAAAATTAAAGGCTTGCCCTTGTAAAATATATACCTCTATGGGTTTGTGATGCGATTAAACAACTAAAATTAAATTAATTTAAAGTCTAGATCTCATTGGAGTATGGTTCAATGGGCTCAAACCATTAAGTTCCTTTCTTTCCATACTTCTTCTCCTGTCTATGTAGAGACATGTAATATCTCATTCTAAGTACTTATGAAGGTTTTCTACCTTTCACACGGTACGAGACCCAAAAATCCTAGCTAAGTGTTCCTAGGGTTGCTGCTGTGGCACCACTACCACAACGTGCCAACCCCTGTATGGTCACTCTCTCTTGGACCATCACTATCTACTTGCCTTGCCTGCCTCCCTTTCAAGGGCTGCCATTGTTTGCCTATTCTACCGGTCACCATCCGTAGCAACACACTCCTAGCACGTGTCGCCGCTGCGCCTCCCCTGCTGTGTGCACCCATTTATCATGTATAGTTGAGTTCCCTCTTTAGTGCACAGCTGAGCCCCCATTGCTGCATTGCACCTATGATGAAGGGTGCTAAGGTGTCATCACTGCATGCCTGATGGCTTTGGAGAGTGGCTCCTATCTTGATCCACCACTCATGGACCCCCTTCCCGTTGTCATGTTTGCTCTCCCCATCAAACCCCCCGCACCCAATCATCATTCTATTAATGCTCAATGTACTTGTTTGACATATACTTTTAATGCCCTGAACTATGTCTCCTAAGCTTTGATGATTTTCTCATGACCCACAATTTTCTATGGTTTTTAATGATGCTTATTCCCCCTATACCTTCTCGCACTTATGTCACATAGGATGCCTCAAAACATTATTCCATATGAGATATTTAAATTTTATTTTATCATATGTATATTTAAATTATTTGAATTGTTCATCATTCCACTTGAACATTTTCCAAGTCATTGACTTTTGTAGACTTTCCTTTGTTCACATTTGTTGTTCTTGATTGGGTACACAAAAATCTAGGGCAAAATTTATTGGAGATACCAATCCATTTGATGAAATAGTTTGCAAACACCAATTAAAATTAAAAATTGAAATTTACTACCTTCTTCTTGTGTTCTTTGACACCTCAGCTAGTTTATCTCTTTCCCTTTGCAGCGTCAGCAAAGCAGGCAACTAACGGGCGTTTCTCTCTCTAATTCTTTTTCTCTTTGACTCTCTATCTTCACGTAATTCTCTTTCACTCTCTTTCTATAGGCCCGTTAGATGCGATGTCTTCTCTCTCTCTTCTTGTCTCCTGGAGTGAAGATATCACATCTAACGGGCCTATAGAAAGAGAGTGAAAGAGAATTACGTGAAGATAGAGAGAAAACGAATTAGAGAGAGAAACGCCATCAAATTTTACACACTGACTCTTAAAATGTGAACATAGATACAATTTTTCAAGATTCAAGGTTTTTTAAAATCTCATGTCGCCGTGATACACTTTCTCATGGCATTGCCTGACTATACTTCGATGTCTGACTCTCCAGTTTTGAGTCTATACCTCTCTCTTCCCATCAATTTCTCTGATCTTCTTTATCTCTCTTCCTTTCAATTTCTCTGATCTTCTTTATCACTCTTCCCATCAATTTCTCGGATCTTCTTTATCACTCTACCCGTCTCTCCGTTTCTCATCATATACCTTTTTAATGTCTATACATCCTTCCCTTTTCCTCCAGACCTGAAAATATCTCTAGTTATCCCTAAATTCTTCTCCGGGTCTCCCTCTCTCTCTCTAAAACTACTGTCTGCCTCCTCTCTCTAACCCTATCTTTGAATCAAGTTTTCCTTTTTCAACTTACGGGGTTTTCTGGCAGCTAGATGTAGTAGTCACGGATGCGGAGAGTTGGAGGAATCTTGGACTTTTTGAGTTGACAACTTGGAGAGAGAGAGGGAGAGAGAGAGAGAGAGACTCCGAGGTTCAAAAGGAGGGGTATTGAGCACAAAATCCTGCGGAGTGCTTCCCTGATCAGGGGTGAGAAATGATCTCTATCTTTCTCTCTCATTGTCTTCTATTCATACACATATAGAGATAAAAATGGAGTAGAAAATCAGACGACTCCCCGAAAGTATCTCACTTCAGAAAGCAAACTCTTCAAACCCTAAAGCAAAAACTGCAAAGAAACCAAAGCCATGTCCATACACAATCCAAGCCTCTGAAAACGCAAACCTAGCAACGATGCTACAAACAAGGAAACAACCAACCTCTACTCATTATTCAGTCCATTCTCCTCCGGGGATTCTAGGGCTTTGTGGTGCGATTGATGATAGAGGTGACAACAGCAGCGATGGCAGCCTGGAAGGACGGATCCGAAGTGATGGCGGCCGTCACGGTACCATTTATTTGAGGATCCGCGGGCGCCGAATCAGACGGAACAAGCTGAAGCTGGTTTTCAAGTGGATTAGGAAAAGAAGGGGGACCGCGAGTCATATCAAGAGTCACTGTTGGGAATGGAGCTGAAGCGGAGATGCTGGCCATTCCGGCGGGGAAGGGAATCAGGGCTTTCGGCATTATGGCGTTTCCTGCTATGCCATTTATGATCGGCGTTGGGCCAGACACGAGCATGGATGCTGCTGAAGAAATGGCCGATGCCAATGGCATTGCTGCCGGAGGAAGAGGGTGGTTGTGGTCGCCCTCATACGTGGTTGATAGTATAGAAGGGTCTTCCGCGCATCTCTGCACCTGAAAGTTCAAGAAATATTAGGGTTTTTGAGTACCAAACAAGATTTGTTGATGGGTTTTGGAGGAATTAGAGTTTTCCTCGAATCTCTACTAAGGACTTGAATCTTTGCTAAGAATTTAGAGCTTTTAAGAGGAAGAGGGTGGTTAACAGTTTTAAGAAGATTAGGGTTTGAAAGAACCAAACCATCCTGAAAATAATTTTTTTCAAGGAAAAAAAACTAGGGTTTCCAAAAAAACTAGGGTTTCCAAAATACCCTCCACCTGAATCTTCGCCAGACTAATTCAAGGCAAATAAGGGTTTCGAAATACGACTCACCTGTTTGCGGACTGGGCATCCGCTGGACATGGTGCAACGATAGTAAGCTCTCGGGCAAGGATTCCCCTTTGCTATCTTCTGCCCATACTTCCTCCACTGACACCCATCGCTCATCTACGAACAATTAAATTCAAATTAAATTGGAAAAATTGATATCGAAAAAATTATCATTCAACTACTACCGGTGGATCATCGTATAGAGTTCTCACTGAAACCCTAGCTCTTCTCATGGCGGTCTCCGGGGGCTGCTCTTGGGAAAAATTCCTGCTCCGTCCTGGAGTTTCATACAGCCGTAGATAGTTCAAATCCACCTCATCTTCATTACTGAGATTAGAAGAATTGCTCCTCGGAGAGTTCATCTCCTCTCGAGAAAGAGGCCAAGAAACTGGACTAAGCCTGGGCATCGGGGCCTGACCGTTTATCCGAGTTAATCGTAAATTCCAGAAATGAAGATTAGGGATTTGCATTAACTTACGGCTTCGCCGACATGACTGTAACGATCCCATCTCGTTCTCAGGTTTTCGTTTTTCAGTGTTTAGGCGGGCGACCGTCACCTTGAGCATTCGATTCTCCTCTCTCATTTTTATCTGCATCTTCCTGCAACATATTCATCGAAAGATAATCAGGAAAATAATTCTTGATATTATGCTACCTTTCAAGAAGAATAGGAATTTTCTCTCACCTCCATCTTCTGCTCGCTGTTCTTTATTCCGTCTTCTACATCCGATAAAGCCAACCTGACCTGCGAAGGAAAAAACGAACGCTTTGAGAAAATAGTTAGGTTATGGAGATTGGGAGTTTCCTTCTCGATCTACAGACGTTGACTAGATCTTCGACGTTTTTCTCGTCGAAGTCATTCTCCAGGGAAAGGGCGAAAGAGTTCTTGGGCCTCTTTTTCACTGGGAAGAGGTTCATCAATCTTCCCTCGCCGTGTTCTTCAGGAGAAGAAGGATCCATTGAGTCCTATCAAGAAATAAGGCCTCGGAGAATCGTTAGAGTTGAGGGGTTTTAAGGGTTTGAAGATGACTTGGGGGAGAGCGCGCGGGGCTTTCGGATCTCGCGAAGAAGACGAAGTCGACTTGGTCAGTCCGGTTGGCGTCAGTTCTGGGATAGCAAGAGAGGAGAGCGAAATTCGGAGTTCATAGTATGACTGAGAATTTGAAATCGGACGACGTGGCGGGTGAAGCACCGGCCGATGATCAGTGAGAATCGGGAGAAAAAACCCAGCTCGGTCTTGAACGACTTCTTGGAAAAATTACGTTGACCCATGAAAACGGACTCCCCCTACTCGAGCTTTCTCTCACATGAGTCTTGAAAACGGATGTCTGATCATCGTTCTCTCTTCCTTATGACTCTCTCTCTCTCTCTCTCTCTCTGTCTCTCTCTCTTCTCCAATGTCTATTTATCTATCGATCAATATCTCTCTCTCGACCTGTCATAAGAGCCGAGTGTTTCAGTTTCGGAAAACTCACTTACGCTTATGAAAAGCATCAGCTTCAGGAAAGAAGGAGAGAAAGGGGGAGAACGAAAGAGGGAGAGTTGACGAAGAGTAGAGGACGTTAAAAGAGAAATCAGAGTGAACCGCGAGATTAATTTTTCGTCCATAGAAGAATCCATACATTTCCAAGCCTTCTCTCTCTATTTCTCTCTTCTGAATTATACTGATCAGCTTCTTCCCAATTACGCGAACATGTGGGAAATTCATTCGAGAAATTTCAAGTTATAACGTCTCTCTCTATCTCTCTCGTGCGTTAACTTCCTCTGACGGCTCCGTTGAGAGTCCCAGGCAGAGAAAAAAAGGTCTAGAGAGATGCAGATAATGAGAAAGAGAAAGAAAGAGAGAAAGGAAGAAAGAAAGAGAGAAAGAGAGAGAGGGAAAGAGAGAGAGAGAGAAAGAGAGCGGGAAATCGAGAGAGAGAGGGAGAAAGAGAGATACAGAGAGAGAAAGAGAGAGAGAAAGAGAGAGAGAGAGAGAGAAAAAAAGAGAGGAAAAGCGAGAGAGAAAGAGAGCGGAAAAAGCGAGAGAGAAAAAGAGAGCGGAAAATCGAGAGAGAGAGAGACAGAAAGAGAGAGAAAAAGAGTGAGAAAGAGAGCGGAAAATCGAGAGAGAGAAGAGAGAGGGAAAGAGCCCAGAACGAAAGACAGAGAGAAAGAGAGCGGAAAACAGCGAGAGAGAAGGGATAGAGAGAGAAAGAGACTAGAAACACCTGACAACTTTCTGCGCTTGTTCGATCTGATGAACGTATCGGAGGAATATTTACGTCATCGCGGGAAGATGACGCTCGGACTTGTGTGGTTGAGGGTTTGCAGCTCAGTATCTCCGCAACGAGCTTGCTTCGGACGTCTACTTTTCATTGAGGGAGAGAGAGAGAGAGAGAGAGAGAGAGAGAGAGATAGATAGATGGACTGATTAATGGATAAACTTATGGAGAAGGACACGTTTGGAGAGATAGATGAGTAGATTGATAGACAGATCGATTGATAGATATCTTAAAAACAGAGTTAATGGATACGTAGACAGATAGATGGGGGAAAGAAAGTTGAGAAATTGATATATAGATGTATAAGATGATACAAGATAGATAGATAAACTGATTGGTAGATAGGGAGAGAGATGTGGAGCAACTTCTTAGACATATCGGGAGAGAAAGAGGCAGAAATAGATAGGTGATTAGGAATAGATAGATAAACAGCGAGAGATAAGAGAGAGAGAGATACTAAGACTGTTATAGGGAGAGAAAGTGGCAGTGATGTATAGGTAGAAAGAGAGGGAGAGAGGGAGAGAGAGAGAAGACGCCGACCCAAACCCTAGACGAAGCCTACCCTACGTAAAATATATTATGAATATAAGACTCTAGAATACACATCTTTTATCTACATAAACCAGACGTCTTTATTTATACTCAATGGATTCCTTTTATGCATGTCTATCAACAAATAGATAAGAATTTGTATGCACTTTGTCAGTATAAATGCTTATAATTTGCACATACATAAAATTTAATTATCTTAAAGCATTGTACATGAGTATGAGTCTATAAAAATAGCTATGTACATATAAAGTCAACCCCACATCTTTAAGTGTATAGTTCCATCTTGTCTAGACATACCAAATAACATCTCATATTGCATTGTGTATGTAAAAAAACTATATACATTCAAATGAACCAAATCTATGATATACATACCAAGAAACTATATATATATTCAATATACTATTGTAAATAGTATTCAACATACTATATACAAAACAATTTATATTCAACATAATATTGTAAATAGTATTCAACATACGATTTATATTCAACATACTATATAGAAAACTATAGTAAATAAACTAAATATGTGAGATGATGTATATAATATCATGCTGAGACTCACTAGTCCACAAAAAAATACATCTGAAGAAAACACTCTACTCCTACTTTGCTTCAACTCCACCCTCCACCAAGTTGGTTCTAGTTAGTTCTTTACACTTGATTCAAGTTTGGTTACATGATGGTTGACCTTTGACCAACCTGTTTTATGCATTCATTGAAAACATAAGTTAGTGTTTCAAAATATAAGTCCAAACTCATTTAAAATTTAAATTTAATAATGATTAATTATGTATATTATCGAGAAAGGGTTGAGTCCACAACGAATTATAGTTGGGTTTTTGAAAGGTTCTCAATTTTGATCAAATTGAATGATGAATTGGAATGAGAATTTATGAAAAAAATAGCATTATTAGAAATATTATCAAAGATATTTCTAATGAATCCAAAATCTTGCTAATCAGAGGTGAATCCAAGGAGAAATCAACAAGAGAAGTTAGAGAGAGAAAATTGCTAGAGAAGAGAGAGAAAGTGACAAAGAAACATATATTTATCTTAATCTACTATTCAAAATGAAAATCTAATGCTAAATGATTATTGAATAGGAAATTTAAGCTATAACTAAACCAAAACCACAATGAAATTATCTAATTAATTCCTAGATTAAGAGTTTTTCATTCTATGGAAAAAGTGGAACTTCAAAGTTCAAGCAATGAAATCTCCCCAATTTCTCCTTCAAATTTTGCAATATAAATGCTCAATGGATTCAAAAATGAGTCAAGAACGTATTTCAATCTAGAGATTTAAGGAAGAAGGTGTTGAAATGGTTTGATCAATTGGATTTTCTATGAATACATCTTTCATTTAGGAGAGAAAGTATAAATAGAGGCATAATTGTTTGTAACTGTCACATTGCCTCTTTAGATGCAATCTGTTAAGCATTAACCCTGAAACTTATAGAAAATAACATTGGAAATACCAACTGAATTGAATTGCACAAAATTTGGCTGAGTTATCAAAGCCAACCAACTAGATGCGACATAACTCTTTGATGAACCATGTCATTAAGCAATAGAAGGAATCAAGATATGTTCATCCACCAATCTAGATAAGCTAATGTAAGTAAGAGTTTCATATACGAGAAAAACCTATTACAATATAATATTTTCTTATTCTCTTTCTCGAAGCTCTCGTTTTTTTTTCTTTCTCTTCTCTTTCTATTTCCTCTTATGGTATCAGAGCCTCTTGCCTAAAAAACACAGAAGAAATGACACGATGGCTGATCAAACACCAAAAGAGCGAGATCCATCCACATCAATTGGTGCTACGAGCACTAATGCAACTAAAAATTTGACACCATCAATTTTGAGCATGACTCTCAAATTATCTAGAGACAATTTCTTGCTCTAGAAAACTCATTTTTTCAATGGTTAAGATCCTTTGATCTTATAGAAATATTTGAATAAGATCCACCTTTGATCACTATTTTAGACATGATGATCATCGAAAATGAAGTCAAAAGGATCAAAACCATGTTTTTAATCATCACTACCTCTCTTTTAGAATCTCTCATGTCAACGCTTGTAGGGAAAATTATGGCCAGAAGCTTGGGAAGCTTAAATCAAAGGTATGCAAGACAATCAAGATCTCACAATATGGAACTCCAGCCAAACCTCCATTATTAGAAGAAAGGTAATTAGTCTCTTGAGATCTATATCCAAAATATCTGCACCATAGGGGACCAGTTATTTGTGATTGGATGCAAAAGTAAAAAGAACAATCTCAGGTAGACACTCTAAAATGGCCTTGGATATTACTACAATTCATTTTGCGCTAGCATCAATCTACAATTAGATAATCTTACTTTTGATGATGTGGTCTCTAACTTGAGTCGCAAAATGATGAAAAATTAGTAAATGAATTGCCTCCTATTGCTAATTATGCTCAAGTCTCTGAGGAAAATGATCAAGGAAGAGGAAGAAATGAAAAAAATTAGTAGAGGAAAAGGAAGAAATGAAAGAATCATGTAGAGGAAAAGGAAGAAATGAAAGAATCATGTAGAGGAAAAGGAAGAAACAATTGATCAGTTCCACATTGCAAATTATGCCTAAAGTTTGGGCACAAAGTCATAACATATAGGGAGAGATTTCATAGAAATTTTGTGCACTTCGTCAATCAATGATATTTGCGAGGAAATCCTTCAAAATGGCAACAATCTGGACAAATTGGCAACAGTTTGATAAAAAATAGAAGCGATAAGCACCTCAAGCCTACTATGTTGATGGAAACGCATAACATACCTCATCTTATGCTCCATCATATGCATATTAGTCTCATATGTAGACAGTTGGGTGACTCATCAAGTAATACCATATCCCTCCACCATAAATCTATCATAAGCATACACCGGCCAAGATCAAATCATCATGGGAATTGGGAAAGCTTTGGACATATCCTCTTAAGGTTCCTCAATTATAAATAGTCATAATCATCAAATTTAATCGAGCAACATATTACATGTTCCTAAAATAACCACAAAACCGATGTTAGTTCATCGATCTACAAAAGATAATGATGATTTCCTTACATATCTCCCCTTTACCTTTTTATTGAAGGAAAAATTATGGGGGAGTCACTTCTCAAGGGGGAAAATAAGGGTGGACTGTATTGCTAGACCACAACTCCACTGAAATTTGCAATGATAGGAGAAAGAACCACACCAATAATATGGCACAATAATTTAGGCCATCCATATATTTTCATGATACAAATGATCATGAATAAGTATGGGCTCCCCACAACCCATAAAACTAACAATTTCATTTGTGATGCATCTAGTTTAGCCAAATCCCACTTAGTTTATTGACGAGACTAGATCGTATGGTCGTTAAATGCACACAACTTAGTGTCAAAAAGTCCTAAACTTACCAATTTATGATTAATCAAAGTAATTAATTAGTATAATTGTAATTAAGGGTCAAATCCACGGAGAATTAAGGAAATTTGAGAGATATCTTTGAAATTCGGTCAAATCGGACGACGAATTGAGATTAGAAATTGAGCATTTTAGTATATTAAGAAAGATAACTCAATTTTGAATCCACGGAATCAAAAATCAGGTGATTTGGATAAGAATTCGAAGAGAAATCGAAGTTTGAAGTTTAGAGAAAAATTCATTTTGAAAAACGATTAAAAACCAAAATTTAAACTAAAATTAAACTAATCTACGATGCTAAAAGTAAAATTAACACTAAATGATGAAAGATTAAGATTAAATCACGCAACCTAACCCAAAGTAGCCTTTGAAATGATCCAATTAATCATCGGATGCAAGGCTTTTCATTCCAAATTGACGAAGACGAAAGTTGGAGTTCAAGATGTGATTTCTTCCTTCTCCTTCGATCAAAGTTTGATTTCAAGCATTCAATTGAAGTGGAAATGAGTCAAGAACACTCTCGAACAAACGACACGCAAAATGATTCTTTAAACAATGAGAATTTGACGAAAGATCGCGGGCGATTTCTCTTGGCGCGAAGAACGTCATTTAAAAAGGCGAAACGAGTTCGTGGCCGTTCGATGAAGGTTCCATCGCGATGAACGGCTTGGATCACCCGTCGTTCGATCAAAATGACTCTTCAGTTGATCGGCGTCGGATCTTGATCGTGCGGTTAAGATTGATCGAAGATTTATCTTAGTCGATTAATCTCAACCGTTATAATGGATTTGATCGACGGCTGATAGTGATTCACTTAAGTGAATAATTAACCCACGTGCTTGATTGTTGATGCGGTGGATCTCGCGTCCACCGCATCGACGTCATCGCGTTGATCGCGATTGAATCCGACGCGCGAGATGCTGCCACGTCGCCTGCAAACAAAGAAAACGATGGGACTTTAGTCCCACACGGAAAAGATAGCGAAGAATGTTCACTATATAAGGTACGCGATTTTAAGGATGTAATAATCTGTCTTCCGATTAATCGGAAGACTTATATACATATTATATCAAACTATATAAGTAAATATAAATATGCGATCCACATGTCACATCGGCGCCACGTGTACACGGGCGATAAAACCCCAATTCTTGCCCCTTTTTATGAATTTAAATATTTAAAAATTGAAATAAAAATCAAATAAATTCAGAAAAATTCCAGAAAATTCTATAAAATTAGAAAAATCATAACTTTCAAAATATAACTCCAAATTAAGTCAAATTTGTTTTGTTGGATTCAAAATTGCATAATCTATCATTATAAAAATTCAAATTATTAAAATAATAAGAGAATAAGTTCATATTAATTTTATACATTTATGTATTATATAAAATAAATTTATAAATACACATAAATGTAAATAAATGATCATAAATATAATTAGGATTAAAGATTAAAATGTTTAATTATGCATAATAATTCATAATTTAGTGTATTTTAAGATCATAACATGAATTTACACAAAATGATAGAAATACGCTTAAAAGATGATAACATGCATATATTTGCATTAATTTGCATTAATAACTATGTAATTACATGCATAATTAGCATGTTATCATTTATCTTTGAATAAATATGAGATTCCCTATACTTTGTCTTTGAATAAATCCAAAAGACCGTAGGAGTTAGTTCATTGGGATGAGTGGGGCCTGCCCCCATTTTATCTTACTTTAATTTTTCTCACTATGTTATTTTTATTGATGATTTCAATAAGTTTACTTGGCTATATCCTCTAGAGAAAAAAGTGATGCTTTTAATGTATTTAGTGAATTCCATATGAAAGGAAAATTTCATTTTAATTGCAAGCTAGTGGCTTTTCAATTTGATTTGTGTGGGGGGGGGGAAGTTTCAAGCCTTATATTCCTATTTTAAATGTCACAGTATCTTTCATAAAAATATCTTGTCCCTACACACCTAGGAAAAATTGGACAGCTGAATTCAAGCACAAATATATAATTGAGACTGCTTCTCTCTCTCTCTCTCTCTCTTCAATACAAATATATAATTGAGACTGCCTTTATGCCTTAGAAATTTGGGGATGAAGCCTCAGCTAATGGAGCATATTTGATCTATTGTAGACCTACTTCAATTCTACCCAATAGATCTCCACTTGAAGTCTTACACAATAAAACTCCAAACTATGCATTCCTGAAGAATTTTTTATGCCTCTCCAACATAAGTTGATATTTCAATCACAAAGGAGTGTTCCACTTAGCTACATCTCATCACATCTTGGTTGTCAGTCTCCATATCTTCAAATGGCTATGCTATTTATCTTAGGAGATGTAATTTTCAATAAGATTGAATTTCCATATTCATCATCCACATCAAGATTAGGGTAGTATTGGCATTTTTGTGTCTCATCGAATCTCTCCCATCATTCTAGTCTCTCCTTCAAATAATTCATCATCTCATGAGTCTCAGCCACTCATTCAAATCCCATAATTACATCCAACTCTCTGTTTGAGACTCATAATTCACCCATTAAAAAAAATCTACTATTTCCAAAAACTCATCCTCTCCCACCCATGTCATCACGCATGATTCCTCTCCACCCACCAAACCTCCTTTAAAAAACCCAAATGATCACCTACATTTATGCCATAAAAACCTCTTCGAATCCCAAGATCTAAGTTTGCATACCGAAGTCCCTCCTTAACCCTATTTAACAAATGATAGAACCTACTTTTTACTTATCTACAATCAAAAGGTCCATGTGGTAAATCTAGAAGTTAATGCCCTTCTCCTACACAAAAGTGGTTCCTTGTCCTTCTTTCTAGCAATCAACAAGTCATTTTATGTAAATGGGTATTTAGATTGAAATATAAACCCAATGGCTCAATGGATAGATAAAAGCTAGAAAAATCACCGAGAGGTTATCAAAACAAGATGGTTTTGACTACTGTGATACCTCAAATATAGTAGTTAAAATTACCCCCATTACACTCATAATTACCTTAGTTGTATGTCAAATTTGGAAAATTCACCAATTAGATGTCTCTAATGCCTTCTTACATGGTGATGTTCAAGAACACATTTATTTGAAATAGTCTCCTAGCTTAAAAAATCCTTATTATCCAAACCAAACTCCAAGAAAATCCTTGTGTGGTCTAAAACAAGCTCCAAGAGAGCTGTTTAAGAACTAAAAAATTATCTCACAATTCTTGGTTTCCAAGGATCACAAGCTGATATGTCCATGTATTACATGCATGTAGGTAATATCTTTTTTTATCATTATGTAGATGATATCCTCCTTATCAGCCCAAATACCAAAGGGATTGATATCCTCCTTATGCAAATGCACTCTTCATATGAGGAAGACAAGTTAAGGAGAATTCAAATATACTAAGTAGCCTTCGTTTTGAGGGAATGAGTGATGTATCTATGGAGAGGGTAAGGAATTAATTCTGCAGATGAGAGTGTGAGGATTTTTTCATCCCCATAGCATCAAATCCTAGATATGCTCACCTTGATCACAATCAAGAATAAGACTCGAGCATTAGCTTATGAGCATTGCCCTAATATCTACTAAAAAGTCAACCAAGAGATGGAATCTAGATCATTATGGCCTACACTATGAGAAAAATATAATCATACATTCATATACTTCACCTCTTTATTTATAGGATCAAAGGATAAAAGGACCTTCTAGGGAGATTGTATAGTAAATTGTCCAGAGACTAGCAATCATTCATGTTGGGGGGGTGTGGTAACATGAAAATTATACATGAACATATATGATTATTAATGCAAATTAAGGCATAAAACATTCCATTCTAATGCATCCTATCATATTTTTGAGTGTTTATCTATCATTCTATGAAAATTAAGTTACAATCTCAAAATGCACTAGTTTAGGGATAATTATGATAATTTAAGACAACTATTTTTATGATTAGCTTATCCCAATTTTTTAATTGAGATTATAATTAGGTTTTAATGTTAAATAATAATAAAAATACTTCTTTATACACATTTATTTTTCTAAGCTTTAAATTCTAAAAGAAGTGAGTGTATTTTTGAAATAAAAATTTATTCTCTTGCTATTTATTAAATTTGACTTTTTATAATCATGGATAATTTAATTTCTGATTTAATGAAACAAATTTGAATTAATTTGGAGTTATATTTTGAAAGTTCTGAATTTTTTAATTTTTAGAGATTTTTTCTGGAATTTCCTATTTTTTATGAATTTAATTCTATTTTATTTTGAATTAAAATGAATAAAAATAATTTTATTATCGCGTGTTGATGTGGCAGCTGACGTGGCTGCTGATGTGATACGAAAAAATAGCGGTGCCATCTGACGGCCTATGAGGACGCCATGTGTCACACACGTGTACAAGTGCACGCGTGTTTGAGTGTGTGTATGTGCACGTGTGTGTGCATGTGTGTGTATGAATAATGAGATAGCACCCATTTTAGGATTTTTGTTATCTCATTATGAAGACATACATTATATATGCGAGCATTCCTATGATTTTTCGTCATGTGGGAGTATCTTTATGTTTTTATGTGCACAAGTGACGTGGCTTCGTGTAAAGCGTCCGGTCGAGCGATTCAATTGCGATCGTCGATCGTCACTTAAGTGACGGGATACCTGGCACACTCTGGTTTGTCGGTGAATCGTTTTAAAAATGGTTTAATGTCAGCCGTTGATTTGAGGAGTTATAACGACTAAAATTAAAATCGACGAAACGCATATGGAGTGTTAGATCAAGGTCAGACGATGAGCGTTTAACGCATTTCTTCTTCACGCGCGATGTGACAAAATCTTGGCATTCTTTGATCGACATCTTTGATCTAACGGATGTGAGTTAAGCGTAACAATTCACATATATGCGTTTCATTAGAGCCGTTGATTGAGGATTAAAACACTGATCCGACGGTTACACCGAATTCTCCCTATAAATTGAGATGTTCTTCGATGATGTAAATCGATCTTGGGGTTTTCAAGTAATCGAAATATCTAGACATCACAATCCTTGAATATCTTGCTTTCGATTGCTTCTAGATCAATTTCCGTGTCCAATGAGTGTTTGAAGTGAGATTTCATTGAGAGAATATGAAAAAATTGATTCTTAAATGCCAATGATCGTCTTCGAATTCATGGAATGAAAAGCCTTTGATCCTGAAAGAAATTGAATCAATTCAAGTGCTATCTTGGGTTAGAAATCGTGTTTTCGTCCTAATCTTTCTTACTATAACATTAGATTTCAATTTCGAATCATAGATTAAGTCAATTTCTTCCTCTTTTGATTGTGCGAGTGTTATTATGAGTGTGCTCATCATTCTTTTCAAGTGCTTCTTGGGGTTATCAGCAGCCAACAGAAACTATGCGTGTAACCACTGTGAGACCCTTGGGTTTACTTCGTGAGAGAATAACTGTTGTTCGTCCGACTTTTCCTTCTTCCGTCTCTTCGACGTCACCTATAAACGTTTTCTACGATAGAGCCCTGACGAGATGGGGTTACCGCAACAAATGCAAGCAAGTCTGTGGGCTCTGCAGAATTTTCCACGGAGCAAGAAGTTTGTTCTCGTTCATGTCTACAGGCAATTTGAGAAAGAAAATTCGAACATAACCATAAGCCTGTATGTTGAATGTTGTGCCTGCGCCGAGGTGAATTTATATCAATAATTTATCACAGCTTTTAACACAAAAATTTCAACTTTTCTTCTCAAGATTATTTATTTATTCATCAGATGGAAGCTGAGACTCTTCTGATTGAGACGGGGGACGCTGCCAAAGGGCTTCTATGACTGATACGTGATCACATATCACTAAATTCAGTCATGGGATGTGCCTCCTGCAGAGATCATTCCGTGTATGTGTTAATGATCTTAGTGAGGAACTTTTAAACTCTCAGAAGGTTAAAACTGGCTGTTTCCTCAGGAAGAAAGACGACACAGTTAGGGTTAGTAGAACGAAGTGCTGAAATTATGTAGAAGAGAAACTTTACCCTAAAGAAAGAAGAGTGCCCTAAATACCCCCCCATCCCTGCGGTGATTCTCCGAATCTTCTTGCACTCGGCAGGACGAGATGGCGTACTTTCAGGTAGTGGTCGGAAAATGAATCGGAGGGGAGGGAATTCACGAGGGGCGGCAGCCGGACCGCCAAGACCATTTTTCACAAATTTCAAATGTTTGAAATCAGGGGCGGCAGCCAGTTTTCGTGACAGGGAAAACTGGAAACGGGGCCTGACCCCGTTTCTTTCTCTTACATGTACGGACTCCTATTCTCTCTAGGGTAATTTTCTGTTATATACACAGTCACGCGTCGTAGACCTCGCGTAGCTCTCCCCGCCTCCTCCTGGTGACCTCTCCTCTCTCTCATCGCGGTCCGACTCCAACTCTCCAACTAGGTAAGCTCTATAAATCTCATCTTGAACTCTCTTTCTTTCTCTGACTGTCCGACAAATATGATTTTAATCTACGGAACTCGCGGCAGCATCTTCTTCCTTCAATAGCAAGGGAATCGGGTGGTATCCACCGTACGCGTCTTCTGGAGGATATAATCGTTTTCCCGCTGCTCCGCGTTCTACCCTGAACGCTGCAGGTCGATTCCGCTTTCCCTCCGGTATCTTCTATTTCCCGAATATCTTCATCTAATGTTTCTTTTTCTAAATGAATATCTTCTGTGGTTATTCCATTTTAGTTACAGATCTCCGCTTCAAAAGCGCATATCGATCTTTAATATTGAAATGAAAATTTTCAGACAACGGATTTGACGAAATGCTCGATGCAGAATTTTAAAATCTTTGTTTGGTTTTTTATCGCCATCCCTGTTGGTTATCTCCAATAAAATACTATATTCTGTCAGAATATTTGAAATTTCCTTGAATGACGTTGATTAATCTAAATGTTTGTAGTTCTTCGCCATGAGATCTTCTCTGGCGACCCTGATTTGAGTTGTTGATTCAAGTGTTTTGATTTCTTATATAATCATGGATTTTTTTTTGCGCGAAACAACCTATTATCTTTCATCGTTGGTATCTGTAGACTTTTCTCTTCCTCGGTGTAGTTCTCCGCCATCTCTTTACAGATCTATTCATTGTTCTTATATTCTATGATGTTGATATCTCAGATCAGTTGGCCTTTAAAATTTTTTATGACTGCTGAGAATAAATATTGAAATGGGTATGATGGCCAAGACTAATATTATCTAAACATGAATGTTTTACTGTATTGTGTTTGTTTTAAGAAAAATTAATGAGCATGGACACTACATGAGGTTGGTTTTCATCTCTATCAGTTCACCCTCCATTAAACCATTGCACATCGATTGTTTTTTTGTTTGAGACTCTTAAGACTCCACGACTTAGAAGTTGGTGATTTCATCCAAAAATCTACTTTTATCCTCCACTTTCATAAGCTCAGATCACCAAAATACTCAATCTCACTTGCATTTAACCCAAATGTCTTGCTCTGTTTAACTTGCTGCTCGCCATAAGTGTACTCATGCTCAATCGAAAATATCTGATTAGAACTCCATTGAGGTCATAGTACAGTATGGCAAGTAAGGGCAATAATTTGTTTAACTCTTGCATCTCAATCCCTAGTCCTCTATAGAATTTTTAAGTATTAATAATTGATAGGTAAAACGTGAGTTGATGCTACCGTCGATATGAATTTACTCAAACTCTCCTATGGATCTGATGTGTAAAAATAAGTTCTCAAAAATGCGATTTGATGTTTGAAGAATTATGAGAGTATCCAATATTTTTATAAGCTTTTAGACTATTATTTCCTTTTTTCTTTATGTACCTAGCCAATTGGTTAAAGGAAAGAATGCCCAGTTGATCTAAAAGGGTCACTTAATTCAGATATGAAGTGCGAGTGTTCTCCATACTAGCCCATAACTCGAGTATGAAGATGATCAAATATTCTCAAAAGTCTGAACCTGTAACTATAAATGTTGTTTCTGTTGGAGTTGTCATAACTCAATGGGACATCGAAGGGAGTAGGTGGAAATGAGCTCTTAGTGTATAAGCTTGAGGTTTGTCATTAGAGATGTGAACTTCTTGCTTTCAAACCAGTGCCTCAAGGCTTCCCCTTCTTATGTGTGACCATAAACTGTCACTTGGAGATCTTTCATGAGTTTCTAAAAAATGGAAGCAAACAAAAGTTAGTGCTATGAAGTCTAGATTTGGATTCTATATTCTAACTTGAAGGATGGGGCAGAGAAAGTATGAGGGTATGTCTTGATTGAAGAGAAGCAAAGATGGGGGAGGAAATGCAACATCAAACATGGACTCCATTATTTCCCATAGATCATAGAGGAGGTTATACTACAACAACATAAGATGAGGTAGGCAAGCTACTTGTATTGTGCAGAAAGCTGATTTACAAGGAAATTTTGTAGCATCTAGTGGAAGGTATTATTCCTCAAGACCTTCTTGATCGCTTCAGTAATTAGCTTAGGCAGGTTGCTAATGAGCAGTTGGACGAAGATGACACCAAGAGAATAGATGTCATCATTGACATGAACTTTTGGCTCTATATACTTATTGTTGCCTTTGCATGAAGAAGACGAAGAAGACGGCTTGTGAAAGCAAAGGAGTCTATTGTGCCCAAAACCCCATAGCTTTGCCTCAAAGGTAGCATCTAATAGCACACTAGATGGCTTGAGATCACTGTGGACAACATTGTGCGGCTCATTGGAATGCAAGGAAATAAGTGTTGAGCAGATATTGATTGCAGTAAGTAAACGATCTTGTGCATCCCAGACTTGTCTTTTCTGGCTCTTTAGCAATAATTAAATGGTCAACATGAGTTTATGTTCTGGTGGACTTGCCATTTTTGTGCATTTCATGATGTTGAGTAGGGAGGTAATATTATATGAGAAAAAGAGATGGATAGAGAGAAGCCTTTGTCCTTGATATAATCCATCGCTTAAGGAGGATTGTCATCCGAATCCTTGAAATGCTCAAGATCCTCTTTCAATCATCCTTTGCAAGACATGCTCATATTTTATGGTCGCTGTTTATTGTTCACCTAGGAGATGAGCAAGTTTTAAAACAGCTCCAATGATTCATTTAGTCACAATGAAAAAGAAGCAGAGACCACTGCAGAAGTCGAGGAACTATAGATAGGATTGCATGCTTTCTCAATATTTAATGGTCTCAAGCCATCCAGTATGCTATTGGGTGTTACCTTTGTGGCAACGTGAGGGGTGTGGGGGTTTGACACAGTACAATTCTCTCACGTCACAAGTCGTCTTCTTTGTCTTCTTCATCCAGAGACAACATTGAGTACACGAAGCCAAAAGTTCTTGTTAGTGTTGACATCTACTCCATTGGAGTCATCTTCATCAAATTGCTCATTGAAAACTTTCCTAAGCTAATGATTGAAGCCATAAAAAAGGCCTTGAGAAATGATACCTTCAACAACATGGCACAAAAATTCCCTGGGAATTGCTCTTTTTCATAGGCCAAGCAGCTCGTCTGACTAGCCTTACATAGTTGTAGCATAACCAAGTCTAGGCCAAGCCTCCTTAATAATGTCTAGGCTAGGCCTCCTCAATGTGTCTATGCTGAACGTGACATATACTCCTCATCTCTACTTCTCTTCGATGAAGACATACCCTCATACTTTATCAGCTCCATCCTCCAGGTTAGAATCTAAAAATCTAAATCTAGATTTAATAATGCTAACTTTGGTGTGCTTTTGCTTTTAGGAAGTCCTGAAAGATCCCCACATGGCAACTGACAATTACACGTATGAAGGGGAATCGTTGAGATACTAGTTTGAAAGCGAGAAGCACACATCTCTAATGACAAACCTTGAGCTTATATACCGCGAAGTCATTCCCAAATACTCTTTACATTGGGAGAATACAATTTTAGAGCATCAACTTGAAGATAATTTAGTAAAATAGAGGTAGACTCTTTCCTAATAAGTGACATTAGAAGGGATAAAAAAATAGAAGAAGAGAGAAAGATAGAGATATAATATGTGAGAGAAGAAGAATATTTGAAATCATCCTACAAGAGACAAATAAAGTAAGTCTTAAAGTTCTCTATGGAATAAGCTAACCAAAAGTTGATATTCTATATTATGTCATGATATGAGCATAAAAAGTAATTACAGTCACACATAAATTGCTCTTAATTAATTCTACTAAATTTTTGAACTTTCCATTAAGTTAAGGAAAGCAAAACAAAAAAGAACGGCTTCCAAGCTCAAGGGATCACTCTCTCTTTTCTCAGTTCTTAACCTCTCTCTCCTAGGTTTTTAGGCATTCCTCCCATGGTCTTCTTACAGTGACAGAGTAGCAAGGATTTTGGAGAATGGAATGCAATAAATAGTTTACTTTTTTATCTCTCTATCTTAATTTCAATCTGTTTTACTTTCTATTTCTCTCTTAAACTCTCTCAATTTCTCCTTTTATTGCTCTCAATTTCTAAATTTTCTGCTCTCTAATCTATCTTTATCAATTCCCTCCCTCTCCCGCTCTTTCTCGCTTATTCTCCCTCTCTAAGTTCCTCTCTTGCCATCTTCCTTTATCAATCATTTTGTCTCCCCCTCCAGTTCGTTCAATTTCTCCTTCACCTCCCATTTCTAGTTTCCATCAATTCTTTCTTTCACATTCTGTTGCGACCCCCTTTTCTCACTCTCTCTCAATCTCTTCTTCGCTCTTCCTTAATCATTCTCTCCCTCTTTTGCACTCTTTCACTTGTCCACTCTCATTTTGCCACTCTCTTCCTTAGTCTCCCTCTTACATTGCAGCTCCTGTCAACCTCTCTTTCTTTATTTTCTCTCTCACATTCTCTCTTTCACCTGAATTTCTTGTCCTCTCTCTATCTCTATCGTGCAAACTCTCCCCCACTACCTCTCTTTCTCTCTCTTTCTCAATCTTTCATTCCCTCTCTATCTTTCTCAATCCCTCTTGCTCTCTCCTTCTCTCTCATTTTCTATGTCCCTATATCTACCACATGTTTATTCTCTCTTCCTCCTTGCCCTCTCACTTTCTATCTCTCCAACTTCTGTTGTCTGTGTATTTCTTTCTCATGCAATCCCTCTCGCTATCTCCTTCTCTCTCATTCTCTATGTCCCAAAATCTAACACATCTCTGCTCCCTCTCCCTCCTTGCCCTCTCACTTTCTATCTCCTTCATACACACACTTCCTCTTTCTTCTTTCCAACTAATGTTGTATATCTATCTTTCTCTATCAATTTATCTTCCTCTCTCACTCCCTCTCTCCAAATCTCCTTCGCATTCTCTCTTTCTCCCGTGATCTTTTCCTCCCTCTTTATTTCTCTCTCAGTTTCTCTTTCTCTCTCCCTCTCTTTCTCACTCTCCTGGGCTGTTTCTTTCTCCCCTAATCTCTCACTCTACCTATTTTTCTCTCTCAATCTCTTTCTCTCTCACACAAACTCTCTTTCTTGCTTTCTCGCACCTCTCTCCCCCTTGCACTCTCTCTATCTATATGAATTTCTCCCCAACCTCCCTTGCTATGTTGCCTAAATCATTCTCCTAATCTCACACTCTCTCTATCTTCAGCATTCTCCTGAGACTCTCAATCAGCCTCACTCTCATTCACTCTCGCTATCTTCGTTTGTCACTCTCCCTCCCTTCGTCTATTCCTATCTATTGCTATCTACATGAATCTCTCCCTAAATTTCTCTTTCAATCTCTTGCTCTTTCTTTCTCTCTCAATGGACCACACTGTGTCCCTCTCTTTTTCACTTCCCTCTTCTCTCCCTTTCACTCCCTCTCTCTCTTTTGCTCTCTCTCTATCTCAATCTACCATTTCCTCTCTTTCTCTCTCAACCACTCGTGCTCTTGCACTCCTCTCTCACTTTCTCGTTTTCTCCATTACTCCCTCTCTCTTGCTCTATCTCTCCAATTTCTTTTTGTCCCTCTAAACTCTACTCCCATAATGTTTTGTATTTCTTCCTTTCTCTCTATCAATCTCTATCTCTCTTCCTCGCCATTTTCTCACTCTGTATTGTTATCTTGCAGTCTATTCCTCCCACACTCTTCCTCTCTCTAAACTCATCACACACTCTCTCTCTATTGTCTGATCCCTCTTTTCTTCTCTCTAAATCTCTTGCTCTCTTGCCCTTAAGCCATGGCTGTTGGATCGCGATCGGACGCCTCAGATGAAACCATGTCGCATGCGTTATAAAACGCCTCAGAAATGCACGCCGTTGGATCACAATCGGATGCATCAAATGCGTTTTCAGTCGATTTAACCAGAGCCGTTACAACTCCTCAGATCGACGGCTCTCATTAAATCGTTTATAAAACGATTCGTTGACGAATTGTGTTGTGCCACGTACCCCCTCTCCTTAAGTAAAGATCAAGGGTCACGATCCTTTGCACAACCGGACGCCCCTTATGCTGCCACGTGACCTCTTGCGTCGACCGTTCGATCGCGACGCAATCAGATGCTCCAGATCATGCCACGTCACCTGCACGCTTTATAAAATTTCAAAAAATCAATTTTAATTAGAAAATTTGATTTTTAATTCCAGAAAATCCTTAGAAATTTATTTAAAATTCAGAAAAATTCTAGAAAATCCCTACAAATTTGAAAATTCATAACTTTCAAAATAAAACTCCAAATTAATCCAAATTTCTTTCATTTGATCAGAAATTTAATTATCTATCATTCTAAAAAGTCAAATTTAATAAATAACAAGAGATTTTCTTTCTATTTCAAAATTATATTCATTCCTTTAAGATTTTAACTTGATAAAATTAAATGAATGTTTATAAAAATAATTTCTCTTATTATTTAACATTAAAAACTAATAATCTCGAGTAAAGATGGATTATAAAATTATTTATCTTTATTTCATTATAATTAACCCTAAATTAATGTATTTTGAGATTATAATGACTCTTTCATAGAATAAAAGATAAATTCTCATAAATATGATAACATGCATGGGAATGAAATCTTTATTCCTTAATATGCTTTAATAATCATGTATTATCATGTCTAATTAGCATGTTATCACATGTTATCATCAACCGAAGCCCTGAAATGCTTAACATAA
>CM044114.1:7791701-7858086 GCA_024174645.1 Lemna minuta | reverse complement strand
AAGGCACAAGTTCTTTTTAATATTGATGTCTACTCTCTTTGAATTATCTTCATTGAATTGCTCATTGAAAAACTTGCCTAAGCTAATGATTGAAGCCATAAAAAAGGCCCTGAGAAATTATACCTTTCACAACATGGTACCAATATTCCCTGGGAATTAGTCTTTCTCATAGGCCAAGCAGCTCGTTCGACTAGTTTTACATAGTTGTAGCATAACAAAGTCTAGGCTAAGCCTCAATAATATCCAAGCTAGGCCTACTCAATGTGTCTATGATGGACGTGAAATTTACTACCCATCTCCACTTCTCTTCTATGAAGACGTACCATCATACTTTCTCAGCTCCATCCTCTAGGTTAGAATCTAAAAATCTAAATCTAGATTTAATAACGTTGACTTTGGTTTGCTTATACTTTTAGAAAGTCGTGAAAGATCCCCAAACGCCAACTAACAATTATACGTATGAAGGGGAAGGCTTGACATACTAGTTTGAAAGTGAGAAGCACAGATCTCTAATGGCAAACGTTGAGCTCATATACCAGGAGGTCCTTTCCAACCACTACATTCGATGTGCCATAGACTCAAACTTTGAGGTTATTTGTTCATCTTCATATTCCAAGTGCGACTATCACGGAGAACACTGGCCCTTCATATCTAAAAGTGGTGACCCTTCTAGGCCCATTGGGCGTTCTTTCCTTGAACCAATTGGCTAGAATATAAGAAAAAAAAGGAAATAATACTGTAAAAGTTAATAACACTATTGAATGGATTCATAATTCTTGAAACATCATATCACATTTTTTAGAACTTATACAAATTTTTACGCATAGATTCCTTGGAGAATTTGAGCACGTCAATAAATTTAGATAGAGAATGATGTCGGATCACTTTTAAATAAAATCAGATTTTGCTCGTCAAATATCAATACTTCAAAACTCTATTGAGCACTAGGGATTGATGTTCATGAGTTCTATAATTTGGTGCCCTTACTCGCAATATTGCACTACATCTTCAATGGAGTTCTAATCAAATGTTTTCTAATTGAAGTTTTTGATGATATTAGTCTTGGGTATCATACATATTTTAATATTTATACTCATTAGTTAAGAATGTCATGTGCCCATGATAACATATTGCCGCTTGATTTTTAGATAGTTGAGCTTGGGAAATGCTATTGTTTTTCTCTTTATGAGTATAACAAGTATATTCAAATATGGTATTTTTATTAACTAAGAACCACAATTAGATATTAATTTGTCTTGATTAAGAGGTTCCAAGCGGATCCTCTTTGCCTTGGGAAAATAAGGTTCCAGAGCATCAACTTGAAGATAATTTAGTGAAATAGAGGTAGACTCTTTGCTAATAAATGACATTAGAAGGGATACAAAAATAGAGGAAGAGGGAAAGAAAGAGATATTAATATGTGAGATAAGAAAAATGTTTTGAAATCATCCTATAAGCTAGAATTAAAGTGAGTCTTAAAGTCTTCCATGAAAGAAGCTAACCAAAAGTAGTTTTCTTATACTATGTCATGATAAGAGCATAAAAAGTAATTATAGTCACACATAAATTTGCTCTTGTTAATTCTACTAAAATCTTGAACATGCCATTATGCCCACCATCTCATGATTTAATATTTTTTATAAGATAAGTGTATTATAATAGAATTTCTCTACAGGAATTTTGGTTTCTTTATTTTAAGAACCCACAAACAAGAAAGCAAGAGAGGGAATTTTTCTATAAGAAAACGGGAGCACTTTCTTAAGAGCAAGACTCTCCAAAATAGGATTACATTTAAAGCCTTAAATGGCCTATCCAAGACCATCCTTTGTGAGCCAAGTTGATGAAGCCATTAAGCAAAAGAAAGCAAAACAGAAAAGAACGGCTTTCAAGCTCAAGGGATCACTCTTTTTCTCAGTTCTTGACCTCTCTCGCCTAGGTTTATAGGTATTCTTCCCATGGTCTTCTTATAGTGACAAAGGAGTTAGGATTTTGAAGAATGGAATGAAAGAAATAGTTTACTTTTTTATCTCTCTATCTCGATTTCAATCTGTTTTAATTTCTATTTCTCTCTTAGATGCTCTCAATCTCTCCTTTTATTGCTCTCGGTTTCTAAATTTCTGCTCTCTGATCTCTCTTTATCAATTCCCTCCCTCTCATATTTTTTTGGCTTGTTCTCCCTCTCTAAGTTCCTCTCTTGCAATCTTTCTTTATCAATCATTTTATCTCCCCTCCACTTTGTTCAATTTCTCCTGCACCTCCCATTTCTAGTTACCATCAATTCTTTCTTTCTCATTCTATCGTGACCTTGATGAATCAAGACCACGAGGTCCTTGAAAACACATGGTCAAGAGTTAAAGTAATATCCAAGCTCACCAATTTTAAGATTTAAATACCAATTGAGGGGTATATTGTTAAATAAGGGGGTCGAATCCACATGGAATTAGGAGAATTTTTATGATCTCTTCGAAATTTGAGCAAATCGGGTGATGAAATGGTGATAGAAATTAGAAAATTTGATATTTTTAGATAGAGGACTCAAAGACGAATACAAGGAATCAAAAATCACTGGATTTGGATCTGATTTACGCAGAGAAATCATCAAATGAACAAGAGGGAAATTTACAAATGGACTCAAATTATGATTCAAAAATGAAATCTAAAACCATATGAGGATATATTAGGATGAAACACGATCCCTAACCCAAGACTGTGCATGAATTGATCCAATTACTCGTCGGAATCAAGGTTATTCATCAAAATTCAGAAAACGCGATCGTCGAAGTTCAAGCGTTGATTTTTTCCTCATCGATCGTCAAAATCTCACTCTCAAGCACTCTATGGACGCGGAAATGAGTCTAGAAGCGATTGGGAGCAAGAGATTCTAAGGGTTTTGGTGTCTAAACAGTTTGATTAAGTCAAATTGCCCTTGAATGCTTTACATCGTCGAAGAACACCTCAACTTATAAGACAATTTGGGCATAACCCTCCGATCGACATTTAATTTATAATTAACGTCTCTCATTAAACGCATCGGATGAGAATTCATATGATTAAGTCGTGGCCTTTAGATCTTTGATTGACCGTCGAGATGATGACACGTCGCGTGCGTTGTAAATAACGCATCAAACACTCGCCGTTGGATCTTGATCGAACGTTTTAGATGCATTTTCGTCGGTTTTAATCTCAGTCGCCATAAAACCTTTGATCAACGGCTGCGATTACATCGATTCGTCGACAAATCAGATCACGCCATGTACCACACGCCTTAAGTGAAGATTGACGATCACGATTGAATCGCAAGATCAGACGTCCCACGTTGCGCCACGTCGCATTCCGCCTTTAATAATCAATCTCAATTGATCAGATGATCCAGATTTTTGCCATGTCACCTATGCGCTAATAATAATACAAAAAATCAATTTTTAATTAGAAAATTTGATTTTTAATTCCAAAAAATCCTGAAAAATTCATTAAAAATTTTAGAAAAAAATTTAGAAAAAATGCGGAAAATTAGAAAAGTTCATAATTTTCAAAATATAAGTTGCATTAATTCAAATTCATTTCAGTTTGATCAGAAATTAAATTATTTATCATTCTAAAAATCAAATTTAATAAATAACAAGATATCTAATTTCTATTTCAAAAATACATTCATTTCTTTAAGATTTTAAAAGCTAGAAAATTAAATGAACGTATATAAAATGATTACTCTCATTATTTAAGTTTAAAAACTACTTATGATCTCAAGTAGGGATGGGTTATAAAGTTATTTATCTTTAATTCATCATAATTAACCCTAAATTAATGTATTTTGAGATTATAATGATTTTTTCATAGAATGATAGATAAACACTCATAAATATGATAACATGCATATGAATGAAGTCTTTTATGCCTTAATATGTATAAATAATTATGTATTATCATGTCTAATTAGTATGTTATCACACCTCCCAACTTAAATGATTGCTAGTCTTTTAGCAATTTACTATATAATCTCCCTAGAAGGTCTTTTCATCCTTTGATCCTAGTACTGAAGAGATGAAGCGTATGAATGTATGATTACGTTTTCCTCATAGTGTAGGCCATAATGATCTAGATTCCATCTCTAGGTTGACTTTTTAGTTCATATTAGGATAGTGCTCATAGGCTGATGTTCGAGTCCAATTCTCAATTGTGATCAGGGTGAACCTATCTAAGGTTTGATGCTATGGGGATGAAAATATAATAACTCTCTCATGAGCGGATGTAATTCCTTACCCTCTCCATAGATACATCACTCATTCCCTCAAAATGGAGGCCACTTAATGTATTAGAATTCCCCTCAACTCGCTTTCCTCCTATAAAGAGTGTAATTCAAAGAGATTCCTATCTTTGGGATGCAATGTGTGAGGTCATTGAAGGAAATTAAAACATACTATTTCTAAGGGAATGATGTGGTTAAAAGTAAATTGCAGATAAACAAAGTGGATTTTTAAAAACAAAGAAGGTACCACTTATGATAATTATACTCCCAAATGAGGTGGATGGTGATGGATAGGGTAGATGGTAGAGATGATGGTGGAGGTGGTAGAGATGATGGTAAAAGATAATTTTCATTTATTTTCCTTCTTTTCACTTCTTATTTCTCTCTTTCTTTGATTTTTCTACTTCTTCTTTTTTTTCTTCTTTCTTTCTTTTTTTTTATTTTAAATTTCATAAGAATGACATAATGTTATGGAGTTTTTAGGATTTTTGAAGAGAGTATGTAAGATATGTGAAGTGTAGTGTGAAGGGATACATATATGTGATATTACTAAGACGGGGGTGAATTAGTTTCTTTTTAATATTTATGTTATTCTAATCCCTTTTTCAGTTTGTTGATTATCACTCAACTTTCTCACGTCACTCGTAGGCCAGATTTTTTTATACTAGACAGGGTTCCAGACCACCGCGCCAATCCCAAGAGGAGATCGTCCTCCTAGAGTCACTCCTCACCCTTTTTAAATCCCCTAGTAGTAACTACTAGCTTGCCGGGATTAGCAAATCAAAAGTTCTACAGGATCTTTCGATCTGACTCCCTCACACTCTCGGTTAGTGACCTTACTTCGCCACCGTCCTTTGGTACCCCTCCACCCGTCGCGTCCCCCGGACCAACTCCCAGAGCTCCGCGCGCCGCTCCTACTCTCTTTCGGGTTGGCCAGCCCCTCTGGAGTCACCGAGTCTACACACCGATCCGCGCACGCACCAAGTAAGTCGCTCGTCCCCGAGTATGAGTTATCCTCCAAGGTGAAGAACAAGTATCCCTCGAGTTGACTTTCTAGTCAACTCCCTAGAGTTGTCTTGACTCACTGCGATTCCCAAGGAATCTCCCTTACCCTCACGAATAAGTACGACTCACTAAGAGTTCACGTAAAATATAAAGGTATGTGTGATTATCCCTAGTACTTTAATTAAACTTATAAAATATAAGGCTATAAAGAAAATTACTAAAGCAAAATAACTCAATCAAAATTAGAAATAACAAATAATGTAACTATGATATATGTATAACAACTTTCTAAAAATTATTAAAAATAAAACAAATTGAGATAACCCCCTAATGTACTGATTTGACTTTGACTTTGACTTTGACTTTCTACTTCAAAATCTATCTTTCTGTTGACTTTAACTTTCTATAGTTGACTGTGACTTTATGCTAACTTTGACTTTATGCTAACTATGACTTTATGCTAACTTTGAATTTCTGCTAACTTTGACTTTCTGTAGTTGACTTTGACTTTCTGCAAGGGAATCTGACTTTTATTTGACTTTGACTTTCTACTGACTTTTACTTTTCTGCTTGTGAATCTGACTTTCTATTGACTTTGACTTTGACTTCAGTGGTCTTCTCCTTTTGGTATGAAAAAAAGCAAATGCAACAATACAATAACACAAATAACCCCTAGAGTAATTCTCCAAATATCCTCACTATGAATTGAATGCGTATATCTTTTAAATTAACTAATAAATGATAAATAAATCTCACCTTCATGAAGTCTCACTAAACTTGAAAGTTTATAAATTGTCTAAATAACAAATCAGATGATATATTAACGAATGTTTATATCTATAACTAATGCTAAACCAAAATCTCAAATTAGATTAGTCTAAAATAACAAAATTTAAAACAAAAGTTCAAATCAAAAGTTGATAGAGTTTCGTGTGATTCCTTTCTGATGCATTGATCCAAATGATGAAAGTATATGACATGCTGGATTTTAAAATGGATAAAGATAGATATAAAACAAATTACAAATAGAACAGATTTGATAATTAAAATAACAGATATAGCAGAATTGATCAACAATAGAAATAAAAATTTGATGCAACTAATTTGATGAACAACAAAACCAAAATAAAAATAGAAATTAATAACACAGATATTACAGAATAACCAAAATTGATAACACTGATTTAAGAAACCAAAGAAATAAAATAAGAAAAATGAAATTATAAAATAACAATAAGAAAAACAACTATTGAAAAACGAAATCAGAAAATCAAGTCGTAATTAGAAAACCGAAATCATATTTATAAAACCTAAATCGAAAACTAAAATCAGACAAACAAATATTAAAAATCGGAAAACCTTCGTCGCAACTTTATCTCCCTACGGTCGAAAAATCAAAAAATGAAATATTAGAAAATTTTTCAAATAAAATAAAAAATCTGAAACGAAAATAAATTCAAAAACGAAATTTCAGAAACCAGAAGATGAAAAATGAAAAACCAAAAATCAATTTTCAAGAACACACTGCCACAGAAAAAGAAAGAGATAGAGCTCAATGAAGATAGTTTTGATGGAGAGAAGGTCGTTGAAGAACACGGTTGCTCCAAGAGTTGCCTTGCAATCGCACACATAGGAGGAAGCTCTATGGATCACTTTTTCGCAATCGCACCCACAAGAGGAAGAGGATTCGATCATTTTTTCTCTGGAGCTGCAAGACCTAGTTTTTTTAATTTTTTCACGTGAGAGAGAGGGAGAGAGCTTTATTTGTTTTTTGGCCTTTTATCGGGTTTTCATGGGTACATCCCCAATTTTAGAAGTACCTAAAAATTACATAAAATAAGAAACATAGTTAGATAGTATAATGCCAATAAAAATTAAGACATGAAAAAATATATATAAGAAGACATATAATGGCATGTTTATATCAATGAATAGTACTAACATTGATTTTCTAAAAAGACGTTGATGTGTAACTAAGCATATAAATTAAGATAATTGGAATTGATAATGATAATTCATAGTTCTACGAAGGTTTTACTCCTATCTTTAGATGTTCTTATTCAAGTGTTTTTAATAGCAGATTATAAACTAGGTAATCTAGATCTTATTCTTAGTGACGTCTGTGTTCCAAAGTCGACGTGAGTCAATCTCTCAATCCATCACTACATGTACTAACACAAACATACCCTTCTCAAGTCATTTTGACGAAACAGTCTATTAATCAAAATTTAAATTTTGCTTAATATAATATTTCACAAACATTAAAAGCACACCTAAGTAAATTATCAAACTTAGGTTAAACTAACAGAAAGGTCCCATGAAGTCTATCCCCCAAAGATCAAAAATCTCCACTTCAAGGATCGGCTGCATTGGCATCTCATCTCGCTTGGAGATGTTTAATGTCGCTTGACACTGTAGGCACTCCGTATAGAAATGGTGGGCGTCTTTGAAGATGGTGGGCCAGTAGAAGCTACTCTGTAGGGTCTTGTTAGCGGTCTTGCATGCCGCAAAATGTTCTCCACACGTCGATGAGTGACACATCGGCAAGATGTCTCTTTGCTCCTCCTCTAGTATGCATCGCTAGATGATCTGATCGTGTCCTAGATGGAATATGAGTGGTTCTTCCCAAAAGTAGTACTTGAGATCATGGAAGAACTTATCTCATTGATGACGACTCCAATGCTTTAGGATCGATCCACTCACGATGAAGTTGAGGATGCGTGCATACCAGGGGGTGTGGCTCAAGATGGCAAGGAGATGCTCGTTGGGGAATGTGTCACCGATATCTCCTCTTCCTGGAACATGGAGACAGGATAAGTGGTCTGCCACCGAGTTCTCGCTGCCCATTTTGTCTTTGATCTCCAAGTTGAATTCTTGAAGGAACAACACCCATCGTATGAGTTGTGGTTTGGCATCTTTCTTGGAAAGCAAGTATTTCAAGGCTGCATGATTGGTGTAGATAATGATCTTGCTCCCCAAGATGTAGGGCCGAAACTTCTCGAGTGCGTAGACCACCGCCAAAAGCTCTTTCTCCATAGTCATGTAGTTTATTTGAGCTTCGAAGAAGGTTTTTCTTGCATAGCATATGGCTGTCGGCTTCTTGTCAAGTCGTTGCTCCAAGAATGCTCCAACTGCGTGTTCTGAGGCGTCGCACATGATCTCAAATGATAAGTCCCAATTAGGACTTTGAAGAATCGGTGCCTCGATCAGTGCTTGCTTCAGCATCAGGAATGCACGCTTCCCTTCTTCGTCAATGATGAAGTCTTTGTCCTTGCAAATAAGGGTAGTAAGTGGTTTGGAGACTTTTGCAAAGTCTTGTATGAATCTTTGGTAGAATCCGACGTGCCCAAGAAAGCTCCTCAAATCTCGTACAGTAGCTGGCAGAGGGATGTTTCGGATGACGTCTATCTTGGGCTTGTCCACCTCTAGTCCTTTGCCCAAGACGATATGCCCGAGCACTACTCCCTTTGGTACCATAAAGTTGGATTTCTCCCGGCTCAGTACCAGTCCTTTCCTGACACTGACCTACAGGATCTTGATTAGGTGAGCAAGACAATTGTCGAAGTTGTTTCCAAGGATTGGAAGTCGTCCACAAAAGCTTCCAAGGTGTCACCAAGAAAGTTGGAGAAGATTGCCTTCATGCATCATTGAAATGTCGCGGGGGCGTTGCACAATCCAAATGGCATGCATCTGAAAGCAAATGTGCCAGAAGGACATATGAACGTCGTCTTCTCTTGATCGTGGGGATTAATCGCAATCTGGTCGTAGCCGGAATATCCATCTAAGAAGCAAAAGTAACTTGATCATGCGAATCAGTTTAGGATTTGGTCGATGAACGGTAGAGGGAAGTGGTCCTTCTTTGTTGCAGAGTTCAGCTTCCAATAGTCGATGCAGACTCTCCATTTCATCAGAAGGCTTGTCTAGATCTCCTCGCCTTTCTCGTTCATCCTGACTGTTACTCCAGCTTTCTTTGGAACAATGCGCACTGAACTCACGCATTGGCTATCGGATATGGGGTTGATTATTTATGTATTTCACCATGTAAGAATTTCTTCTTTCGCGGCCTCTCATAACTTCGGGTTGAGTCGTCTCTAGGCCTCCTTGACAAGTCTTGACTCATCCGCTAGGAAGATGTGATGAGTGCATAGTGAGGGGTCCAACCCCTTTAGATCCATTAGGGTCCAATCGATTGCGTCTTCATTTCGCCTTCATATTTCTAGTAATTGTTCCTCCTGCAACATATCTAGCTGGGACGAAATAATTACTGGTTTTGCTTTCTCTTCATCAAGGAAGGCATACTCCAAGGTACACTCCTCTGATGGTAGCTTTTCAATTCTTGCTTCCTCGTCAATCATCATCACTTCTTCTATGCAGGAGTCGATATCCTGGTCGTCAGAGAAGTTGATGGCGCCTAATTCCTCGGAAGCCAGTGAAGGGTATTTCATAAGCTTATTGATACCGACCTTCACGGTGTACTCTCCCACCTTGAGAATTACTTCTCCTTTTCCCCAATCTGTGACGGCTTTTGCAGTAGCTAGGAAGGGTCATCCTAAGATGAGTGGGGCTTGGCTAAGCTCCTTGGTCATTTTCATATCGATGACTAAAAATCTACCAGGAAATAGCAATCTTCTAATTTCACGATTACATCTTCTACTACTCCATTTGGTTTCGTTACTGATCCATCTGCTAAGCATAACTCTACTAAGAGAGGATACAACTCCCCTACATGATGACGGTCTAAATACGACTTTAGAGAGGATGTTAATACTAGCTCCGGTATCTAGCAAGGATCTAGTAAATGACATTCCTCCTATTTCACTTGTTATCATGAGTGCTCCCGGAACTCTCTTTGTAATCGATTTAGAATTCATCATGATTGAACTCACCATTTCACTAAGTTGGATCCTTCTAGGGTTTCTATGAGGTGTGCATATACCTTTGAGAAATTTGGTATAGGATGGGATTGTTAGATCTAATCTCATTAAGTGGACATAGTTATGTATTATTTTGGATTAGCTATCATTATAATCCCATTAAGTGATTCAATTATGTTTAATCTAAGGATAACGACATTCATTTATGTGTGTGGAGGTTAATTATGTGTAGAGGCAGTAAATCAGTCATTAGTCATTAATGAGCTGTCTAATGACTGATTAGAGGCTTAAGCTTTCCTCTATTCCTATAAATAGGAGGCCATAGTCCACTTGGATAAACTGATGCTCATAACCCTCAAGAGAGAATCCCATTTCCTCTAGAGATCAAGAGGTTACATCAGGGATATTCAAAAAGACTACTATCTGATTCAGTAATCTACTTCGATGAAGATCAATCCGGTGAATCCAGGTATGCGTTTAATTACGTGTTTTCAATCTGATTATTTTGATGAATCATGATGCATAATTCTAGTTTCCAACAATTGGTATCAGAGCCAATCTATGCATCAATTTGTTAGGATGATCAGATGGTTTTATTTTTATATTTTCATTGAGATTTATAGGGTTTGCTATTCTTTATCTCAATGAAATTTAGAAGAAATCTTCATCAGATCTTCTAGAGTTTCATCGTGAAGCTCATTTAATTGTTCTTCACTTGTTGAAATTATCGGGTTGAAGTTTAGTTGATTCCTTTCGTTTGTTGATCCAGTCAGCGATTAGTTTATGAATTAAATGAATTCATGTAAAGAAATAAAGTGTTTCTTTTAGAACAATACCGAATTCGGTTCTGTTTAGAAGAGAAAGGAATAAAAAGGGGGGGATGAACATGGAATGGGAGCAATGGAGATGCGGAGTGAACGTGAACACACAGGTAACCAAGGTAACCAAGAACAACTTTTCATTCAATAAATTATGTGTGTATCTCTGTTACATTCGTCGTTTTATAGAGAGGGATGGAGAAAACCGAAGAGACGTGAGATATCGTCGCGCCGGCATTTATCTTTCTGGAAGTCGTGGGGCTCTCTTCGTGACGTTGAATTGCTTTTAATACTCCACGTAAGCAAGAAAGATATGAGACTTCGGTCTTGCGTTTTGAGTAAGCTCTCCTAAGTTGATGCTTGACAGAGAGAAAACATCTTGAGGAGGCTATGTTCGCAAACAAACAATTACTCCGGAACTGCAAATCTCCGGTTGTCTTGTAATTATTCCATTGTCGCAATGTTGAAGTCTTTCCTCGGTTTGGACGTGACCGAATATTGTTAGTCGGTAGATCCAACATCATGGTAAGTTCTGGGATATCCTGTTGTTTTTCTCCGCGATTTTGTTTCGGCTTTATCAAGGGTCATAGTCGCTCATTTACGTAACGCATATTCCTCACGCTGATTGCTTTGACTGCCAGTCTGCTAGCAGATTAGTGAAACTTTCCTCAAGATTATGGATGCAACAATTATCTCGTCGCATAGCTTGGTCTTTATCACTTCAAGTCGGTTTTTCCACAGTGTTCCGTGAAGAACTTCTATTATTCTGGTGTTGGAGCTTCGGAACCTTTAGGAATTACCCGACGATTGGCGGATTGAGTTGAGAACTCTTCGGTGATGATAGTAACTCTGCAAGTTTTTCTCCTCGTTTTCCAGTGATACGTTCGATGATCTCTTGCTTGGAGTGAGGGGTCATAGTCAACCTTAGTCCTGGATTTCCGTCGGAAGGTAAGTTCTTTTAAGTGCGATGATTCCAATCGCATGCTGAGAAATGTGGAAGGGAGGTTGACGCAATTGGTGGCAGTGATGACAATTTCTTGTTTTCAAATTCGAGCTTCTTCTATGCTGACTGTTTTCAGCAGTGTCGTGGAAGGTCTCATGTTATGCAGTGCATTTGTAGTGGTTGAAGGTTGATATTAAGAGTCTCATTGATCATTATCAGTCTTGCTCTTCATCAGTCAAATGATATATTCATAATTCTTATAAACCGTGAAGTCCTCTTAATGTTCTTCATGATTTTATGATGGTTGAGGTGGGACACATCTTGAAAGTATTCTTGTAACTATTTACCTTCATATTGATCTCTTCTATAGTTTCTAACTAAAGGTAGTCTTCAAAGAGAGAAGGAATATATCACAATGGTATTCCTATTGATGTTTCTTGAGATCATTATTTCTAACTATACAAGGTACCTATGATATGGTGGTTGTGGTTTAGACAATTAGGAACCTATATCAAAGGTAAAAGAGAGGTTGACTTGGTCTTTCAAAGAGTTCTAAGTATCTAAGGATAAAGGTTAATTTCTTTTGACCAAGTCAATCTTTAGATCAGTTGATAAATGGGAGAGGAGGGAAATGGATCCCCATGGGATCTTCACTCTCTATTGAAGATTTAGAGAGGTCTTCTTCACTCACTTCATGGATAGTAAGTTTCTCAAATTGTTGGATAAGGAAGAGAAGGGCATGTTGTTGTAGCTGGGGGTGGATTCTCTTCCTTAATGCATATCTTGGTTCTATAGGAACCCTTGTGTTCTCGTTTTGGGAGAATTCTCCATCAGAGCTGCATGGTCGCAGATGATAATTCAGAGTTAACTTGGACGTGGCATAAAAGGTATGAACATTTAAACTTTCAATCATTAAGGAGATTATCTTCTAAAGAGATTGTTAGGGGGCTTCCTAAATTAGAGATCCCAGAAAATATCTGTCGTGATTGCATTGCAAGCAAGCAGCAAAGAAGTCCATTTCCTTGTATAGCCTCGTATAGGCCAAGTAGGCCCTTAGAGCTTGTCCATGGAGATATTTGTGGACCAATCTCACCTGTTTCTTTTTCTAAATAAATATCTTCTGTGGTTATTCCATATTAGTTACAGACAACGGATTTGAAAATGAAATGAAAATTGAAATGAAAATTTTCAAACAACGGATTTGACGAAATGCTCGATGCATAATTTTAAAAACTTTGTTTGGTATTTTATCGCCATCCACGTTGGTTATCTCCAATAAAATACTATATTCTGTCAGAATATTTGAAATTTCCTTGAATGACGTTGATTAATCTAAATGTTTGTAATTCTTTGCCATGAGATCTTCTCTGGCAACCCTGATTTGAGTTGTTGATTCAAGTGTTTTGATTTCTTTTCTAGTCATGGATTTTTTTTGCGCGAAACAACCTATTTTCTTTGATCATTGTTATCTATAGACTTTTCTCTTCCTCCGTGTAGTTCTCCACCATCTCTTTACAGATCTATTCATTGTTCTTATATTCTATGATGTTGATATCTCAGATCAGTTGGCCTTTAAAAAATTTTATGTGTTGAGAGGAGAGAGAGATAAATATCACACAATCTCAAACAATGATGGTATCATTCTCCAAAAAATTGGGTAGAACCATATTATACTGAAGTGTTATAGATTTGGAAATAATCATATATTCTTGGTGTTCCCAATTATTGAAAAACTTTGTATAGGGTTTGTTCTCAATTTGATTCACAAGCATGATTATCCATTAGTCTATAGGCTTTGAAGGCAAGTTATCGTTACTAAAAAGGTCGCAGGGGGAACATCACGATGAATATTTTGATTTCAGTGGCTCTTAGAACTTAATAATAGGTCCATCAACTCCTCAAGAAGATTAGGGTAGTATAAGATAGTTTCTCATTTAGTCATCATGGCAAAGTATATGAGGCCATGGAAGACAGAGTGCATCCTTTCTTTGTACTACTATCTTTCAATAAAGTCAACAAAAGATGTTGCACTCTTGTTGTTCTTTAAATCCCTTCTGCTCATCTAGAGAAAAAGAATGATAGTTCCTTAGCCAACTATATCAAAATCTTATGGCAGTGCATTATTTTGTATGCGTGATATTCTTGACTGCTGAGAATAAATATTAAAATGGGTATGATAGCCAAGACTAATATTATCAAAATATGAATGTTTTACTCTATTGTGGCTGTTTTAAGAAAAATTAATGAGCTTGAGCACTACATGTGGCTGGTTTTCCTCTCTATCGCTTTAGCCTCCATGAGACTATTGCACTTCAATTTTTTTTTTTGAGACTCTTAAGACTCCATGATCGAGAAGACATCCAAAAATCCACTTTCATCAACTCATATCACTAAAATACTCAATCTCTTTCACATTTAATCGCACTATCCTCCACTTGGCCTGCTGCCCATCTAATGTGTCCACATGCTCAAGACGCTTCAATTATGTCCATTGAAAAACATATGATTAGAACTCCATTGAGTACATAGTGTGACATAGTGAGTAAGTGTGCCAATTTGTTGAACTCTTGCACGTCAATCTCTAGTCCTCAATAGAGTTTTTAAGATTAATATTTGATAAGTAAAACTTGATTTAATGTTACCCTCGATTTGAATTTACTAGAACTCTCAAAGTGATATAGTTTATAAAAATGTGATTAAGTTCTTTGAACTGTGATTTGATGTTTCAACTATTATGTGAGTATCTTATATTTTTATATTCTTTAAGAGTATTATTTCCTTTTTTCTTATGTTCTAGCCAATTGGTAAAATAAAAGAATGCCCAGAGGGCCTAAAAGGGTCACTTTATTCACATATGAATGGCTCATATGCTCCGTAATAGCCCATAGCTGGAATATGAAGATGATCAAATAACCTCAAGTTTGAACCTGAATCTATAAACATTGTTTTTGCTAAGGTTGTCATATGTTAATGACGCATCGAAGGGAAGAGTTGGGAATGACGTCTTAGTGTGTAAGCTTAAGTTTTGTCATTAGAGGTGTAGACTTTTTGCTTTTAGTCTAGCGCCCCAAAGCTTTCCCTTGGTATGTGTGACCATCAACTACCACATAGGGATCTTTAATGACATCTTAAATAATAGAATCAAACAAAAGTCAGTGTTTTAAAATCTATATTTGGATTTTAGATTCTAAATTGGGGGATGAGAGAAGAAAGTATGTGGGTACATCTTCATCAGAGAGAAGCAAAGATTAGGGAGGAAATGCATCACCAAACATAGAATTCATTATTTCCCATACATCATAGAGGAGGTTATACGACTAAATATATGATGAAGTTGGCAAGATGCTTGGATTGCGCTTGAGGACAATTTCCAAGAAAATTTTGCAGCATATAGTAGAAGATATTATTCTTCAAGGCCTTCTTGATGGCTTCAATCATTAGCTTAGGTAAGTTGCTAGTGAGCAGTTGGATGAACATGACACCAAGTGAATAGATGTCATTATTGAGATGAAATTTTGGCTCTATATACTTGTTGTTGCCTTTGAGTGAAGAAGACGAAGAAGATAGCTTGTGAAAGCAAAGGAATCTAGTGTGGCAAAAAACCCGTAGCTTTGTCACAAAGGTAGCACCTAATAGCATACTAGATGGCTTGAGATCACTGTATACAACACTTTGCGCCTTGCAAGAATGCAAGAATATAAGTGTTCAGAATGTAACGATAGAAAAAAGTAAATGATCTTTTGAATCCCAAACTTGTCTTTTCAGGCTTTTGTGCAATAAATAAATGATATACACGAGTTTATGTTTCGGAATAATTGACATTTTCCTGCATTTCATGATGGTGATTAAGGAGATAACACTGTAAGAGTAAAATAGATGGATAGAGAGAAGCCTTTTAATATGCTATGATTTATGGCTTAAGAAGGATTCTCATCTGAATCTTTGAAATGCTCAAGATCCTCTTTTAATCATCCTTTGCAAGACATGCTCGTCTTTTTTCTGCAAATTGGTCAAATCTACCACTGGATTGTTGTTTATGGTTCACTTAGGAGACAAACAAGTTTCAAAGTAGATTCCATGATTCATTTGGTCACAATGGTAGAGAAGTAGAGACTACTGTTGAAGTCGAGGCGCTATAGATAGGATTGCATGCTTTCTCAATACTTGATGGTCCTCAAAAAGGTCATTGCTTGATGAATTTCTTGTCATGCTGAAGAAGTGCAATGAGGGGTAGGCTTTACCCTTGTGGGCTCTGAAACATTTTTGAGGCATGAAATTTGTCCTTCTCTATGTCCATAGTTCATGCGGTATAACAATCACGATTATGCGCTTCTACTTTGTCATTTACATTTATCTTTATGTAATCTTCCTTCTGTGTAGTGAGTGGTTGAGGGGTTTGGCACAATAGGCTCCTCTCCCGTCACAAGGTGTCTTCTTTGTCTTCCTCATCTAAAGACAACACTGAGTACACAAAGCCAAAAGTTCTTGTTAGTGTTGATGCCTATCTCTTGGAGTCATCTTCATCGAATTGCTCATTGACAACTTGCCTAAGTTAATGATTAAAGCTATCTTAAAGGCCTTGAGAAATGATACCTTCCACAATATTATACAAAAATTCCCTAGTAGTTAGTCTTTTTCAAAGGCCAAGCGGCTCATCCGATTAGCCTTATGATAACATGCTATTTGTGCATGTAATTACATATTTATTAATGCAAATTCATGCATTAATCATTACAAATCTATGCATGTTATCATCTTTTAGGCATATTTCTATCATTTTGTGAAAAATCATGTATGATCTTAAACTACATCAATTTATGGATTATTATGCATAATTAAACATTTTAATCTTTAATCCTAATTATATTTATGATCATTATCATGTTTTAAAGTTGAAAATATAAGAGAAAATACTTTTATTTACATTTATGTATTTATATGAATTTATTTCATATAATACATAAATGTATTAAATTAATATAAATTAATTCTCTTATTATTTTAATAAATTGACCTTTTAAAATGATAGATTATTCAATTATGAATCCAACAAAACAAATTTGACTTAATTTGGAGTTCTATTTTAAAAGTTATGATTTTTACAAATTTATAGAATTTTTCTGGAATTTTTCTGAATTTATTTGAATTTTATTTCGATTTTTAAAGCTTTAATTTAATTTTTAAAATGCAAAAAAATGGGGAATTTACCTGCGCGTGTACACGTGGCGGTGCCACGTGGACGGGCGGACCGCCTGCGTGGCGTAGGTGACGCGTGGCGCTGACGTGGCATTTATGTGCATATTATATAGTTTATAGGGGTCCCCCGTGTATAAGGGGACGAAATATTAATTTCGCCTAATCGTCATATATTTTATACGTGTAAATTCCTTTCATTTTTACCTAGTGGGACTAAACTTATCTTTCAGGTTAATCTGGAACGTTGGATGTGATCGTGATCATCGCGCGATCATCGGGCGGCGTGGATTCGATGGACACAAGGTCCACGGCATCATCAAATCAACCACGTGCCATTTAATTCACTTAAGTGAATTAATCTGGACCGCCCATCAAGATAGTTATAACGGTCCAGATTAATTCATCTCAAATGATCTCCGATTTAATCGTGATCGCACGATCAAAATCGGACGATCATCACAAGACACCGGTTCATCTTAAAGGGACGCGTAATCCAGACCGTTGATCGTGATAAAGCTTCATCCGACGGCCGAAAATCAATTTCATTTTTTTTTAATACGGTTCTTCGCGCCGTGAGAAACCGTTCGCGAAAAATTCTTGATTTCTCCATGTTTAGAGAACCAATTCGCGCGCCGTTTCTTTCCCTGTGATCGAAACTCATTTCCGCTCCATTTGAATGCATTAATTTCAAGTTTAATCGAGGGAGAAAGGAGAATTACCTTCTTGAACACCAACATTCGTCTTCGGAAATTCGGAATGAAAAGCCATGAATCCGGCGATTAATTGGATCTTTTCGGAGGCTAATTTGGGTTAGATTGTGTATTTTTACCTTAATCTTTCATCATTTAGCATTAATTTTAGTTTTAGAATCGTAGATTTAGTTTAATTTAGATTTAATTTCGGTTTTTAATCGTTTTTCGAAACGAAATTATCTTCTCTCTTCAAAATTCGATTTCTCTTCGAATTCTCCACCAAATCACTTGATTTTTGGTTCCGTGGATTCGGTTTTGAGTTATCTTTCTTAAAATATCAAAATGCCCAATTTCTAATCTCGATTCATCGTCCGATTTGACCGAATTTCAAAGATATCTCTCAAATTTCCCTAATTCTCCGTGAATTCGACCCTTAATTACCATTATACTAATTAATTACTTTGATTAATCTTAAATTGGTAATATTAGGACTTTATTTTGACACTAACTCGTGTGCATTCAACGACCATACGATTTAGTCTCGTCACCTTATATATTTATAGCATAACCAAGTCTTAGGTCAGGCCTCCTCAATAATGTCCAGGCTAGACCTCCTCAATATGTCTATGCTAGACTTTACATCTACTCCCCATCTCCACTTCTCTTCACTGAAGATATATCTTCATACTCACTCAGCTACATCCTCTAGGTTAAATTTAAATATCTAAATCTAGATTTGATAACATTGACTTTGGTTTGCTTATGTTGTTAGAAAGGGGTGAAAGATTCCTAAATGGCAATTGACAATTACATGTATGAAGGGAAAGCTTTGAAGTACTAGTTTGATAGTGAGAAGAACACATCTCTAATGACAAACCATGAGCTTATATACCAAGAGGTCATTCCCAACCACTCCCTTTGGTGTGTCATAGATTAAGGCAACTCAAGTACAAACAAAATTTATAGCTATAAGCTCAAACTTGTAAGGTTATTTGGCCATCTTCATATTCCAATTTTGACTATTACAAAGAAAACTGGCCTTCGTATCTAAAAATGGTGACCCTTCTAGGCCCTTGGGGTATTTTTCCCTTGAACTAATTAGTTGAAAACATAAAAAAAGAAAATAGTACTCTAAAATTTAATAACAATATTTGATGTATTCATAATTCTTCAAGCATTATATCACATTTTTGAAACTTTATACAATTTTTTACACGGATTCCATGGAGACTTTGAGCAAAGAAGTAAATTTGGGTAGCCAATAGCATCATATCATGTTTACATTTATCACATTTTACTTTTCAAATATCAATAATTAGAAATCTTATTGAGCACCAGGTATTGACATGCAAGAATTCTACAACTTGGTGCCCCTACTTGCCATATTGCACTATGACTTCAATGGAGTTCTAATTGAAGTTTTGATGTTACTAGTTTTGGCTATCATACCTATTTTAATATTTATTCTTATTAGTCAAGAATGTCATGTGCCCATGATAGCATATTATTGTTAGATTTTTATATAGTTTAGAATTAGAAATGTCATTGTTTTTCTCTTTACAAGTACAACAAGTATATTAAAATATAGTATGTTTACTGAATAAGAACCACAATTGGACATAAATTTATCTTGATGAAGTGGTTCCAAGCGGATCCTCTTTACCTTATGAGAATAAGATTCTAGAGCATCAACTTGAAGATAATTTAGTGAAATAGAGGTAGACTCTTTGCTAAGAAGTGACACTAGAAGGGATGAAAAAATAGAAGAAGAGGGAAAGAAAGAGATATAATATGTGAGACAAGAAAAATGTTTGAAATCACCTTATAAGAGAGAAATAAAGTAAGTTCTAAAGTCTTCCATGTAATAAGCTAACCAGAAGTTGCTTCTCTATACTATGTCATGATAAGAGCATACAAAGTAATCATAGGCACTCATAAATCGCTCTTAATTAATTTTACTACATTCTTGAACATGACATTATACCCACCATCTTACAGAATTCCTTTACATGAATTTTGGTTTCTTTATTTTAAGAACCCACAAACAAGAAAGCAAGAGAGAATTTTTCTAGAACAAAAGGAGAGTATTTTCTTATGAGCAAGACTCTCCAAAATAAGATTACTTTTAAGGTCTAAAATGGACTATACAAGGCCATCCATTGTGGGCCAAGTTGATGAAGCCATTAAGCAAAGGAAAGCAACACAAAAAAGAACGAAATTTAAGCTCAAGGGATCACTCTCTTTTCTTAGTTCTTAACTTCTCTGTCCTAGGTTTTTAGGTATTCTTCCTTGGTCTTCCTATAGCGACAAAGTAGTTAGGACTTGGGAGACTGGAATGAAAGAAATAGATTAGTCTTGTATCTTTGTCTCAATTTCAATATGTCTTGTTTTCTATTTCTCCTTTGTATTCTCTTAATCTCCCCTTTTCTTGCTCTCGATTACTAAATTTTCTGCTCTCTGATCTCTCTTTATCACTCTTTCTCGCTTATTCTCCCTCTCTAAGTTCCTCTCTTGCGATATTTCTTTATCAATCATTTTGTCTCCCCCTCCAGTTCGTTTAGTTTCTCCTTCACCTCCCATTTCTAGTTTCCATCAATTCTTTCTTTCTCATTCTATCATGACCCCCCTTTCTCTCTCTCTCTCAATCTCTTCTTTGCTCTTCCTTACTCATTCTCTCTCTCTCTCTTGCACTCTCTCACTTGTCCACTCTCTTCCCCGGTCTTGCTCTTACATTGCAGCTCAGGCCAACCTCTTTTTCTTATTGTTCTCATCCTCTCTCTATCTCTCTCTCGCAAACTCTCCCCCACTACCTCTCTCTCTCCATCTTTCATTCCCTCTCTATCTCTCTCTCATGCAATCCCTCTTGCTCTCTCCTTCTCTCTCATTCTCTATGCCCCTAAATCTCACAAATGTCTACTCTCTCCCTCCTTGCCCTGTCACTTTCTCTCTCTCGTTCATGCATGCACTCCCTCTTTCTCTCTCTCCAACTTCTGTTGTTTGTCTTCCTCTCTCACTCCCTCTCTTAAAATCTCCTTCGTGTTCTTTCTCCCTCCATCTTTCGCTCCCTCTTGAACTCTTGCTTGGTGTCACCAACTCTATTTCTCAATTTCTCTTCCTCTCTCTCTGTCTTGCTCACTCTCTTGGGTTGTTTCTTCCTCCCCTACTCTTTCACTCTCTCCATTTATCTCTCTCAATCTGTTGCTCTCTCACACAAACTCTCTTTCTTGCTTTCTCTCACCTCTCTTCGCCTTGCATTCTCTCTATCTATCTAAATTTCTCCCCTACCTCCCTCACTCTCCCTCCTAAATCATTCTCCTGATCTCACACTCTCTCTATCTCCAGAATTCTCTTGAGACTCTCAATCAGCCTTGCTCTCATTCTCTCTTGCTCTCTTTGCTCGTCACTCTGCTCCCTCTTTCTATCCCTATCTCTTGTGATCTCCATGAATCTCTCTCTAAACTTCTCTCTCAAATCCTCTTTCTCTCTCTCTCAATGGATCACTCTTTGTCTCTCTTTTTTGCCTTCCTCCTCTCTCCCTTTCACTGCCTCTCTCAATCTCCCATTTCTTTTCTTTCTCTCTCAACCACTCGCATTCTCGCGCTCCTATAGTCCTCTATGACTTTCTCTCTCTTTTTTATCACTCTCTCTTTTCTTGCTCTCTCTACTGCAATTGCTCTTTATCCCTCTAAATGCTACTCTCAATCATTTGGTATTTCTTCCTTTCTCTCTATCAATCTCTATCTCTCTTCCTCTTCATTTTCTCACTTTCTCTCTCTCTATTGTTTCTTGCGATCTATTCCTCCCACACTCTTCCTCGCTCTAAATTCATCACACATTCTCTCTCTATTATGTGATCTCTCTTGTCTTCCCTCTAACTCTCTCTTGTCCTCTCTCTTTATCTCTATATTTTCCTCTCAAGCTTTCTTTCTTTCTATTCTTATCTCTCCCTCTTTCTCATTCTCACACTCTCTCTCTCTCTTGATGTGTTTCTCTCTCTCTTCTTCATGTGCAATTTCTCTTCCTTCTCTCCTTCTTGATTTATTCCTTTCCTTTTATCTTCGGATTTCCCAATTCTAATATTCTTTTTACCTCTGATAGTTTGAATTTTTTAATACTTGCATCTTTAGGATTATTAAATAGCTTTTAAGCAATCGAACTTCCTCCTCTCTTGGCGATTAACTTTGAGAGTTGACCACAAAACCATTGCTAATAGATCCACCCATCCCCCTATAATTGATATCATCTTGCCTAAAATCCCTGTGGATAGACCTACAAATCTATATGCCTCACATGTGGATAGACCTACAAAACGAATCCGCACGGTCGTCAAAAACATGTGGATAAGTGTCAAAACAATTACCAAGCTCATCAATTTTAACTTATAATCCAAAGAGTATAGTGATGAATAAGGGTTAAATCCAAGAAGAATTAAGGCATTTTTGAGGTATTTCTTCAAATTTGATCTAATCAGATGATGAATGGAAGTGAGAAATTAGAGAATTTGGTATATTTAGAAAGAGTACTGGAAGACAAATTTATAAAATCAAAATTTACTCAATTCGAATCAAGATTTCGGATAAGTAAAAATTAAATAGAATTTTTAAACGCGAAAAGCGACAAAACTAAAATAAAATCTAAAATTAACCTAATCTAGGATTCAAAATTAAAAGATAATGATTCAGAATGAAAAATCACATATGCTCATGGACTTCATTGCAAATATCATAAAAGATGAAAATGAACTGAATTTTATTTTAATGAATGTAAATGAAAAATGACAATATAATTGGCTATTAGGCTACATAATACCCACCACTAATTGTCTATTTGTGTGCTCTAAGTTTGATCTTGTTCTGTGGTATGTGGATAAGATACTATGTGAAAAAATCCCTAAGATTTCAAGTATGAGTAGATAGTGGTGTTCAACTCCTTATTTAAGCTGAAAAGACATGATTTTGCATGAGAAATGTTCTTCCTAATAAATGTTGGAATTCAATAAAAGCATTAATGATATTTTTTATTTAAGGAATAAAACTATGCAATTTTTTTTGAAATTATCATTAAAATATATAAACATTAAAAAACTCAAAAACCCATAAAATGGATCTGAATAAACTAGCTTGAGAGCTTTTGTAAATATTAATTGAGATCTTTGAAATTGAAGCTTTTGTGAATTTGAAAGAGAACATGAATAACATAGATAATACTTTAGCAATGACTTTTAGGGAGACCAAATATACTCATGGTATGTTTGGAAGTTTTCAACTAACGATGTTGAAGTGAAGAGGACCAAGTTTATTTAGAGGTTTGCTTTTTGGTAGAGTAATTCAGTCAGCACGATGTGGTTTCAAGTAATAGTGTTCATATCAAGATGTTCCTAGGAGGTGGATTTACTTGGTTCTCTCAACCTTTGGAAGACAAAGAGGAGTGAAATTCAACAAAAATATCCATGTCAATTGTTATTTTCTTAAAAGATAGTAAATTTTGAGGTATATTGAGGACATATAGAATATCATTTAGTTGTAAATGATGGAATTCAGAATTATTTGTAGATGAATCAAAGGAATAGATTTTCAAACTTGATCCATTACCTATATGAAGCTGATGAAAACCTTGATTGGCATTTGGATAGTTGATGATGCATTCTAGGGAATGACAATCTGATCATGATGATTTCATGTTTGATAGAAGTGGTTAAGTAAGCAGTTGAATGCATTAAGATTACAACAAGGTGAAACAAAGGACAATGGGGTTAAATATAAGTTATTTTGAGGATTTTGGTAATTTGAGGGTTAAATGCGGATCTTTATGTAAATTTTGGATATTTTGGTAGTAACAATGGGGAATGACTATCTATATTGATCGATGATTCGACCCAGCTCGATCTCGATTCTATGAGTGTCAACTCTTAGGTGTTGATTGGATCAATGATCATTTTCAAAAATCATGTTGGATGATCGCATCATCGATTCGTCAATCTGATCAAGGTAATTTCTCAATCATGATCCTTGATTGTCTAATTACATCCAACGACCAGGAATTTGCCTATTCAATCTTGATTGCCTAACCATCGATCTTCAAAAATGGCCAATCGTTCAAGATCCTTGATCGGATTACAGAATCAGTGATGGAGTGATTAAGTGTTTCCACCCAATTTTTTCGTTTCTACCTAAAGATTTTTTTTGTCATTTCCACCCAGAACCTGAAGTTAAAGAACAGACTTCATGTGTTATTGAACTAGCTGGTAATCTGGTTCTCTTCAGTTGTATAAATTTGCAAGCATTCGAGGACTAATTCTATGATTGTATTGCATATTCATTACCCTGTCAACTTTTTATCGGAAAAAGTTGGCCATGCAAGCATTACATTTCAGAGGAGGTCCTCAACTAGCATGTTGACATCCACGCAGAAAGTTTCTAAAGCCAATGGAAGAGGACAACCAGATAGAGATTGTTTGGCTATAGAGAGGTCTCACTTGCCGCCGACAAGCTTTGCTTGTACTCTGAAGCACGTGTCTCGAGTACTCTGAAGCACGTCTCTTGTCATCTCTTGCTGCATGAATTTGAAACATTTCAGGACCCAAGCTCAAGGAAAGAGGATGATTCGTGATCGATGCTTCGAAAAACAGTCTGTGGGCGGCAATTTTCTCCCTCCGTGCATGGCTGGCATGCGTGACATAGCCGTGGCACGCAGGGGAGAGCACCCAGCGCACGCACATGGTGCACACTCAGCAGGTGCTCCAGCACTCGCCCAAGTGGTGCCTAGTGGCGCGCAGACGCACGCGGGAGCATATGCCACCGTGTGCGAGTTGTGTGCAACTCGGCAATTACTGTAGCACCTTCTAAGCAAGCGCCCCATGGCGCACAGGGACGATCGCTTGTGCATGCCGGTAGTGCACAGCTCAGCGAGTACTATAGTACCTGCCAAGCAAGTGCATGTGTGGCGCACGGGGCGCTCTTTTTTGGTAGAACCCTGCACGCCATTGCGAGCACACGTGCGCATATCTCGGCGGGTATTGTAGAACCTGCCAAGATGTGCGCAACGTGCGCACCATAGCAAACTTTCGGCTTGACATTTATGCTGAAATTTTGGAGGTTATTTTTTTTAGTTTTTCTCCTTTGTAGCCTATAAATAGGGACCCCTAGAGCATCTCCAAAGGTATCTGAGCATTCTTTTCTTCCTCTATAGGGTTGTATATGAGTTTTTTGAGTGATTTATTGCACTTTCTCTCTTATTTCACATTCTTCTTCCTCTTTTGAGTGTGTGAGTGCATTTGTGAGTGTGCCCATCATCTTTTGGAGTGCTCCTTGCGGTGACCAGCAGCCAACACAATCATCATTCATAATTGCCACCCAAAAAACAGAATAGAACCCTAAAAAAACTCGAATCTTTTTGCAATTCCAGAAAATTAGATCTTTGGGGTATGATCACATGCTCCTAAAGTCCCATAACGAACACACACTCTCGCATAGCATTTTTTGTAGAACTATTGGTACACTTATGTGCCCTTCTGATTTGATTTATTTGGTCTTCCTATCCTTTTTGTGTGTTATTTGTTCACTCAAAACTAAAAATACTCTCATTAGTTCTTTAGAAACTAAAACAAATGTCGACAATCCTTATTGGATGAAAATTCCCCTTATATTCCACTTTGGATTTACATGTTTTCTCTGGGGAGAAGGAATACTGTGGACCTCCCTCATTCTTTGGAGCAATCTTGTGTATCCCAGATGACTTTTCTGGGTTCTATGTAAATGATAAGCTTGGGCATGTGTTTGGGCTGACTTCCCATTTCATCTCTAGGAGTAAAAGTCTCATAACAGATACTTTGGTGGTGTACGACCCCTGTCGCCACCTAGGCACCACACCACGGTGCCAGAGGAGCCGACACCCCCACGCATCTAGCTCCCACAACAAGCGAAGACAAAGGATGCTAAATTTCGCTACACTGCTTGAGGACTTCGTCTCGCTACGGTCACCCACACTCCGAGCTCACGCGCACATAGACTTACCTTTCCTTTGTTGTTTACGAACTTTTTGGACCGCAAGTGTTTAGCGACTTTGTGTTTATCTCTCTCTCTCTCTCTCTTTGGGTTTCTTAGTGGACCCCCCTTTTGGGCCCCACTTAAAAAGCCCACTCTTTGACAACCTTTATTTCTATTTTTATGATGGGCTATTAGGTTTGTGGGCCTCAAGTGGGCCCTTTCCCCTCTCGGCCCATCCTAGGCTCTATAAGAGGGGAAGGGACACCCTATAAACCCTAGCCGTCATTTGATAAAGAAAGGAGAGAACTCCCTCTTGAGCTACCGCTCACGGATGATTGAAGAAGGAGACTAACTACCAGCGCCACCGCCGACGCCGCCACACACCCACGTGCCGCCGCAGCGCTCGTCGCCATAGCTGCCACCTCCCCTTGCCGCGCTCACGTCACGCCGCTGACAACGCTGCCGCTGTCGCTGTCATTGCCCTCAGTCGCTGCTGCTGTAGCTATAGCCGCCACCGCGGCCAACCCCCTTCGGTGCACCCCGCTCCCGGCACCCGTGCGCCCCGCTCCCAGCGCCCATGCACCCCACTCCCAAAGCCCAGCGCGCCTTGCTCCCCACGCTCGTGCGCCCTGCTCCTAGCGCCCGCGCGCCTCAATCCAGGCGCCCGTGCGCCCTACGTCCGACGCCCTCCCAGCCATGCCCAGCGCGCCCCCTTGGCCGCACCCGACGTGCCCTCTTGGCCGAGCACCGCACGCCCTCCCTGCCACGCCTCACCCTCCATGTGGCCCACTACTTCTCGGTCGGTGGCCCGCCACGCTCCTTCCCATGGACCGCCGTGACTCAACCCGTGACCCGCAACGTCCCTTGCCCACGATTCGCCTTGCATTCCTCATTGTGGCTTTTCGCGCCCCTTCTGTCACTCATCGCTTGTTCTTCGAATAGGTCATCGGCGGGCCGAGGACTCTGCCGTTCCACGCTGTTGCCATTTCGGCCTACTTCTGCTCATCGTGCATGCCGCGTACAAACGATGTCCCTCATCACAACCAACCGGGCTCGCACCTTGTAGGTTAGGCACTCATCCCCTTTCTATATTTTTGAAGTTCTATTATTTATTCCAGTATTTCTTTGCACCCGTTTTGATGTAGCATAATTTAAAAAGATGATGAATATGAGAAAATGAATGTGAATGAAGATGGATATGATGAGAATGAGAGTGATTTATATGGAAATTGTAATAGTTTATTGATTTCTAATTAAATCCTACAATCTAATTGAGGATCTCTAAATGACATTAGTGAGGAATTAGTATATAATTAAGAGGGGATAATGTAGGGGATAATTCGGACATATGATGCTATCAATGATGATGAAGATTAGGAATGCGTGGAGGAGAGAAATGAGTGAGAAGGTGATAGGTGATGTGTAATGAAGAGGAGTGAATTCTAACATGACACTAGATCGTGGAGAGGAAATAATAATGATAAGATGAAGAATTAGAAGTACATATCAGGGAGTGTAAGGAAGAGGATAATTCGGGAAGAAGATTATACGAAGAATGAAGAGTGTTAGGGTTGCAAGGAGAAGAGGTATGATTTAGAGGTTGTTTTACTTATTTAATGAAGAAGATAATTAATGTAGAGAATATTTAGGCTTGATATTATTATGATTGGGGTTTACCTTAAGATAATTTCGGATAGGAGATATGAAAGGGAGAATAGATATAAGAAAGAGAAGAGATCGAGAATAGATAGGATAGAGGAATCTAAGTTGGACTTACGGATCTAATAGAGAACTATTAAACACAGTGAAAGAGAGAGGATGAATACCTGATCGGGAGATGAAGACAATGCTCCAGATTCGCCAACTGAATTTAGTACTCCTCGGTTATTCTCTGACAAGTAGTGATTGAAAGCGACAGAACGGGGGGCGAAAAGAGGGGAGGATAGAATTCGGGATGATAGTATATGGGAGAGGAAATGGAGGAGACACGACAAAGCACAAGAACACAGATGTTTTCCAAAAGGAGAACAGTTTCATTTCAATTCAAAAACTTTTTTTGTCTCTTACAATTTTCTGTTTTTATAAAAACAAAGAAAAGAGGAGTTACGGTGAGGCAACGCGTCATGGTAGTTGTCTCCCGCGTACAAGCAGTTATACCATCTTGGGAATTTTCATATTATTTTAGGGGGTCTCGTGATTGATAACATGCTATATTAACATAATAAAACATGATTGTTGATGCATATTAAGATATAAATGGTTTCATTTACATGTATCTTATCATACTTATGTGTATTTTTCTATCATTCCATAATAAATCATTATAATCTCAAAAATACTTTAAATAGGGTTTAATATGATGGATAAATTAATAACACATCTTTACTTGAGATTATGAATGCTTTTTAGAGTGAAAATAATGAGAGAAAACCTTTATAACATTTATGTTTTCTTAAAGTTTAAAATCCTTAAAAATAAATGTGTTTTTGAAATAAAATTTAAAACTCTCATTATTAATCAATTTTTATCTTTTAGAATGATAGATAATTAAATTTTAGATCAAATAAAAGAAATTTGGATCAATTTGGAGTTATATTTTAAAAGTTATGAATTTTCTAATTTATAGGGATTTTTTCTGGATTTTTATGAATTTATTTCGATTTTTAAATAATAAAAATGAATTAAAAAAGGGGCAAAAAGCGGGTTTATTCCGCGCGGGACCCACGTGGATACGACGTGGCACTTAGGGCCACGTGGCAGCGCCACGCGGACCCACGCGGCGCCTACGCGGCACGATATATATATATATATCACATAGTTTATAAGCATAATGTTCAACCTTCAGTATATCGGAAGGGTATTCAACCCCTAAAACCGTCGCCCCTTTTAAATACGATTGAATCCTTTAATTTCTACCATGTGGGACTAAGTTCCACACAGTGTTTTTGATGCAGGTGACGTGGCCTCTCGCGACGCGTCGGATCGTCGGCGCCGTGGAAATCTGTGCGTCAATCACGTGGTGCGAGGACCACCGATCGTGATCAAAACGCACGTGGCATTTTAAAAGCGTTATAATGGCCACGATTGCATCTTCCAAGGAGCATCGTGATCGTCGGATCACGATCCAACGGCGAAAAAAAGATGCATTTTATAACGCATTCCATCCCAGCTCATCTGGACCGTCCATCGCGATCGGACGGCTACGACTTTTTTGAAACGGTCCATGATGCACCGTTTCATCATAACCGTCAATCGTTTCGATCGGATGGTTACGCCCAAAATCTGTATAAAAAGAGAGGTTCTTCCGATGTTCAAACCATTCGAGTTGGAAATAAATCTAATTGATCTGTCTAGACACCTCCCCTCTCTTTTCACTTGATCTCAACGTGTTCTACCTTCAATTCCGCACCTTCGGAGCTCTTGAAATCAAGATTTCATTGTGTAGATTGATAGAAATTTCAGCTTGAACTCATCGTGGTGTTCTTCGGTAATTTCATCGATTAATTGGTTTAATCAAGCTAATCCTGGTTAGTGGAAGAGGTTTTTGCCAAGAATTAGTTTATTTAAGTTTGATTTCGATTTAGATTAGGATTTAAGGTTTAATGTGGTGGAATTTTAGATAAAATTGCGATTTACGATTTTGAAATTTTCTCTCCACTTCGATTTTCGATTTCTCCGCGAAATCAAGTCCAAATTCGATGATTCTTGATTCAGTGGAATCGATTTGAAGTTATCACTCTTTACCATTTTCCCCAATTTCTATCATCAATTCATCACCCCATTTGATCAATTTTGAAGAATACATCAAGAATTTCCTTATTTCCCTGTGGATTTGACCCCTATTTATCATTATGCCACTCAATTCGAGTTAATTTCCTAAATTTGGTAAGTTTGGTATTATTTTTTACATGAGACCGTGTGAAATCAATGACCTCGCGGTCTCGTCCGGTCAAATGGCGCCGTTGTCGGCGAATTAAGGAAATTTTTTATCAAAGTAAGTCAATTTTGACTTGGTCAACTCTGATTTTTCTCTTAATTTCTTGAAATTCACGCAATTCAATCATATTTTGAGTGATCCAAAGTAGAAATCAATCTTCGAGATTCTTAATTCGACAAGATTAAGTGATTCTCGCCCCTTTTCTAAGGATTACGGGCGATCACTTCTTCAAAATCGCGTTAAGAACGCGTAACTCTCACAGAGACCGACATTCAGGTACGATTGATCTCAATTTATAATATATTTTAAGTATTTATAAGATATTATCCATCTAAATATTCGATCCACTCTTCATGAGAAGACGAACAGCCTGGAGAGTACGGAATATTCCCCTAGAAATAGACCTCTTTGAACGATCCTCGCAAACTCCCGAAGCTACCGAGACCAACACTACTGAGACCGACTCAACTTTTGAGGAGGGATGAGGAGGGAAATGCCAGGAAACTCCTTAGTGACTATGCTAGGCCCGTCCTCCAGTGACCCATCACTAGAATTCACGCACCCCTAGGAAAAGGGGCCAATTTTAAAATTGATTCCCATGTCATGAGCGTGCTACCTATCTTCCATGGTAAGCCTTCTGAAGATCCCTATAGACATGTAGATAAGCTTTCCCAAGTTTGTGAAATAAATCACCTTCAAAATGTCTCCGCCGATACGATGAAGATGAAACTCTTTCCCGCTACCCTTAGAGATAGAGACAAAGATTGGTTTTTAAAGTTAGGGAAAGAATTCACAAGTTGGATCGAGATGGAGGAGGAGTTTTTGAGAAAATACTATTCCGTAGGAAAAACCACCTCCGTCCAAAAAGCCATCCGAGAATTCACCCAAGGCTCGAGTGAAACCTTCCACGAGGCCTGGGAGAGATTAAGAGATCTTACAAGGGAGTGCCCACACCATGGAGTGTCTAACCATGAATTAACTCAAATATTTTATGACGGGTTAGGCCCGCAAGATAGATACCTTTTGGATGCAGCTAGCGGCGGCACCTTCATGAGCAAATACAAAGACGACGTGATGGATCTCATCGAAACGGTGGCGAAAAATAGTCATCATAATGCGGCGAAACTATTTGGAAGAGGTGCAATGTCGAAAGCTCTCGACGCCAAATCAGCGGAGACGGGGATGCTCCTTGAAAGGATCGACAAAATGGCCGAAGTTCAGAATTTATTACTAGACAGACTCAACATCCGCAATGGTTCCAAAGGACTCGCCCCCGTCTCACTCCAAGAGGCATCACCATGCACGACTTGCTCAAGATTTGACCACGTCGAATTAGATTGCCCCGTGATGGCAATCCAAGGGCAAGGGATGTATAGACAAGGTCCATCGGGAGGACCAAGTCAATAGGGACGACCAAATTGTCCAGGTAATTATTCTAACCAATATAATACCCGTGTTTTTAACAATTCTTCGCAGAACAATGGATATAAGAGGAACAACGATCAACCTTATCCTCCACAATACAACGGTCAGCAAAATTACCCTATCAAAGACAGTCACCGTTCGTCCCGCCGACTCAACCTCAAGCATACACGCAAGCTCCACGCCAAACCACGTCGGCATCCGACCCGATCCTTGACGCGATCTCGCAACTGATGGAGCAAATGACGAGGATGAACTCACGCGTGGACAAAATTCAGGACTTCGTCAAGACGAACGTCCAACCGACGACGGACAAAAAGGGTAAGCAAGTAAATTTTACCGACCAACTACCCTCACAGGCCACGGCAAATCCAAGGAATCAAGGAGCTTCGTCGACCCCGACTCACAATATCAACCATGTACACGTCGACGAGGAAGCCGTAGAATCAGCCCTGGCCATATCAAGCCTTTAGAGTGGGAAAGCTCTGACGGATCCATACAAAGATCACCCTTTCCACCAAGGCCAAAATGAAGAAAAAGAAATGCCAATTGTCGTCGAGCAAGACACTGACTCGGAGGACGAGGAAGAACAGGTTACGGCTGAACCTAACCCCGACAAAATATAAGCCCCATGTGCCTTATCCTCAAGCTCTTAATAGACCAAAAGCCAAGAATAGTGAAACAGATGACAACCTATTAGAAGCCTTTAAAAAGGTGACGATAACCATTCCCTTGACAGAAGCCATCAAGCATATCCCTTTCATACGCAAAATTCCTAAAAGGTATATGTACTCCTCATAGAAAACCCTAAAAGGATCCAACTTAGTGAGACGGTAAGCTCAATCATGATGAATTCCTTACCCGTAAAATAGAGAGATCCGGGAGCACCCATGATCACGAGTGAAATAAGAGGAATGTCCTTCACTAGATCCCTACTAGATACAGGAGCTAGTATCAACATCCTCCCTAAAGCTGTATTCGACCGTCATCATGTAGGGGAGCTACAACCTTTCTTAGTAGAACTATGTTTAGCTGATAGATCAGTAAGGAAATCCCATGGATTAGTAGAGGATGTCATCGTAAGAATAGAGGATTGTTATTTCCCGGTATACTTCTTAGTGGTCGACATGAAAATGACTAAGGAGCTAAGCCATGCCCCAATTATCTTAGGATGACCCTTCTCAGCTACCGCCAAAGCCGTAACCGACTGGGGGAAAGGAGAAGTAATTCTCAAAGTGGGAGAGCACACCGTGAAGGTCGACATCAAAAAATTAATGAAATACCCTTCACGAGCTTCCGAAGACTTGGGCGACATCGAATTTGCCGACGATCAAGACATAGATGCATGCGTAGAAGAAGTCATGATGATCGACGAGGAAGCAAGATATGAGGAGCTTCCAATGGACGAGCCAACTTTGGAGCTCAAAACTCTCCCGTCTACACTCAAGTATGCCTTCCTTGATGAAGAGAAAGCAAAACGAGTAATTATTTCGTCCAAGTTGGACATGAAGCAAGAAAAGCAATTACTGGATGTGCAAAGGAAAAATAAAGAAGCAATCGGATGGACCCCTGACGGACCTGAAAGGGTTGGACCCTTCACTATGCACTCATCGCATCTTCCTAGAGGATGAGTCGAGACCCGTCAGGGAAGCCCACAGACGACTCAACCCGAGGGTATGGGAAGCCGTAAAAGAAGAGATTCTTAAATGGCTAAATACAGAAATTATCTACCCCATATCAAATAGCAAATGGGTGAGTCCGGTACACATCATTCCGAAGAAAGTCGGAGTAACGGTCACGACGAACGAGAAAGGCGAGAAAATCCAGACGCGACTTCTGACGAAGTGGAGGGTCTGCATTGACAATCGGAAGCTGAACTCCGCAACCAAGAAGGACCACTTCCCGCTACCGTTCATCGACCAGATCCTGGACCGACTGGCAGGATCAAACTACTTCTGCTTTTTCGACGGATATTCGGGCTACAAGCAGATTGCTATCCACCCTGATGATCAAGAGAAGATCACGTTTACTTGTCCTTTTGGCACCTTCGCCTTCAGACGCATGCCATTCGGACTGTGTAACGCCCCCGCGACCTTCCAACGATGCATGACGGCAATTTGTTCTGACTTTCTTGGCGACAGCTTAGAAGTCTTCATGGACGATTTCTCTGTCTTTGGAAACAACTTCAAAATTTTTCTTGCTCACTTGACGAAGATACTAGAGGTATGCGTTAGGAAACAACTGGTACTCAACTGGGAGAAATCCCACTTCATGGTACGAGAGGGAGTAGTGCTCGGGCACATCGTCTCAGGCAAAGGTTTAGAAGTGGATAAGGCCAAGATAGAGGTCATCCAGAACCTTCCTCTACCAAGTACCGTGAAAGATTTGAGGAGCTTTCTCAGGCACGACAGCTTGTATCGGAGATTTATCCAGGACTTTGCGAAAGTCTCCAAGCCCCTCATCACTCTTCTTTGCAAAGATAAGGACTTCATCATCGATGAAGAAGGGAAGCGCACATTCACGACATTGAAGCAAGCACTGATTCTACAAAGTCCTAATTGGGACTTACCCTTTGAGATCATGTGCGACGCTTCAGACTACGCGGTGGGAGCAGTCTTGGGGCAGCGACTAGACAAGAAGCCAACAGCCATCTGCTATGCAAGTAAGACCCTAATTGAAGCTCAAATTAATTACACAACTACGGAGAAAGAGCTTCTTGCGGTGGTCTATGCTCTCGAGAAGTTCCGGCCTTACATCTTGGGGAGCAAGATCATCATCTACACTGATCATGCGGCCTTGAAATACTTCCTCTCCAAGAAAGGCCAAACCATGACTCATACGATGGGTGCTGCTCCTTCAAGAATTCGACTTGGAGATAAAAGACAAGAAGGGCAGCGAAAACTCGATGGCGGACCACTTATCGCGTCTCCACATCTCGGGAGGAGAGGACATCGGAGATACATTTCAAGACGAGCATCTCCTCGCCATCTCGACTCACGCCCCTTGGTACGCACACATCGTCAACTTCATCGTCACTGGATTGATCCCGGAGCATTGGAACAGGCACCAAAAAGATAAGTTCTTTCACGAGCTCAAGTACTATTTTTGGGAGGAACCACTTCTATTCCACCTAGGATACGACCAGATCATCTGACGATGCGTACCGGAGGAGGAGCAGGGAGACATTCTGGCGATGTGTCACTCATTGACGTGCGGAGGACACTTCGCGGCACGAAAGACCGCGGACAAGATCCTACAGAGCAGCTTCTACTGGCCCTCCATCTTCAAGGACGCCCACCGTTTCTACACGGAGTGCTTACAATGTCAAGCGGCAATCAACATCTCCAAGAGAGACAAGATGCCGATGCGGTCGATCCTTGAGGTGGAAATCTTCGACCTTTGGGGGATAGATTTCATGAGACCTTTCCCACTGTCTGACAGGGAAAGAGTACATATTAGTGGCGGTGGACTATGTGTCCAAGTGGGTCGAAGCAATCCCCACTAGGACAAACGACCATCGGGAGGTTCTGCGCTTCATCACACGATGCATCTTCGCCCGATACGGTTGTCCGAGGGCCTTTATCAGCCACGGCGGCTCACACTTCAAGAACTCTCACTTCCGAGCGTTGTTGAACAAGTACGGAGTACACCACCGCATCACCACGCCATACCTCCCCCATGCGAATGGGCAAGTAGAGGTTAGTAATCGAGAAGTCAAAACTATTCTTAAGAAGATAATTCTTCCAGATGGAAAGGATTGGGCACACAAGCTCCCCGACGCACTATGGGCATACCGAACGGCATACAAGACACCCATCGGGATGTCTCCCTTCCGGCTCATCTTCGGGAAAGTCTGCCACCTTCCGATTGAGCTAGAGCATCGAGCTTACTAGGCCATCAAAAAGCTCAACCTCGCAATGGATGAAGCAGGCAAAGAACGACTTCTCCAGCTCCAGGAGTTACAAGAGTTGAGGCACGACGCGTACGAGAACACGGCGATCTATAAGGAGAAGACCAAGGCCTTCCACGACCAACATATCCGACGACGATCATTCTAGGTCAACGACAAGGTCTGGCTTTACAGCTCGCGCCTCAAGCTCTTCACTGGAAAGCTGCGCTCCATATGGGATAGTCCCTATGTGGTTCTGGAATTGTTTGACGGCGGAGCAATACTCATCTCCGATCCTAAGATCAATCAATAATTTAAGGTAAACGGCCATCGTCTCAAGCTGGACCTGACCTCAGAGCCACCCGCACCAGCAGATAAGGTAAATCTGCATCTTCCCGAGCACTCGAGGACGTGACGGTATCACCCTCGACCCATCAGTAGTCGTAGGTTTTATTTTTGTTTAGTCTAGTTGAAGATGTTAAATGTTGCGCTCTTGGGAGGCACCCCAAGATTACCTTACCTTTTTAGTTTTATGTTTCGATTTCAGTTTCTTTTTAGACATCGGAGAACTACATTAGGAAAGGGTGCACCTGCATCGGAAATCCCACGAGCATCACGGACTAATGAGCTTTTCTAAGCCTATCTCACCGCACTTTTATATTGTTTTCATGCCATGATTTGATGAGTTTTCACATGAGCATGTAGTTTTCATTGAGGGCAATGAAACATTCTAGTTGGGGGTGACGATTTAGAAAAAGCTCTACCATTTTTTCAAAAATTTTTAAAATTCTACCTTCTAAAAAACTCTTATTTTCAAAATCTTTGATCTAATCTACCCCACCTTAGAAGTCTTTTCATCTAGAGATCTGACCGACTAGAGATGTAGAAGTGAGGACCTTATAGTCCATATGATTACATTTTGAGTAATAAAGCCAAAAGATCTAGAGAGACCAATGGATTAGAGTTAGTGGTTGACTTCTTTGGGGTTGGGTACCTAACAGGGACCAAGGAAGAAGAGTAATCAAGAGGTTGAAATGCTATGGGATTGAAAAGGAGAGTATTTGAGAGAAAATAAAACTGCTTAGTATAAGGAATTTCTCTATTCTAGCCTTTCCCCTTTAAAGAGTGTCATGATCCATAAATTTTTGTAGCACCTATCTTTCCTTATAGGCATGTAGTTTTTCTCTTCCAAAGCAGTCAAGTAGTAACACCAATTTGTTTTAAACTTCGCTTTTGATGATGAAAACTCCCAAGTGAACTCACATATCCATCTCACCTTCCATTTTTCCTCCCACATGTGCTTATACCTTCACTACACTTCATTTGCTACACACTCTCTTCAGAAATCCTAAAATTCCTCCACATCATCATTCTAGCCTTCTGAAATGCTTAAAAAATGAAGAAGAAAAGAAAGAGGAGAAAATTCAAAATAAAGAGAGAAATAAGAAGTTACAAGAAAGAAAATAAGTGGGAACATCTTCTACCTTTATCTCTACCTCCACTATCATCTCCACCATCTACCCTATCCATCATCATCCACCTCACTTGGGAGTATAATCATCATAAGTGGTACCTTCTTTGCTTTTATAATCCACTTTGTTTTATCAGCATATTTGCTTTTAGCCAAGTCATACCCTTAGAAATAGTATATTTTATTTCCTTCAGCCTCCTCAAACGATGCATCGAAAGATAGGAATCCTTTTGAATTGCACTCTTTTAAGGAGGAAAGCGAGTTGAGGGGAATTCTAAGTACTAAGTAGCATCCATTTTTGAGGGAAGGAGTGATGTGTTATGGAGAGGGTAAGGAATTACATCCACTCATGAGAGAGTGAGTATATTTTCAGCACCATAGCATCATACCTTAGATAGGCTCACCTTGATTACAATCAAGAATTAGACTTGAGCATTACCCGATGAGCACTACCCTAACATGCACTAAAAAATTCAACCTAGAGATGGAATCTAGATCATTATGGCCTACACTATGAGGAAAACGTGCTCATACATTTATACACTTCACCTTTTTAGTAGTAGGATCAAAGGATGAAAAGACTCTCTAGGGAGATCATATAGTAAATTGCTAAGAGACTAGCAATAATTTAAGTTTGGGGGGTGTGATAACATGCTATATTAACATAATAAAACATGATTGTTGATGCATATTAAGATATAAATGGTTTCATTTACATGCATTTTATCATACTTATGTGTATTTTTCTATTATTCCATAATAAATCATTATAATCTCCAAAAATACTTTAAATAGGGTTTAATATGATGGATAAATTAATAACACATCTTTACTTGAGATTATTTTAGAGTGAAAATAATGAGAGAAAACGTTTATAACATTTATGTTTACTTAAAGTTTAAAATCCTTAAAAATAAATGTGTTTTTAAAATAAAATTTAAAACTCTCATTATTTATCAATTTTTATCTTTTAGAATGATATATAATTAAATTTTGGATCAAATAAAAGAAATTTGGATTAATTTGGAGTTATATTTTAAAAGTTATGAATTTCCTAATTTTTAGGGATTTTTTTCGGATTTTTTTATGAATTTATTTCGATTTTTAAATAATAAAAATGAATTAAAAAAGGGGCAAAAAGCGAGTTTATTCTGCGCGGGACCCATATGGATACGACGTGGCACTTAGGGCCACGTGGCAGCGCCACGCGGACCCACGCGGTGCCTACGCGGCACGATATTTATATATATATATATCCTTATTTCCCTATGGATTCGACCCTTATTTACCATTATGCCACTCAATTCGAGTTAATTTCCTAAAATTGGTAAGTTCGGTATTATTTTTGACACGATACCATGTGAAATCGACGACCTCGCGGTCTCGTCCCGTCAGTGATGACCATTCACGTGGCTCGTAGATCGCTTTCGCGTCCAGTTGACCGTATTCATAAGATAAAATCGACAACGTTGTTTACAAGTAGTGGCCGACAGGGTCGATCGAGCTTCACGTCCGTTAATATTCACTTGGTATGATGACAAGAAGTCATATAGTTGACCGTAGAAACAGCTGATGGTAACAACGCGTGAAGAATAGTGCGTAGGCGATTATTTCTTCGCGATTTACTCCTTCAAAACCGGTCATGTCTGACGATGTTTCGTGTCATCGGAGTTTTTTGTCGATCTCGTGGAAGGCTTCTTGTGTCCTCAACGTGCTCACATCATTCGAAAGATGAAAGAGTGAGCTCGCTTATCGAGTAGTCCGAGACATCTCGATATCCTCCCATCGTCCGGCTTCTAGTCTTCTTGAGATTCATCCAGGGCAGAAAATAGTTGGTGACGATAGTGACGATAGCTTAGCCTTCTGACATCAAGAGTCCATTCGGTGAGGTGAAGAAATGGTAGAGATTGAGTGGCGATACTGCATAGAACCTTGTGGACTTTGTTGGATGTCAATAGCCGAGGATGTCTGGCGCTCCTTGAGAATAATTAGGATTATTCCCGTAATCTTCACGGTTCCACAATACCAGGGGAAGACGACGTGAAATAACTTGATCTCCTAATGATTTTGTAGTAGTTGTGACTGTGGGAAGGTAGTCTTCATTTGATTTAGTGGCCATCCGTCCAAGTCTTCACTTCTGCAGAGGTCTTGAGGATCTTTGTTGTGGTTATCCTCATAATCGTCTTAAAGAGTCATCAGTAAATAGAAAACCGAAATCTCAATCTTCATCTTTAATGGTGAATGCTTCATTTAAATGGGAGGTAGTCCTCCTTGTTGTAAGCTTCCTTCACACCGATTGTCATCATGAGTGGTCTTCATGTCGATTACCTTAATCATAGTCTTCTTTGTTGAGAGATTCTTCATATTGATAAATGCATGGTTTTACTCATGCAAAGGCTTTGTCTAGAGGTAAAATCCGAAGACACTTCTTCCTTAAGTAATAGTATATAGATCTCTTCTAAAATTTCTATCTATGGGTGGTTTTCAAAGAAAGAAGGGAGTTTAATAACAAAGAGATTTCTATTGGTTTTCTTGAGATCAATACTTATAACTGTACAAGGTACCTATGATATGGTGGTTATGGTTTGGATAATTAGGAACCTATATCAAGGTAAGAGGTGGTTGACTTGGTCTATTTAAAGAATTCTAAGTATCTAGGGATGAAATTTTAATTTCTTTTGACCAAGTCAATCTTTGGATCAGTATATAATTGGAGGAGGGAAGATAATTCCCTTTTGGTCTACACTTTCTTTCAATATTTTAGAGAGGTCTTCTTCCTTCATTTCATGAATGGTGAGTTCTCAAACTTATGAATAAGGAGGAGTATGCCATTTTGTTGCTGTTGAGAATGATTTCTCTTCCTTAAGTCATATCTAGGTTCACTTGGAACCCTTGTGTTCATGTGATGAGATAATTCTCCATCAGATTTTATGGAATTAGATAGATTAGGCTTTTGTAATTATAGTTAGGTGAGAAGAAGTGTGTTTTTAGGAAATTTTTAGAGAGTTGTAGAGAAGTTTATCCTATAGAAGCATTCCATCGAACACCTTATGGGTGAGTAAGAATTATGGAAAAAAGAAGAGATTAGATGGTGGATATGAAGTAAGAAGTATATAGAGATATTTATACTTCAGGAAAGGGTGATGAATAGATGGTAGAGAGATGGGATGATGTTGAAATGAATGGATGAGGGGAATGGAATAGGAGGATATGAGATTAGACACGGATTGGTGATGTTGGTAGGACTTATGAAGACAAAATGACTTGCCTTATGATTTAAGTGAAGTAAAATGAACTACATTATCCTTGGAAAGGCCTACAAGTAGATCTCTCATCAGAATCTTCACACAAACCCCGTTTTTGGTGCCAAATCTAGGCCGGGTGGTGCTTGTTCGAATACGATGTCGAGCTCCACTTGATCTCCTTCTCCAGAGCAAACTCGGGCATCCCACGATGCTCAGCTTGGGCCTAAGCTTCTCCCTCTTTGTGCTGGTGACCTGGTGTCAAGAGAGAGCCAAAAGACAAGAAAGAGGAGAACTTTAAGAGTTTACGATTTCCAACCAAACCAATGGCTGAGATTATTTTTGGGGTTTCTAGAGCTCTGGTAGAAATTTCAACCATACGGATGGAAAGAGCACGGTGAAATTAGTCTAAATTTCAACCATCAAAATTTCAGCTCAATCGGACGGCTAGATTAAAAGATATCACCATTCCAAGTCATAGTGTTTCTGGTCGTCGATCTGATGGTCCGATGCGTCAACAGCTAATAGATGGACTCTTCAAGTGGCAAATCCATGAGATTGTGCCACGTCGCCATCAAGCCAACTGTCAGATCCTCGCCACGTCACTTGCGCAGGTAAATAAAATATAAAAATAACAAAAGCTAAGTTAGGGTAATCTACGGCGATTTAATTCGTCGCATATTCCCTTTTTAGCATGAATAAGAGAGCGCCACGTCGCTCTCTTATTCCGCCTTAAGTCAAATTTGACAGCGCCACCAGATTGCGACACGTGGTGTGATCTGGTGGGCACTATCTGATTTACCTTTCACATAAACAAATTGCATTTATGCCCAAAGACCTCTTAAATGTAATAAAAATTGTGTTTTACTCCCTAGCGGTAATAATTTCTTTAGAAACTTTATAAAACTAGGAAAATATGCCAAAAAATCTTATCTAATATTGTTGGAAAATTGTATTTATGCCCCTGACGCTGATAAATATGTAGAAAATGATTAGAATAATTAGAAATATAACCTCAAAGTACTCTGAAAATTCATTTAAACCATTAATAAAATCCAAAAACATGTATTTTGCCTCTAAAACTCATTTCCTTGTGAGTTTATAATCTAAAAGAAATATTCAAATATTACAAAAATCAAGAATTATCACAAAATCATATTGAAGGCAAAATTAAGCAATTTTAATCATGATAACACGCAAATATGTTCATTTTAAGCTAAGTATTTTTGTAATATGCATAGTTTAAAATCATAAATTCGTGTGTTATCACTATCCATACTCATCCATCATGCACCTTGCTATAAGGCCTCTTATATATTAGATATTTATACAAGCTAATAAATTCCTTGACCCTCTGGTTTGATGAGGATCTAGTTGATAAAGGACTTGGTATAACTATTTAGATTTCGGATTGAGGGTTCATCTTTTTCTCCCCCCCCCCTCCCCGCTTTCATCATAGCACATTTTTTAGTTATGGTACATATTTATCATCTTTTTCTTCTCTTTTTTTCTTTCCACTTCGCCTTGCCTACTCTTCTCGAATGTAATAAGGAGAAGAGAGGAATCTTTGATACCAACACCACCCATTTCCATAATGGATACAATAAGATAGCGAGAAGTGCATTTTTTTCAAATGACTTGATTGCAGAACTAGGCAACATTCATGTTAATGGCACAAAATATGGACCAAAGTTACCATTTTATCATAGTAGTACAATTGAATTGGCCCCATGATCATATGTAGCACCAATATGAGCCTCAAGAAGCCCACATTCATCCTTTAGCGGGATTCTTTAGGAACCCAACAAGGGTTTTGATGGACCCAATAATCAGGAGGGCTGCTGCATCCCAAAAAATTGAAATGGGTCGCTCGAATCAAATAACTGGATTTGTGAATCAACTAGTTGAACTCAAAACCAGAGCCTCATTTGTAGAGAACTTATTGGAGTTAAACCATCACGAAAAGAAGTTGTGGTGAGGGACGAATAGCCGAGAAACAAACATCAAGATACAATCAGGACCCAATGATTGATACATTTGCGATAGTCAGATCTAGGGCAGCTTTCCCAAGTAATTGATAGCACCAGCCATCACAATCAGCACCTCAATCTCGCAGACATTCTTCATCGGCAAATGAGAAGCTTCTATGTGAGAGGGAGAGATGGCAGAGCCCACTATTAATGTAATCTCCTACATCAAATTATCTACAATTATAGTTGTGCAAGACATAAAAGGGCTCCAGTGGACTAATGTCTGTTGAAAGCAAACTCCAAAAATCTGAGAAGATCGATGAGCTATAATGATCATCGAAAGAAATCACCTAAAAAAGAAAAAGCTCATGGGACACCTATGGCTGCCAAGATGCTAACTTTTTGGCTTCTCAAGAAGCGTATCACACCCAATAACAAAATTATCTCTCTCCCCTACTTGGGGCATCTGATGGGAGCATTGAAGATGAGTGTCATCCTTGCTACAATACAAAGAGAAAAGGTGAAGATGAGGGTCTATCTCCTATAGGGGAGAGAGATACCATAATACAATAACAAATGGACTCAAAATAAAGAGCCCAATGAGGGGCGCAAAAGAAAGATCCAACAAAAAAGAGCTATAAATTCTCAAGTTATCGTGTTAGCCAATATTTTTCTATCTCATGATGTAAAGCATAGCATCCTATATACATTATTCATCATCGATATTAAGAACTGTAGGTTAGTACTAGTATTTCATGATCATCATTATTTTTTTATTTTTATTTTAATTGAGAAAGGGAAGCACCCCTAACGATGCCCCCATAAGATTTCTAGAATTATTAAACTTCTAGCATTCCCTTTGAAAGAAATCCGTCTTCATCTTCATCTTCATTGTCGTGATGATGAATTCCATTTACACTATCACAATAATGAAATCCATCTTCATCTTCATCATCACGATAATGAAGTCCATTAACATCGTCCTGATAATGAAGTCAATCTTCATCTTCATGATAACTCTGAGTTTATGGAAGATGACTTCATAGATTTCTCTCACAGTGATCTGTAATTTCTTCCCTTGTTTCATAATCCTCCCAGTGAATCTGCTAAAGAGCCAGGATCGGAAGCTGTTCCATGATTAAAGAGCCAGAGTCCATCACAGCCTTCTTCTTAATGTACTAATTATATAAAGCAAATGGCTATCATGGCTATCCTGATCAAAATCAGATCATTTATGTTATCTCATGCTTCATGATCCCATTATCATCTGAGGATCACAACATGCATTGAGGATGTGAAAATCAACATTTCTAGACGAAAAGAAAGAGAAATAGTTTGCTGTTCTGGGTAATGCTCATATTTTTACTATGAGAAGATATAAGCAGATTTTGTTTATTTTGAGAAGGGAGAGAAAGTAGACAGAATTGTTGAGGAGGGCTATGTGGCTTACAGGTAATGGACACAGGAGAGAAGATAAGGGTGAGAAGGAAGAGGATGAGAAATCAGAAAACATAAAAGAGAGGCTAAGCCCCAGCCAGGCATGGACCGTAATAGATCAGAAGGATGGAGGATAGAGGAAAATAAAAGGGAGATACTGACTCTCAATAGAAATGGAAAGCCTCATTCCAGATATGACTGTTTTCTCTCCTCTCTTACCCCTAAAAAAAGAGAGTGGGTTAGAGAGATATGGATTATAGAGGGCTTCACTACTCTTTCACGGGGGGCGAGAGAGAGAGCGAGACAGAGAGAGAGATTGACTGTTCTCTCCCTCCCTCTATCTCAAACTCAATAATAATTTCTTTCCAGCAGACAATGGTTTTAATCTTAATACTTCTCACTTAAAATAAAAAAAACAAATTTACACATAGGCATCGAATGTTTACACTTTACAGTAAACATGACATCATTTACATATTTTCAATGAGAGAGAACCTGTTTATTTGATCAAGCTGTCAAACCAAAAACAGAAAAAAAATTCCAAATAGCATCATCTGATTTTATTGTTCCTTCCGAGCAGATATTTGCACCAGGAAGTACGATCTGAATAAAACATGAGCTCAAAGCAGGAGCATCTCCGAGACAGAGATGAGATGTAAGCCATCACAAATAAAATTTGGAATCTTCCATGATCCAAGGTCAGGTATTGAATCTTGTAACTGAAACTGGAGGATGAGGAAGATTTCAAAAAATACTTTTCACCCAAATTTCCAAAGGAAAAATAATCATCAGATCTCGTCGACCAAAGTTTAGAATGACCAATAATGTCATCTAACATAGAAAATAAGCGAATGAGCTGAGAGATAATATGATAGATTTCTCTGTCTGTTGAGAAAATGCTTGAAAAGGACCAGAGGAGAGAAATATTAGATAGAAAATCATAGGACTATTCCCATATTTATTTATCTATATATGAGAGAAAACATAAGAAACACAAAGTCCTCTTTCTCTATAACCACCCCTTTTCATAACCCTGATTTGGATCAATGGTAAATGGTCATGGTGAAGTTGAAAGCTTAAAGCTCAACCTTGACCTAAATCCAATTTTGGTCATTCAGGGTTGGGTTAGCTATCAGACAAAAAAACTTCAACTCTAAGTAATTTCTTATTAATAAATATCTTCTTTCTTATCTTACTAATTGACACAATTACCAGAAAGTCTCAACCACAGCAGGAAATATTTTATTTGCACCACTAGTTTCTCTCTCTCCTCATCTAGTTTTAACAGTTGGATGCTTCAAAATAAAAATAACAATTATTTTTGCTTAAGACGATCTGACAGTCAATTCATCAGACGGCCATCAGTCTAAAACTCTAGACCTAGACCACGATCAAGCATTTAGCATTTAGGTCAATCAGTTTATGGTCATGAGCATTGATCCCTAACCCTAAAAACATTTTTAATACGGAGAAATGTCAAATAACGCCCCCAAAAATTTCGTTTAATGAATGATTTATGAATCAAAATGATGATATTGACATAGTCCCATACTCACATAAACCATTAACGGTTACTAACCCTTTCATGATTGAAGCAACGGCAGCCTTTCCTCTCTCCTCTCAGCCTTACTATAATAGGCAAAGAGAAACAGCTGGATCATGGCAAGAATAACGCCGATTCCATTGGGAATCTGCAATCAAGAAGCATAAATTTTATTAAATTTGATTCCTTTCTCTTCTCACCCGAGAAAATGATAGAACAAGAAGAATTTACATAGATGAAGAAGTCGAGCAGTAGAATTCCATATGCAAAGAAGGAGGCGCTCATCAGCAAAGTAGAGAGAGACAAGTAGAAGGGCATGAATTCCACGCTCTTTGTTCTGATCACCAAGTTCTGAAGAACAGTATAAATAAATCAAATACCTCTTAAGATAAAATAAAGGGTTTTTGAGAGTATCAAATTTTTTGACTGACGATGATGAACAATGGAGATGCAAAGGCGGAGATAAGAGATGCCACGCTCAAGTACCCAACAAAGATCTGACGAGTATGGCCCTCGAACATGCTGATACTAATGTAGATGATCAGCAAGAAAACCAAGAACACGCCAACCAGCATTCCTGATGTCTTCAGCTGCTCCCAAGAAAATTCGAGGTAATAGAATTAAAGAAGATGAAATAATTTCCATGAAGAAGAGAATGTACAATTGCTTACTTTCTTAGCGAAAGGGGCGTATAGAATAAACAGTAAAATATAAGAAAGCTGGAAGATTGCTCCAATTGAATTTACAGTAGCAACGAGGATAACTCCAGGAGTGACAATGGGGAGCCCATACCAAAGACAAATAAGGCAATTGAGCAATGTATAGATGTAAGGAAGCCCTGAAAAGTTCTCCGTTGACTTATTCCTCACAATTCGCCGGAATGTAGGGCTTTAGAAAAAGGAAACTAATTAGGAAAATGAAACTTTTGAAAAATAAGGCCGGAGAGAGCTGACAGAATTGAATAACTCACATCGGCGACACGAATAAGCCGAATGCGAACAGATTCCCTGAGAGAACATAATTATAATTTGTTACCCATTAAAACTGAGGATTCGCCGGTTGAAAGTAGACAGATTGAGGAATTTACCGGCAATTCCGACGGCGAAGGTGCAAAATTCGTAAAGATCCATTTCCGAGGCGAGGCCTTCCTCCCGTGCCTTAATTTCATGAATTTCTTCCGGTTTATACTGTTTTCCAGCTCATCAAGCTTAAAAAAAGTAGAAGAACAGCGCATCCAGAGCCGCTTATTCCCGTCGGATTCGAAATCGATGTGACGTTTGAAGATTTACTCCACGTGCGCTATTCGGCAGTCCTTCAGAATTTAAGGCAAGACTTTACTGTGGGCCCCACAAAAACTGCCCGTCGGCGTCCCGGCAGGTGAGAAGTGCAAAGCCGTGATTACGAAATATTGGGGTGTTTTATGCAAGACTAATTTTTATAAGGGGTATATATAAAATTAAAGAAAAGCCTAGTAAAACCACGTGGCTATATCCTACGTCCGACGACTCGCAAGAAATTTCAAAACCGCAAAGAGTAGATTAGAAATTTGGAAAGTTTTGGGGTATTAGAGCAAGAGAACTTTCCTACACGGCTAAAACTCGGAAAATCCGGGTGGGGCCCGGAAAGCAACAAGGCAGACGACTGGATAAGAGATGGGTATACATTTGTTTGAGGTTGCGTAAATTATTTTATAAAAGTTTGTGACGCGTATACATTATTTTAATCGTTTTTAAAATTAATCCACAAAAATTAATCTGATAAATTTTTAAATAATTATTGAAAATAATTGAACTTTAAAATAAATTGACAAAAATACCCCCATGATTTGTTTGGCAATCACATCACCAATCAAATCATTGTTTTAAGGGAATGATCAATGATCAATTGAAGAATTGATCACTTTCTTGATTCCCTTGTAGAATATGAATCACTGATCAATTAAAATCGTGTGATTGACAATTGGATTGATGCATTTGACTATATTGATTTGATATAATCTACTCGATCCAATCATTGATTGTCATTCGCTAGGCCCTGATCAATAATATTGGCCTGCAAGCCAATCACACTTTCATGTCTAAATTATATTCTTTTAAATGAAATTTTATTGATTATCATTCTCATATAATGTTTCTCATGAAGTTCATAACTGTATATAATAATTAAGTGAATTATTATGAAATCATAATCCATAAATCGTTGATTTTTAGAATATTTTTTAAATATTCATATTTGAAGGATACTCAAGAAAGATACTCAAATACCCAATAAGAATAGCAATACCTAATCACAGTTATAGGATTATAGTTGTTCTTCGTGGATATTGATGTAAAGATAGTAAAGATAATAGTGGGTGTTATTTAGAGAAAGAATTCATTAAATTGATTTCCATAATTGTTGAATGGAATATTATACCTAACTATCTACGAGGTTGATTCATGTTACAGTTATGTGAAGAGATCTAATGCTCAATAAGCATTCAACATTTCCATCAAAACATTAAATGTAGTGGAATACATTGAATCGAACATTCAAAATACCAAGGTACCAAGAACTGATATCATATATCTAGAATAGATTAGAATCTATACCTATAGGGTTCAATTAAAGGACTTCTGGAAGTTGTTCAAGTGTCTAACCTTTAACAGTATATATGTCATCGCTAGACGATTAAATATCCTCTTAAACTCTCTTCATCAAGAGAGAAAGAGAAGAAAGGGTTTCCATAAAGCTTGCATGGGGGCCTTGAGTTGTGGTCATTTTCCTTCTATTTATAGATGTTAGGTATGTGATTTTCTTATAAAAATTTCATATTATATTTATATCCAACAACATAGAGCTTATGTGTGTGGTCCTCTACATCTATATATCTCGACAGTTTGTAACTCCATAGACCCAAAAACACCTTATTGGTCAATCTTATTAATTTCTAATATTAATATATAATTAATTAATTAAGGATCGATTTAACCAAATCAATAAGTCAAGTTTCCAATTCATTTTGTGCAAAGCTACATCACGTATGAACTTTAAGTGATATGGAGTACATATCCCTTAAGCTACATTCAGAGATATAGAGTACATAAGAACCCATATATGAAACCTTCTCGTCATTAGTTACCGTGTACATGTGACGAAATGATTTCGTGCGGTCGTTAAATACACACAAATTTGTGTCAAAAAAATTTCTAAAATCACCAATTTAAATATGAAATCACTAATTAAATACTATAGCGGTGAATAACGGTCAAATCCATAGAGAAATAAGAGAAATTTTGAGATGTCTTTGAAATTCGATCAAATCGGACGATGACTTAAGGTGAGATATTAGGGATTTTAATATATTAAGAAAGAGAACTCCAATACTAATCCATGAAATCGAAAATCACTGAATTTAGATTAGATTCGCTGAGAAATCAAAGATTGAAGTCGAGAAAAAAAAATCGATAGTGATTCATAATAAAAAAAATCAAATCTAAAATTAATCTAATCTATGATTCAAAATTAAAATCTAATGTTGCAGGAAGATAGATTAGGAAGAAAACACGTAATCAAACCCAAAGTCACACTTGAAATGATCCAATTAATCATCAAATTCAAGGCTTTCCATTCCATGATTTCGAAAATGAATTTCGGCGTTCAAGAGAAAATTTCTTCTTATTTTCTCTTCCAATTCTTGATTTCAAACACTCCTCGGACGCAAAAATGAGTCTATAAGAAATAGAAATCAAGTGATTCTAGGATTGAGTTGTCTAAGCAGTTTGATTTTCTCGAAACATACAAGAATGAGTTTTTTGTCGAAGAACATTTCAGTTTATAGAAAAATTGGGCACGACCGTTGGATGAGTCTCTTAGTCTTTGATCAATGGCTGAGATCAAATGTCAATTTGGGAATCATCATCTTTAAGTCGCGTCCGTTCGATTGATAATGAAGCGTTCAGATCTTGCCACGTCGCTTGTGAAGAAGAGGTGTCGCTTGATGTTCACCATTTGATCTTCATCAAGCGATCTAGATCAGTCCACATGTCCATGAAGGTGCATTTAATCTTGATCATTATAACTCCCCAGATGAGCGGCTGAGATTAAATCATCTATAAAATAAATCGTCACCTAATCACATGCAACCACGTACCCCCTCGAGTAAGTGAAACCTGACGATTGCGTTTAAATCATGCGATCATCCGCTCGAGATTGTGACATGTCACCTGCCACAAAAAACAAACATAGATAGTCCCGCATGACATAAATTTGAGAGATTTGACGGGTATATAAGGTATACGTGTCTAATGGGTTAGCGAAAATCTTTATTGAATGCTTTAACCCACAAATCACTCTTGCCCGCTGATAACATGCTAATTAGACATGATAATACATGATTATTAATGCATATTAAGGCATAAAATATTTTATTCCTATCCATGTTATCATATTTATGAGTATTTATCTATCATTCTATGAAAAAGTCATTATAATCTCAAAATACTTTAACTTAGGGTTAATTATAATGAATTAAAGATAAATAATTTTATAACCCATATTTATTTGAGATTATAACTGTTTTTTAAAGTTAAATAATGAGAGAAATCATTTTTATAAACATGCATTTAATTTTCTGAAGTTAAAATCTTAAAGAAATGAATGTATTTTTGAAATAGAAATTAAATTTCTTGTTTTTATTAATTTTGAATTTTTAGAATTATAGATAATTAAACTTCTGATCAAATGAAAGAAATTTTGATTAATTTGGAGTTATATTTTGAAAGTTATGAATTTTCTAATTTTTAGAGATTTTTTCAGAATTTTTCTGAATTTTTAATGAATTTCTAAGGATTTTCCAGAATTAAAAATCAAATTTTCTAATTAAAACTTGATTTTTTGAATATTTAAGCGTCCATAGAGTGCTTAAGATCAAGATTTGGATGATCGACGAGGAATAAATCGACGCTTAAACTCCTTGATCGTGATTTTTGGATTTTTGATGAAAAGCCTTGATTTCGGTGATTAATTGGATCAATTCAATCGCAATCTTGGGTTAAGGATTGTGTTTTATCCTAATCTATCATCTCTTACCATTTAATTTATGTTTAGATTATTAATTTCAAGTTAATTTCTTTCGATTTTTGTTAAATGCGCAATTCTGATTTTCAGAAATTACCCCTCACTTCAATCTTCAATTTCTCCACGAAATCAAAGTGAAATTCTATGATTTTTGATTCAGTAGAATCCTCTTGAAGTTCTCTTTCATAAAATATCAATTTCCCTAATTTCTACCATTGATTTGTTGTCCAATTTGATCAAAATTGAGTAGATCATGTGAAATTTCCCTAATTCCCTGTGGATTCGACCTATATTTACCATTATACCCCTCAATTCGAGATATTTTCATTAAATTGGTAAGTTTGGACTTTATTTTGACATGAATCAGTGTGCAATTAACGACCGTATCGATTCGATCCGTTACCCACACACGTGCACACACACACACACGCATACACGTGCGAATGCACATATGCACACATACGCCGCCACGTGGCGATGTTTTGCCTTGTCAGGTTGTGACATAGATAAACATTTTAATTATTTTTAATAATTTAAAATAGCTTTAAATAAATTCATAAAAATTCTAGAAAAATCCTTAATATTAGAAAATTCATAACTTTCAAAATCCAACTCTAACTAATCCAAATTTATTTTGTTGGATCAGAAATTAAATTATATATCATTATGAAAAGTCAAAATATTTAAATAATTAAAGAATAAATTTGAATTTCAAAAATACACTAATTCCTTTTAGAAAATAAATTTAGAAAAATACATGAGTGTAAATAAAAATATTTTCTCTTATCATTTAATCATGAAAAATGTAATTATGATCTCAAATATAGATTGGAATAAAAGCATATTATTGAATTCTATATAATTATCCCTAGAATGATATATTTTTAGATCATAATCTAAAATTACAAGAAATGATAGATATGCACTCACAATATGATAACATGCATGCAAATGGAATATTTAATGTCTTAAATTGCATAAATAATCATGTAAATTCATATATATATATATATATATTGCATGTTATCAACATGTAATCCTTTATTTAAACAAGACTTAAGAATACTTAAGTAAAGATCAACTATCAAATCATAATCAGTCACTCAAGTAAGTATTGACGCATGGAGGAAATCATGGATGATATATTCTCTAACATTCCATTATATTGGTCAAGGATTTCATCACTCTCATTCCTTGAGTCAATTTTCTCAACAATATCAAGGGTGGACGATCCCAACTTGACCATGAAATTACCTTTAGAAGACTTCATATCATATCTAATATATGATGTTTTGGAGATCTCATAGTTAAAGATTTGTAAGTAAAAAATCAAAACAATATATCTTTGGTGTCTTAGGTAAAAGGACCACATACACAACTGTAGCATAATTCAACTTGACTGATAGTTATATATAATAATATTTAGGGATGTGTACGCATCAATTCAATGAACTCTTTCTCCAAAGAGCACCCACTATCTATTCTTGGTGTCTCAACGATTCAAACAATAGTATTCTTTCTAGATAATTTAATGTCCTTCTTAAATATCAAGTGTATAGGAATGCTTAGAACATATGTATAAAGACTAGTGATCATTGTATTATGATCTCTTCATAATTCACTTAGCCATTGCATATGCTCTTTAACTTCATTGCAAATATCACAAAAGATGATCATAAATAAATTCATTTCAATGAATATAAATGAGATACATGGAATTGTGATTTTTCTTATAAATCATATAATATCTATCATTATATATGTGATCGTTAGACTTGAAACAACAAGTACATCTTTTGAATGGATAATCATGTTTTAACCATGACTTTTCAAATCCCTAGCCACATAACACTAAAAAATTAAAGATTAGATAAGACATGAAGTCCTTGAAAATAATTGAGCAATCAAGATAGAATATCTGCTCTTGGTATAAGAGGATATTGACTCGAGAAATGATATATTATTAAATCTTTAGCTAAGGTAATGAAAATACTAGAGAAAGTGTTATCATTGGTCTTTTGTGTATTGGTTCTAATTCAAATGATCAATTAGGGTTTCATGACTGACTATACTCTAAGTCATTCAATATTTTGGCATTGATAAAGGATTTTACATATAATATAACAAAATAAAGTAAAGGTTTAATAAGAGAGCTCTTATATACTTTATATTTTTCTCAATTACGTAATATAGCATGACACCCAATAGGCTAGCAACTAGAATTTAATTAATTACTCTACATATTGATATAGTTAACTAACATGGTTGACAAATAAGTGTTCTTGAGTCAATATAGATAAATGTAAAGTTAAAGGTCGTTGGTGCATAAAAACATATTCACATGGGGTTTTTATAAATTTCCAAAAACCAATAGTTTATAAATAAGAGGTGGGCACCCACACCTAAGGATGCCCATGCTACTACTGATGAGCATCCTCTGTTCTCTTGTCATCCTCTCTTACTTCGTTTCCTCTACTCCTATAATCTAGTGATTAGATGGTGAGGAAATCTTTAAGGATCTTAAGGAGCATTAAAAAAGAGGTGCAAGAGGAGATCCAGCCATTAAGAGACCACATATATACTACTAGCGGTTGGACATTTGAACAATGTTAAGAGCTCCTCCAACAAACAATATAAGTGTATATTTTGATTTGCACTAGATGATAGGACCATCAATTTGTGGTGCTTTTATTTTTTTTCAATTAAATATTCGTATGTCTCCTACTTCTCTCAAATTTTAAATTAGAATTTTGAGGGCTCATCAAATCTTAGATCCTGATAGGCATCGCAAATATGAGACATATACTAAAAAGATCAATGATACCTACTTGATTTTCTTTATTGACATTAGGATAGAGAGTGAGACACTTCTAATTTAACTTTTCATTGTGCAAAGTTTTAAAAAGATCATGATTTTTTCATTCGCATATTAGATTTAGAAGATGAATTGACATATTGACATGAATATCCCTAACTTTTCTAATAATTAATCAAATAAGTAAGTATATTTTGCTGAGGATTACAATGTGAAATAAATAACATTGATTCTGACACATCTTCTCCAAAAAAACCATCTTTTCATTAGTGTCAAAGAAACTTGTTACTTGTGAAGTCAATAAAATATCATTTAAAATTTCTTTATCTTCATTGAATATCAATTCAATATGTTTTTAATTAATCAAATAAAATTTGATTATGACACACATTATCCAAAAAACTATTTATTCATTGGCAACAAAGAAACTAGTTACTTGTGATAGTAAATAGATTATCATTTAAAATTTTGTAATCTTTGTTGAACCTCAATTCTTGAAGTTGTAAATTAAGTGAATACAAGTTTTTTTTACCAAAGTTTCATACTACAAATTTTATGGCCCAAATATGAGATCACAAGAGCTAGCTCGTGCCGATATAATGTAGATGATTGGCATGAATGAATGAAAAATTAAAATCATACCTAATGAAGAGTTAGGGCGGTCTTTTGAGTCTCCATACAAGACTCAAATTTATCAGGAGTAACTAGATCTCAAAACAGTTGCAATGGTTGTGGGACTCAAGGACTTGACCCCTACTTATAGGAAAAGGGCCCTCTCAAAACAGATAGCCTTGTACCAAACTCCAAATGTGCCCATCATAATATTGGAATCGATGAGTCTCTACACCTGCTCCCAAACTCATACGAGATGTCTTGTCATTGAATAAATAGGTAAATCACTTTATGAATTTAACAATAGCTTATGATGTATAATTCATAAATATGTGGGTCCAAAGAGAAATTGAAGTTAATACCAAATGTTTGACTAATATAATTGATATGTTACACAATAAAATGAGAACTATTAAGAGTTTTTTCTACACAAACTATCAATATTAGTGGTAGAATAGAAATATAATATGGGAAAGATTAATTTCAAGAACGTAGAACACAAACAAGGAGCTGGTGCTAAAGTAATGTGCCATTTTAATATTTTCCTAGAAATGAAAATTTAATTTCCATGTATTTTTAAAAATATTTCTAAACATAATAACTTATCTTTAATAAGACAACTTGATAATCATTTTTTTTTCTATACTAGTCACATTAACCAAACTCACTAGAGATAGCTTTATCATTGACAGATCAATCACCAGAAAATAAATCTAACATGAATATTCCTGTTATTAGATCAAGAAATATGAAATAATTTAGAGATAAAACCATTGAAAATTGAATGGGGACAAAAAACGACATCCATAAACCAAATAGGGAGTTCCTAGAAATAGAAGCAAAATTCATTAGTGGAAAAGAAAATAAGTAGGATCAAACCCATTAGAGAAATATGTTTAACCTAATTTTAGGAGAATGTAATCACTTTTACAAAATAAAATGTGATTAAATCAAAATATAAAGCTAAATTTAATAAAGGGCATAAATTTTTCTTATCCTCAATTAGAAAGATAGTGCATATTCTATTATTGATCTCGCTTTAAGGAAGATATGGTAGATCTAAAGAAAATAAACTATATAGAAATAAAAAGTTTTCTATGACTAGAAGAATTATTGTTTCGATGAAAAAAATAAATTATAAAAAGAATAATACTAATGGCATGTGAACATGGGCTATTCCCCAGGAAAATATCTGAAAGTTTAGTTATTTTTCTTGAAACATTTGAAAACAATTGGCATAAGAACTAGTAAAAAGCCACTATTAGCAAGGAATATATTCTAAAGCATTTAGTGGGAAAACCAATATAGCACATGAACTTGCACTCTTCCATGAGCAACCAACTAGAAATTTAGTTGTTTTACTTGAAACATTCAAGAAATGATTGTTTTCTCTCTTCTCTTGTCTTGAAGAAAAAAGAGAGTGGGTAAGAGAGAGATGGATTATAAAGAGGTTTTCACTACTCCTTTTTTTTGGGGGGGGGGGGGGGTGGGTTGTGCGGCTGGAGAGAGAGAGAGAGAAGAGTAAATTTGGAGTGAAAGCGAACCTATTTATTTGATCAATCTGTCAAGCCATAATTAGACAAAGAAATCCAAAAAGCATGATCTAGTTTTATTGTTCCTTTTAGGCAGATATTTGGATGAGGAAGCATGATCCAAATAAAAGCAGGAATATTTCTGAGCTAGAGATGAGATGTAGACCATCAAAAATAAAATTTGGAATCTTCCATGATCTAAGGTCGAGAATTGAATTTTGTAACTGAAATTGGAAGGTGAGGGATATTTTAAAACATACTCTTCTCCCGAATATCCAAAGAAAAAATTAGCATCAGATCTTGTCTACCAAAATAAGTGAATGAGATCAGGGATACTGAGATAGATTTCTCTCTCTATTGAGAAAATGCTCAAAAAAACCAGTGATGAGGAATTTTAGATAGCAAATCATATGATCCTTTATCCCCATATACAAATATTGACATGTATAAGAGAGATCAGAAGAAACACAAAGTCCTCTTTCTTTATAACTATGCCTTTTCATAACCCTTATTTTGGATCAATTGTCACGATCATGGTGAGGTAATTATGATTAATTTTTTCAATTTTCAGGGAATTTATTGTTAATAAATATCTTCTTTCTTATCTTACTAATTGACATAATTACCACACAGTCTTAACCATGGTAGGAAATATTTTATTTGCATCACAAGTTTCTCTCTCTTCTCGTCTAGTATTAACAGCTGGGTGCTTCAAAACAAAATAACAATATATTTTGCTTAAGACTTGTCAAAATCTTTCTTTCAAAGTTAAACTTGACCATTATGGGATTAGGAGTTACAAAGAATGATAAGAAGATTAAAGGAGAGAGATAAGTAGTGGAAGGAAAAAGGTAATCTATGCATTAATATCTTGGTCAATTTATAATCTCTACATGTAACGATAATCATAATAGTAAGTACAATGGTCATATATGTATATAATGACATATATGCCCTTAATCTGCTGATACCCCCCCTTAATCTGCTTGTTAGCTTCATAAATTACTTTCTCCGCGAATCTTGATCTAATCGAGTGATTTTTTATTCCATAGATTCGTCTTTGAGTTCTCTTTACAAATCTATCATTTTCCCTAATTTATCACCTTAATTCATCATCCAATTTGATTGAATTTCAAAAGATCTCTCAAAATTCCCTTATTTCTCCGTGGATTCGACCCTTATTCCCCACTATGCAATTCAATTCATGATCTAATCATAAAATTGATGATTTTGGTTTTATTTTTTACACGAACCGGTGTGCAACTAATGACCGCATCAATTCGTTCCATCAAATGTGCCGCTGCCAGGGATTTCAGATGTATTTTTTAGAAAATTTGTCAATTTTGACTTGGTCAACTTTGGATTTTTCATTTTATTTATTGAATTTAACTCGCATCGATCCTACTTTGAGTTATCCGAAGTAGAATTCCATCTTCGTGATCCTTGATTCGACGAGAACAAATGATTTTGGCCCCTTTTCTAAGGATTACAAGCAGTCATTTTTCAAAATCGCGTTAAGACAACATAACACTCACGGATCTCGACACCCAGGTATGATCGTTGCCATTATTTGATAATTATAAATATATATATACATTAATTATTTTCATGAGATGTCATTCACTTAGAAAACATGTTCTAACGCCTTCCAAAGATTAAATTTATCGTAAAGGATGCTTAATTCAATGCCATCTTGAGTAATTTTCCCTCTTCTAAGGATTACGATCTATTGCTCATGTGTATTGTTTTGAGAAGGCCGAGCTCTCACATAATCACACACGACTTATTTTCTAATCATTGTTGATTTTTATCTTTATTGAAATTCATGATTCTATACGAAAAGCTTGTTGTACTAGGGTTATTAAGAGTTTGTCATCGTCCTAGGCCACATCGAATTCATGCTCTGCGTAGACTTATGCCATGATAGACTCGAAGTGATCTAAATTCCAACCGCTTTATCGATAGAAATTTTTCTAGAAAATATATCTATATTTCTATATTTATATATAATATAATATCTCTAATTACCTCCAATAAATTGTGATTACATGAATTTAATTTGATGATATGATTTGAATTTCATGCATAAATTCTGAATTTCACCATAGAGTATAATGAATAATATTCATAAAAAGGATAATTATGGTTTGGATCTTGAGGAATTTTCATATCATGTATCAAGTTTTGATTCATAATGATCACATCAATTGTTGGAGAAGATGAGCTTAAATGAGTCTGGCTGAAGACGTTAAACTTAGCGTTTATTGGGAGGCAATCCAAAGTTATCCTTTTTGTATTTGTCTTTTAGTTTTTGCAGAATAAAAACAGTATTGACGAACTATATTATGAAAGGCGCACGCGCGAGAAATCCCGTGAACAAGCATCAGAAATCCCAAATGAGTTTTTCTAAACACTTTTCTCCTCACCAGATTTTGTTATCTTTTTCATGCCATGATCGTTATTCTTGTCATCTTTCTTCCTGAGCATAATAATTTCATTGAGGACAATGAAGAGTTCAAGTTGGGGGGTGAGGACTTAGAAAAATTTAACAATTTTTCAAAAATTTTAAATTCTAAATTCTATAAACTGCTATTTTCCAAATTTTTACCACTCTTCTCCACCTTAGAAGTCTTGAAAGTTTGAGATCTTATCTACTAGAGATGTAGAAGTGAGGGCCTTATAGCCCATATGATTAAATTTTGAGTAATAAAACCAAGTGATCTAGATAAACCATGGGATTATTCGTAGTGGTTGACTTCTTTGGGGTTGGGTATCTAACGGGCACCGAGGAAAAAGGAGTAATCAGAAGGTTGAAGTGATATGTGATTGAAATGGATAGATTTTGAGTAAAGTTCAATCAAAATTCATATCCCCTACCTTACATAAGCCGAATCTACTTAGTGTGGGAATTCCTCGCTTTTGAACTTTCCCTTAAAATAGTGCAATGAGCCATCATTTTTTAAGCACCTATCTTTGTCCTATTAGGCATTTAGTTCTAATTTTCCCTTCCAATTAATTAGTTACACCCATTTTTCAGCCTCAATAATGATAATTACACTCCCAAGTGACTCACACATCCATCACATCTCTTCCACATTCCTCTCACATGTACATATCCCTTCAAACATTACACTTCATATTTTGGCAAACTCTCTTCAAATATCCACGAAACAACTCCTCCATATCCTTATTTCGTGTAAATTATTTTGAAATTTTGAAGTATCTTTGAAAAAGAAAAAAATTCAAAAATTCTATAAAAAAAAGAGAAAGAAAGAAGGAAAAAAGAGAAAAAAAGAAAGAAAAAAGAGAGAAATAAGAAGAAGTGAAAAGAATGAGAATAAGTTAGGGGAATATCTTCTCTTCTTCCACCACCATCTCTACCATTTCCATCTATCTTTACCATCCATCATCATCCACATCATTTAGGAGCTAAATTATCATAAGTGGTACCACCTTTTCTTTTAAAAATCCATTTTGTTTACATACATATCTGCTTTTAACCACGTCATTCCTTTAGATATAGTGTCTTTAATTTTTTTTCTTCAACCACCTCACCCGTTGCATCCCAAAGATAGGAATCCCTTTGCAAATGCACTCTTTTTAGGAGGAAGACGAGTTGAGGAGAATTTGTATGCACTAAGTAGCCTCCATTTTGAGGGAAAGAGTGATGTATTTATGGAGAGGGTAAGGAATTACATCTACTCATGAGAGTGTGAGGATCTTTTCATCCCCATGGCATTAAACCCTAGATATGCTCACCTCGATCACAATTGAGAATTAGACTCGAGCATTATAAGCCTTGGGCCCCACCAAATAAGCCTGGGCCCCACCAATTAAATGCTTTAGAATTTAGAGAACATTGGTTTCTTGAGAGACTATAAGTGCATAGACTTGATTAAAAAAGATTAGGGTATTATATGGATGGTAAGCTAATTAAAGTTTTATCTCTTATTTATAGTTATTAAATATTTTATTTATTATCATTCTCGTGTGATATTTGTAATAAAAGTCCATAATTAAATAAATTATTAGCAGATCATAATATATAAATCATTAGTCTTTAAAATTATTTTCTAGATATTTAAAGTTGAAAGATACTCAAGTAAAATCTCTAAATACCTAATAAAAATAGCATTATTTAATGTCGCTCAAATGATTATGGTTGATTTTGTGGCTATTGATGTGGAGAGACCAAAGATAATAGTGAGCGCTTTTTACATAAAGAGTTCACCAAATTGATCTATAAGAACCCATCAACAATATCATTCTTAACTTTCAATAAGATCAATTCACTTAATGATCGTGTAATTGGTCCTTAGACTTAAAATAATAATATATCTTGTGAGTAAATGATCGTGTTTTGATTGTAACCTATAAATCCCCGGTCACATGATCTCTAAAAAATTATAAATTAGATACGACATGAAGTTCTGAAAGGTAATTGAGTGGTCAAGATAGATCATCTACCCTTGGGATAAGAGGAGATTGACTCGAAGAAGGAGATGTTATTAAATCTTAAACTAAGGTAATGAAAATATAAAAGAAAGTGTTTTCAATGATTTCCTTTGAGTACTAGTACTAATTATAATGACCAAATAAGATTTAATAATTGACTACACTCTAAGTCATTCAGGAGTTTGGCATGAATAGATGATTATACATATACAGTAAGTAATAGCACTAAAGGTTCCATAAAAGAGCTCTTATATACATTATATTTTCTAGAGTGCGTGATATAACTTCTCTCCAAGTACGTTATCGATTGATTTAAATCAATCTTTAATTAATTATTGTACACATGGATATAGTTAATTAATAAGATTGACAAATAGATGTTATTTACAAGTAGAGTTATTATCTTGACTCGTGTATGGGCCTATAGGGTCACACATATAAGGTCGAAGGGCGTTGGTGCATGTAAAAATTTTTATATGGGTATTTATGAATTGCCAAAAATAGTATTTTATAAATAAAAGGTGGGCATCCACCCCTTGGGGTGCCCATGTTACTATTAGAGAGTATCCACCCCTCTCTTGTCTTTGTCTCATAACTTCTTTCACTATATCACTATAATCTAGAGAGTCTAAATGGTGAGGGGATCTTTAAAGGTTTTAATAAACATTAAAGAAGAGGTACAAGAGGAAATCCAACCATCTAGAGACCGTGTGGATAGTGCTAGTGTTTAGACATTTGGGCATTATAAAAGAGCTCCTCCGATTAACCCTAAATGTATATCTTTATATGTCTTAGATGATGAGATCATCATTCCACAGTACTTTCCTTTATGAATCAATGAATTATATGTTTCCTACTACACTCAAAATTTAAATTTTAAATTATCAAATCCTAGATCCCAATAGGCCCCACAAACAATAGTGAGATACCAAGAAGATAAATAGATAGCTAAAGACCAGTGATACCTACTTGTTTTTATTGACTAACATGTAGGATAAAGAGTGAGATACTTATAATGCTACAAATCATTGTTGAAATTTTCAAAAAGATCATGATTTTGTCATTCGCATTCTCAGTGGTCATCTGCATGGCAAATTCAAAAGATGAATTTGACACGATTTTTCTTAACTTTGCTGATGATTAATCAAATAAAATTGTAGATTTTCTTGAGGATTTACAATGTGAAATAAATAATATTGCTTCTGACTCAATCTCCCAAAAAACCATTTTTTCATTGGTGTCAAAGAAACTAGTTACTCATGATAGGCAAGAGAACATTTGAAATTTCTTTATCTTTATTGGATGTATGTTTAAAAGTAAGAAAATCATATTCGTTGTGACACACATTATCCAAAAAACTATTTAGTGATTGGCAAAAAAAGAAACTAGTTACTTGTGATAGTCAATAGAATATCATTTAAATTTCATTAGCTTTGTTGAACCTTGATTCTTGAAGTTTTGAATTAAGTGAATAAATATATTTTTTTACCAAAAATCACATACTCTAAATTTGCAACATGTGGGCATTCACTTATATAAATCTATGATGGCCCAAATACGCCAATAAAATGTGGATGTTCTACACAAATGAATGAATGATTAAAAGCATACCTAATAAAGAGTGCGGGCAATCTTTTGAGTCTCCATACAAGAGTCAAAGTTCTCAAGAGTAATGGGACCTCAACAAAGTTGCAATGGTCATGGACTCAAGGAATTGACCCCTATTTATAGGCAAAGGGCGGCCAGATCCCCTTGTGCCAAACTCCAAAGATGTCCATCATAAAAATGGGATCGATGAGTCTCTACACATGGTCTCATACTCATATGAGATGTCTGATCCTTTAATAAATCTAAGAGAACCACTTTATGGGATTAACAATAGCTTATGATGCACAATTCATATGTACATAGATCCATCAAAAAAATGAAAACCTACCACCAAAAATACTTGGAAATGGCATATTGAATAATATAAATGATGTGTTTAAGAAGAGAATGAGCACTAAAAAGAAAAAAAAAATTTCTACACAAACTATCAATATGAGTGGTAGCACAGAAAAATCATGAGGGAAAGATTACTTCAAGAACATAGAACACAAACAGGAGCTGTTGTAATTAGCAGAGACTTTTGTACTAAAGTAATTCACCATTTTAATCTTCACCCTAGAAATAACAATTTATTTTTCATGTATTTTAAAAATATTTCTAGACATAAGAACTTATCTTGAGTAAGACAACTTTATAATCAATTTTTTTGCTATATTAATCACATTAACCAAACTCATAAGAGAGCTTTATCATTGACTGATCGATCACAGAAAATAAATCTAACATGAATATTCCTGTTATTGGATGAAGAAATATAAAACAATTTATAGATAAATGCATTGACAGATTGAGTGGAGACAACAAACAGCATCCATAAGCCAGATATGGAGTACCCTGAGAAAGAAGAGAAATTCGTTAGTGGAAAATAAAATAATTAAGATCAATCCCATGAGAGAAATATATTTAATCTAAATATTTTTAACCCAGATATGGAAAATGTTATCACTTTTACTTTAGGAAATGTGAATATATCAAAATCTAAAGCTAAATCTACTAAAATGATAATATTTTTCCTATCCTCAATGCATCCTCTTTGATTGATCTTGTTTAAATGATGAGATGGTAGATCAGTAGAAAATAAACCATATAAAAATGAAAAGGTTTCAATTACTTGAAGGATTATTGCTGAGATGAAAACACAAAGAATAAAGAACCATGATAAATGACATTTGAACATGGGCTATTCCCCAAGAAAATATCTGAAAGTTCAGTTATTTTTATTGAAATATTTGAAAATCATTGGAATAAGAACAAGTAAAAAGCTACTATTAGGGAGGAATACATTTTAAAACATTTTTGCATTAGAAAACAAGTGGGAAAACCAATATAGCACATGAACTTGGACTCTTCCTTGAGCAACCAACTAGAAAGTTGATTGTTTTACTTGAAACATCTGAAAATTCTAGAGTGCAGTAACGGATGAAAAGCTACAATGTCTAAGGAAATACTAAGATAATATATTTTCAAGATAAACTATTAAGCTTAGGTTTGAGCAACATAGAATGGGTGATCCCTTGTGAAGAGTGGACCAGAACTCTAGAGTTGAGCCTGCTCTGGCTTGGGAAATACTGGGATGGATGAGTTCCTTGGAAGAGAGGGACGCCAGGGTGAAAGAACTCCAGGGTTAAGGTTCCTCAAGCATGAGCAGTATTGGGATGGGTGAATTCCTGTGAAGAGGGTTGCCGGAATGCAAAGAAGTCCAGGGCTAAGGGTACTCAAGCTTGGGCAGCCCATGAATGGGTGACCTCTTGGGTGGAAGAAGAGGGGCTGATCAGCTGTTTAGGGGCGATCTTCCTTCAATGTTGAAAACAAATTGCGGACAAGGATGCATGCATTCCCTTCTCTAAAAAATATCATGCTGCAAGATTTTGCAATAGGCTTTCAGAGAAAATAAAGATTTGTTCCAGACCTGATACTACTTATTTGCAGCCTTAATCAACTCAAAAAGTCCACAGCAACTCATCCATGAAGCTCGTTCCTTCAATTGCATTGAGCGAAAAACAAATAAAAATAAATTTTCCATTCTCGATAAAAGTAAAAATGTCATAAAAATAATTAAATAAAAATAATTTTCACCTGGGTTTTCACTGAAACTCCCTGATTTTCCGCATAATTGATATCTCCCCCGAGAAATTCAAGTTTTTCAGTTTCTACAGACTTCAATTGCTCCACATTTTCTGACTCTTGCACCATATTTCCTGCGTCTAAAGTCTCTAATGTCTTATTCACAACCTCCCTTTTCTCCGGCGTTAAAGGTTCAATAATCTTCCCTTCGACCGAATCGGATTCGCTGCTACTCTGGCCGCTGATCCGATCTTCTTCTTCCTCGACTGAACCATCAAAAGATAAAGAAGAAAAAAATTTCAGGAGTAAAGATTAATAAGAAATGAAATTAAAAGGAAAAAACCTGGTAAAGAATGATGAAAAACTGGTGGTTGTTGCTCCTGCTCCTTCTTGCGTCTGGCCGCCCTTCTCTTCTTTGCGCCGGAAGGCATGGTTTCAGAGAGAGAAAAATAGAGATAGTCCTACTCTCCGAAGGTTTCCTTATAGGAAGAAAACCGGTGCCCGGACGCCTGAAACGAAGCAGAAACGGTCTATGCTTCCGCCTTTCCACTTGAGAAGTAATGGCTAGAGAAAGAAAACCCAGAAACGCTTGACTGAATGAACCTAAGAACTGGGTAGAGAGAGAAAGAGAGAAACAAAATTGGGAGATTTGGAACGGTGGAAGAGTGGCAGGAAAACCTCGTCAGGGGTGACGGTGGGCCCCAGCTTTCCCTCCCTCCGTTCGAAATCCAAATTTTGAGCTCTTCCCACCATAGCTCAGATGACAGATCACAGACGTGACGTGGGTTTCAACGGATGCGGGAAAACTGGGAACCCATGTTGTGTGGGTCCCGCCAGTTCATCCAACGGAGGAATCTTGGAAATTAAACATAATGAGCAATGAAATTTTTCAATGTCGGGTATAAATCTTGGAAATTTTTCAATCTTGGAAATCATGGAGATCATGTCATGAATGGATGAAATGGCTGACTAGGATGGATCGATAATCTCCATTTGATCGGCCTCAGAGTAATAGTCAATGATCCGATCAACACATCTTTTTTCAAAATCATCCTCGATCGACATATCGTCAATTTGACAATCCGATTGACATAAATTCTCAATCAATGGCCAATCTTGGTGATCAGATTATGTTTAAAGGCCGAAAGGGGCCGACTCAACGGGGAGCGCATAATTGTGGATCGTGCGATCAAATTAATGATCTTGAACAACTGGACAACTCTGAAGATTACTCATTAGATCGCATGATGGCAATCAAGTGATCCATCGATTCTTTTCCCCTTTCCATGTTGTATTCTAGAAAATTATGGGACTTGTACTTTGAAAAAAATTTAGAGAAATGTGTTGCGTGTTTAAATCACTAAACTATTTAGTAATTTTATATTTATAGATAGAAGTATATCATTTGACTTTTATGAAGGTTGAAATAGCTGCATCTTGTGATTAGATGCTTAGAAGCTTGCTCCTTCATTGAAATAAACATGAATACCATTTTTTCTATTCCCCTGGGAAACTTTCTAGCTTGCTCTTGTTTGAAATCTTGTTGCTAGTGGGCCTTGCCGCATCCAAAACAGCTTCCCTATCATGTTGAACCCTACACTCATCGATTGATGTCTCGTCTCACATTATATTCATTTCTACTTAAAATGGGCTTTTGCTTGATGATCGAGTGAATGAGATAAGAAAATAGTGAGATATTGTACTCAAGTAAGGCATGTCTCAATCAAGTTGTAGAATAAAATACAAATGTCCAAAATTCCCATAGAGTGATAAATGATCATAACAGCCTTGAGAATGATAAATGAATAAAATATCTCTACAATCTAATGCTCATTCTTGAGCCAATGAATGTTCAATTTATCCATTCATTTTTAGGTCTAATCTCTATTAAGTGGATTCAATTATGTTTAATGTCGGGATTACGACATTCATTTATGTGTGTGGAGGTTAATTATGTGTAGAGGCAATAATTCAGTCATTAGTTATTAATGGGCTGACTAATGACTAATTAGAGGCTTATAACTAGGAGGCCATATTCCACTTGGATAACCTGATGCTTATAACCTTCCAGAGAGAATCCCATTTCCTCTAGAGATCAGGAGGTTACATCGGGGATATTCAAGAAGGCTATTCTCCACTTCAGTAATATACTTCGATTAAGATTAATCCAGCGAATCCAGGTATGAGTTTAATTCCGTTTTATGAATCTGATTAGTCTGATGAATCATGATGTATACTCGAAGTTATTTCATTCATATCTTGGAATATTCTATAGCATGAAAAGCAATTAAGAGACTAAGATTTAAAAGCCCTTGAGAGGTGAAAAGGGTCCGCTTAGAGTATATAAGAAACTCAATGCATGTAGTTCTGGCTTGCGTAACCTCTTGGACAATCAATGATCTTGGACATGTCTATATATTGGTGGTGCTCCTCTTGGTGCCAATTTTCTAGCTCATATATGCTTATGATATATTTTTTTGTCACAATTTTTTATGAACCTCAATCATTGCAATTCATACTAATGTCATAAATCGAGTAATCAAGTTTTGAATTAATTAAATTATGGAGTCGTATCTTGGATGATCGCAATTCCATAGTTTATATCATAAAAATCATGGATATTTGAAATTTATTTCTTGTATACTTAATTCACTAGCTCGATGAAAAACTTCATCGAAATTCAAGAACGTGCAAAGTTTCTTCATATAAACACAATAAACCATGTTATAGTAATAATATTCAACCATATTTCTTATCCCACTCATGTTTTTATTTTTATGGTATCATAAGCAATACGTTATTGGTCATCCATTATCTATTTCCCTTCAATGCAATTAAATCTCTAACGCCATCTAATTGAAGTTGTCAATCATGGAATAGATTTGTAAGTTTGACCTTGTTTATTCCATAAATTCTAAAGAAAATAGACACCACGATTGCAATTTTGGGTGATGAACAAATGTTAGAATTTTTTTTTCTATCATCTTGAGATGGAATGTGCAATAATTTCTTAATTTTGAGTTCTTATATTAACTAATTAAATATAAAGTCAATTCAATATTTTGTTTGTATTAACTCGAACACATGACTAAGTTGATCCATAGACGAAATACCCATTTGACTAAAAAATAAACTCAATTAGAATCACCGAAGTTTTGTGTCAACAACACATTTAGCACAACCCACTTTCTTTATGTTCAAGAGGTACCATAATCATTGTGCTAGTGTGAGAGAGTTGGCGTGGGCCACTTTATTTGCACAATGATATAATTGATGGATATTATGTGGCCTATAAGCCAATCACACTTCTATGTATCTTGTTTATGTTCATTGAAAAAAATTATTCATTATCATTCTTGTATGATGTTTACAATGACGTCTATGAGCATAAACAATGATTAAATGCATTATGATGAGATCCTAATATAATGATCTCTACTCTTTTAACATATGTTCTAAAAATTCTTATTTGTGGGATATTCGAGAAAAACATAGAATTATCCATAAAGAAAAATACTATCTGATCCAAGTCATATGATGAGTATAGTTGATCTTGTAGCCATTGATGTGG
>CM044114.1:7743332-7791201 GCA_024174645.1 Lemna minuta | reverse complement strand
CAGGGAGTCGGGGACGTCTGTGAGCCGATGAGGTCGAGGCATAGTGGGTAGTGCCGAAGGGACAGGTAAAGGTGAGTGTTAGGTTTGCCGTAGGGGGCAAAGCTAAAAACCTTGTATTTGAACATTGTCCTTCACCCATTTGAGGGGTGAGAGGATTAGGTTTCATTTTGGTGAGGATTGAGGCTCCGAGTCTAAAGTACTCAGGACTGGAATAAGGGACATTAGGTCCCCCAACCAGTATAATAATATCTGGTGCATTGAGAGAAGAGAAAGAAGTGAGTGACAAATCAAGGAATCTTTAGTAAACAGATAATCAGAAATTAACGATTACAAAAAAGTACATAAACCTAATTCACCCCCCCCCCTCATAGGTTAAACCATCACCCTATTGGGAATGAAATGATGAATGCAAAAATATCATAAAAAACATGACAAAGTGCATTATATTACCAAGAATTATGTTAAAACCAATTATAATGATGAAAATGAATGCATCAATGACACGTTATCAGTAATTGACAAAGCGAGACTGTGAGGTCGTTGAAATTATACGGTCTCACGTCAAAATAAAGTCCAAGCTTACCAATTTTATGAAATTAATTCGAATTGAGGGGTATAATGGCACATATGGGTCGAGTCCACAAGGAATTAGGGAAATTCTTGATGATCTCTTCGAATTTGATCGAATCAGATGATGAACCGGTGATAGAAATTAGGGAAAATGGTATTATATGAAAGAGGACTTGAAGACAAATCCGCAAAATATAAAACTAATGAGTTTGACTTTGATTTCGCGGAGAAATTGAAGATTGAAGAGAGGTGAAATTTCTGAAAATCATATGAGCAAAATTACCAAAATTAAGACTAAAATTAAACTAATTAACGATTCTAAAATGAAATTCAATGCTAAACAAAGATAGATTACGATAAAACATGATCCCTAACCCACAATTGCGATCGAACTGATCCAATTAATCGCCGAAATCAAGGCTATTCATCAAAATCCAAAAATCGTGATTCGTGGAGTTCAATCGTCGATTTCTTCCTCGTCAATCGTCGAAATCTTGATCTTAAGCACTCTTCTGACACGGAAATGAGTCTAGAAGCGATTGGGATCAACAGATTCAAGAGATTTGATATCTAAACAGTTCGATTTACTCAAATTTCTCTCGAATGCTTTACAATCTCGAAGAACATCTCAATTTATAGGCAATTTGGGGGTAATCGTCTGAAGAAAAGCATCAATGCGAATCGTTACCATTAAGTCGTGGCCGTTGGATCATCGATCAATGCCTGAGATGAAGTCATGTCGCATGCGTTATAAAACGCATCAAAATGTACGTCGTTGGATCGCGATCGGACGCTCTTGATGCGTTTCCATCGTTTTAATCTTAGCCGTTATAACTCATCTGATCAACGGCTGAGATTAAATCGTTTAAGAAAATGACTCGCCGACAAATAGTGATGTGCCACGTACCCGCTCTCCTTAAGTTAAGATCAAGGGTCACTATCCTTCGCACGATCGAACGCCCCTTACGCTACCACGTCACCTCCTGCATTGACTGTTCTATCGCCACGAGATCGGACACTCCAGATCACGCCACGTCACTTGCGCGTTTTAGAAAATTCAGAAAAATCAATTTTAATTAGAAAATTTGATTTTTAATTCCGGAAAATCCTTAGAAATTCATTAAAAATTCAGAAAAATTTTGGAAAAATCCCTAAAAATTAGAAAATTCATAACTTTTTAAAATATAACTCCAAATTAATACAAATTTCTTTCATTTGATCAGAAATTTAATTATCTATAATTCTAAAAAGTCAAATTTAATAAATAACAAGAGATTTAATTTCTATTTTAAAAATACATTTATTTCTTTAAGTTTTAAACTTTAGAAAATTAAATGAATGTTTATAAAAATGATTTTTCTCATTAATTAACTTTAGAAACTAATTATAATCTCAAGTAAAGATGAGTTATGAAATTATTTATCTTTAATTCATCATAATTAACCCTAATTTAAAGTATTGTTTCTATTATAAGGACTTTTTCATATAATGATAGATAAATACTTATCAATATGATAACCTGCATAGGAATGAAATCTGTTATGTCTTAATATGCATTAATAATCATGTATTATCATGTCTAATTAGCATGTTATCAGTAACCAATGACAACATGGTTCCATGGAAGGGTTCTAATATACTTCATATCTCCCAGAGCACATGGTGTAGCTTGGCACCGACCGGGCTAGCGACTCGACCTGTCGATTGGGTTAAATCGATCCTTAATCAATTAATCTATATGCTGATATACTTAATTGGTAAGGATTACTGATAAGTGTTATTGGGTTGATTGAGTCATTAACTGGTGAGATATATGGACATATAGTGTCACACACATAAGGTCAATGGATGTCGGTGGATATAGACATAATAATAGAGGTTTTTGTGAAAATTTCACATTCCTAAAGTCTATAAATAGGGGGATAATGATCATAATAGAGCTGACCATGTGAGTCTAGGAGAAATTCTTCCCTTTCTTATCTTCCTCTCGTGGTGATGAATATTCAAGAGGGAGATCTGATCGTCTAGAGACTGTGTGGATACCACTAGAGGCCGGACGCTTAAACGGTTGAAGAACTCTTTCAAATGATCCATGCAAGTATGAATTTTATTCTATACTAGATGATAGTATCACCTAGACTAGATGATGCGATCATATATTCTTGGTGTTTCAACTCTGTTGCATGTTTTGATTCAACATCTTTGATAACATGCATATTTAAGTCAAATTCTTATCATATTTAACTAATATTCGTGCTTATCTTCTGTAATTATGATGCATGTTATCATAGGTTTATGAATTTTCTCCATTGCCATGCCATTTTACTAAAGTCCATATTTTTGCATTATTTAGGATTAATTATGTGCTTTATTGATTTTTAATCTTTTTCAAGGTTAAATGATTAGAAATTAATCACTTTCCTTGAGTTATTTTGATTTTAGTAGATGATTAAAAGAATTAATTTAAAAAAGAGAATGATGGGATGATATAAAATAGAATTTTTAAGGGATTATTTAACATTATTTTGAATTCACCCTATTTACTTGTTTGAATTTATATTTTTAGGTAGCATGGCACTAAAGATGAAGAAATTTTTAATCCAATAGAGAAAATTTGAGTTAAAAAGGAGTTATATAAATGAAGTTATGAATTTCTTAATTTTTTAGAATTTTTTGGATTTTATTTTGATTTTTCAGGATTTATTTAATAAATAAATAACAAAAGGGGTTATTTTATCGCACTGAACCTGCGGAGGTGACGTGGCACGATCCGGACACTTGGCGGGGCCATGCAAGCCCACGTGGATGACTACAAAGGCGCCTGCGTGGCATGAACAGTGATATCGGACGGTCGCGATTAAATCGCACACTCGGCTAATCATGGAGAGAAACGTGGCTTCATGAGGATTCCTCAATGAAGATCGGATGGCTAAAATCACGCGGAGTGGAATCCGCATCATGGGCCACGATCCCACCTATTTCGCGCGATCGAAAGGCTGAAATCACATGGAGTGGAATCCGCGTCATGGGTCACGATCCCACCGATTTCGCGCGATTCAACGGCTGAAATCACACGGAGTGATATCTGCGTCGTGGGCCACGATCCCACCAATTTCGCGCGAATTTCTCTATAAGTAGATGTTATCTCCCTTTGTAAACTTAACTCTTGATTGAATCATGAAGAGATTAAGTGATTTTGGAGCAAAATCTCGAGTTCTTCGTGATCCCCCCACGTTCTAGACATGATTGCGATCCAATCAAGGTGGGATTGATCACGAATTGTTGCAAGATTTGATCAAATTCTCCCCTTGAACGCCGAACGTATCCCAAGGAAGAAACCGATCAAATTCACTTCAATCGATGCGATTTGGAGCGCAATCTTCATGTCAATCAGGTCAATAGTGTGAATCGATCATTTATCTTGAAAAAATTGCTATTTATTTTGGGCAATTTGAAGATTTATACCAAAGTGTTCATTTTGGGATTGTTCTGATTTTTCATTTTCAGTCATTTTTCATTCTTCATGTCAATCAGGTTAATAGTGTGAATCGATCATTTATCTTGAAAAAATTGCTATTTAGATTATATTTAAGTAGTTAATTTCATCTTTTAAATCAATTTGTTCTTCATTTTCGCCCAAATTAGGTGCAGATTTTTGTTGATCTTCAAAAAAAATTTCTCCCTGACCTTTAGTCTAAATCATTTGATTTTGGTTTCATTGGATTCCTTGTTTCATTAGCTTTCCGTGGATAGAAAACTCGTAGAATTTCATCATCACTTGACCCTTCAATTTGACATTTGACCATCTACTGTTAATTTTTAATTCGAATTTGGGCGTTGACTTGCGAGGGCAATTACTTTCAAAATATAAGGTGAAATTTGACAATTTCAGTCTCTTTGACATCCTCTGGTTGTTGGATTTTCATTAATATATGAATTTCAAGATTTGGATATCATTTGTTTGTCAATTTGAAGATTTATACCAAAGTGTTCATTTTGGGATTGTTCTGATTTTTCATTTTCAGTCATTTTTCATTCTTCATGTCAATCAGGTTAATAGTGTGAATCGATCATTTATCTTGAAAAAATTGTTATTTAGATTATATTTAAGTAGTTAATTTCATCTTTTAAATCAATTTGTTCTTCATTTTCGCCCAAATTAGGTGCAGATTTTTGTTGATCTTCAAAAAAAATTTCTCCCTGACCTTTAGTCTAAATCATTTGATTTTGGTTTCATTGGATTCCTTGTTTCATTAGCTTTCCGTGGATAGAAAACTCGTAGAATTTCATCATCACTTGACCCTTCAATTTGACATTTGACCATCTACTGTTAATTTTTAATTCGAATTTGGGCGTTGACTTGCGAGGGCAATTACTTTCAAAATATAAGGTGAAATTTGACAATTTCAGTCTCTTTGACATCCTCTGGTTGTTGGATTTTCATTAATATATGAATTTCAAGATTTGGATATCATTTGTTTGTCAATTTGAAGATTTATACCAAAGTGTTCATTTTGGGATTGTTCTGATTTTTTTCATTTTCAGTCATTTTTTTCATTCTTCATGTCAATCGTGTTAATAGTGTGAATCGATCATTTATCTTGAAAAAATTGTTATTTAGATTATATTTAAGTAGTTAATTTCATCTTTTAAATCAATTTGTTCTTCATTTTCGCCCAAATTAGGTGCAGATTTTTGTTGATCTTCAAAAAAAATTTCTCCCTGACCTTTAGTCTAAATCATTTGATTTTGGTTTCATTGGATTCCTTGTTTCATTAGCTTTCCGTGTATAGAAAACTCGTAGAATTTCATCATCACTTGACCCTTCAATTTGACATTTGACCATCTACTGTTAATTTTTAATTCGAATTTGGGCGTTGACTTGCGAGGGCAATTACTTTCAAAATATAAGGTGAAATTTGACAATTTCAGTCTCTTTGACATCCTCTGGTTGTTGGATTTTCATTAATATATGAATTTCAAGATTTGGATATCATTTGTTTGTCAATTTGAAGATTTATACCAAAGTGTTCATTTTGGGATTGTTCTGATTTTTTCATTTTCAGCTCATTTTTTTCATTCTTCATGTCAATCAGGTTAATAGTGTGAATCGATCATTTATCTTGAAAAATTGCTATTTAGATTATATTTAAGTAGTTAATTTCATCTTTTAAATCAATTTGTTCTTCATTTTCGCCCAAATTAGGTGCAGATTTTTTTGTTGATCTTCATTTCTCCCTGACCTTTAGTCTAAATCATTTGATTTTGGTTTCATTGGATTCCTTGTTTCATTAGCTTTCCGTGGATAGAAAACTCGTAGAATTTCATCATCACTTGACCCTTCAATTTGACATTTGACCATCTACTGTTAATTTTTAATTCGAATTTGGGCGTTGACTTGCGAGGGCAATTACTTTCAAAATATAAGGTGAAATTTGACAATTTCAGCTCTCTTTGACATCCTCTCGGTTGTTGGATTTTTCATTAATATATGAATTTCAAGATTTGGATATCATTTGTTTGTCAATTTGAAGATTTATACCAAAGTGTTCATTTTGGGATTGTTCTCGATTTTTTTCATTTTCAGTCATTTTTTTCATTCTTCATGTCAATCAGGTTAATAGTGTGAATCGATCATTTATCTTGAAAAAATTGCTATTTAGATTATATTTAAGTAGTTAATTTCATCTTTTAAATCAATTTGTTCTTCATTTTCGCCCAAATTAGGTGCAGATTTTTGTTGATCTTCAAAAAAAATTTCTCCCTGACCTTTAGTCTAAATCATTTGATTTTGGTTTCATTGGATTCCTTGTTTCATTAGCTTTCCGTGGATAGAAAACTCGTAGAATTTCATCATCACTTGACCCTTCAATTTGACATTTGACCATCTACTGTTAATTTTTAATTCGAATTTGGGCGTTGACTTGCGAGGGCAATTACTTTCAAAATATAAGGTGAAATTTGACAATTTCAGTCTCTTTGACATCCTCTCGGTTGTTGGATTTTCATTAATATATGAATTTCAAGATTTGGATATCATTTGTTTGTCAATTTGAAGATTTATACCAAAGTGTTCATTTTGGGATTGTTCTCGATTTTTCATTTTCAGCTCATTTTTTTCATTCTTCATGTCAATCAGTGTTAATAGTGTGAATCGATCATTTATCTTGAAAAAATTGTTATTTAGATTATATTTAAGTAGTTAATTTCATCTTTTAAATCAATTTGTTCTTCATTTTCGCCCAAATTAGGTGCAGATTTTTGTTGATCTTCAAAAAAAATTTCTCCCTGACCTTTAGTCTAAAACTCATTTGATTTTTTGGTTTCATTGGATTCCTTGTTTCATTAGCTTTCCGTGGATAGAAAACTCGTAGAATTTCATCATCACTTGACCCTTCAATTTGACATTTGACCATCTACTGTTAATTTTTAATTCGAATTTGGGCGTTGACTTGCGAGGGCAATTACTTTCTAATATAAGGTGAAATTTGACAATTTCAGTCTCTTTGACATCCTCTGGTTGTTGGATTTTCATTAATATATGAATTTCAAGATTTGGATATCATTTGTTTGTCAATTTGAAGATTTATACCAAAGTGTTCATTTTGGGATTGTTCTGATTTTTCATTTTCAGTCATTTTTCATTCTTCATGTCAATCAGGTTAATAGTGTGAATCGATCATTTATCTTGAAAAAATTGTTATTTAGATTATATTTAAGTAGTTAATTTCATCTTTTAAATCAATTTGTTCTTCATTTTCGCCCAAATTAGGTGCAGATTTTTGTTGATCTTCAAAAAAAATTTCTCCCTGACCTTTAGTCTAAATCATTTGATTTTGGTTTCATTGGATTCCTTGTTTCATTAGCTTTCCGTGGATAGAAAACTCGTAGAATTTCATCATCACTTGGCCCTTCAATTTGACATTTGACCATCTACTGTTAATTTTTAATTCGAATTTGGGCGTTGACTTGCGAGGGCAATTACTTTCAAAAATATAAGGTGAAATTTGACAATTTCGACCTCTTTGACATCCTCTCGGTTGTTGGATTTTTCATTAATATATGAATTTCAAGATTTGGATATCATTTGTTTGTCAATTTGAAGATTTATACCAAAGTGTTCATTTTGGGATTGTTCTGATTTTTCATTTTCAGTCATTTTTTTCATTCTTCATGTCAATCGTGTTAATAGTGTGAATCGATCATTTATCTTGAAAAAAATTGCTATTTAGATTATATTTAAGTAGTTAATTTCATCTTTTTAAATCAATTTGTTCTTCATTTTCGCCCAAATTAGGTGCAGTATTTTTTTGTTGATCTTCATTTCTCCCTCGACCTTTAGTCTAAATCATTTGATTTTGGTTTCATTGGATTCCTTGTTTCATTAGCTTCGTGGATAGAAAACTCGTAGAATTTCATCATCACTTGACCCTTCAATTTGACATTTGACCATCTACTGTTAATTTTTTTAATTCGAATTTGGGCGTTGACTTGCGAGGGCAATTACTTTCAAAAATATAAGGTGAAATTCTGACAATTTCAGTCTCTTTGACATCCTCTCAGGTTGTTGGATTTTCATTAATATATGAATTTCAAGATTTGGATATCATTTGTTTGTCAATTTGAAGATTTATACCAAAGTGTTCATTTTGGGATTGTTCTGATTTTTCATTTTCAGTCATTTTTCATTCTTCATGTCAATCAGGTTAATAGTGTGAATCGATCATTTATCTTGAAAAAATTGCTATTTAGATTATATTTTAGTTAATTTCATCTTTTAAATCAATTTGTTCTTCATTTTCGCCCAAATTAGGTGCAGATTTTTGTTGATCTTCAAAAAAAATTTCTCCCTGACCTTTAGTCTAAATCATTTGATTTTGGTTTCATTGGATTCCTTGTTTCATTAGCTTTCCGTGGATAGAAAACTCGTAGAATTTCATCATCACTTGGCCCTTCAATTTGACATTTGACCATCTACTGTTAATTTTTAATTCGAATTTGGGCGTTGACTTGCGAGGGCAATTACTTTCAAAATATAAGGTGAAATTTGACAATTTCAGTCTCTTTGACATCCTCTGGTTGTTGGATTTTCATTAATATATGAATTTCAAGATTTGGATATCATTTGTTTGTCAATTTGAAGATTTATACCAAAGTGTTCATTTTTGGGATTGTTCTGATTTTTTTCATTTTTTTCAGTCATTTTTCATTCTTCATGTCAATCAGGTTAATAGTGTGAATCGATCATTTATCTTGAAAAAATTGCTATTTAGATTATATTTTAGTTAATTTCATCTTTTAAATCAATTTGTTCTTCATTTTCGCCCAAATTAGGTGCAGATTTTTGTTGATCTTCAAAAAAAATTTCTCCCTGACCTTTAGTCTAAATCATTTGATTTTGGTTTCATTGGATTCCTTGTTTCATTAGCTTTCCGTGGATAGAAAACTCGTAGAATTTCATCATCACTTGGCCCTTCAATTTGACATTTGACCATCTACTGTTAATTTTTAATTCGAATTTGGGCGTTGACTTGCGAGGGCAATTACTTTCAAAATATAAGGTGAAATTTGACAATTTCAGTCTCTTTGACATCCTCTGGTTGTTGGATTTTCATTAATATATGAATTTCAAGATTTGGATATCATTTGTTTGTCAATTTGAAGATTTATACCAAAGTGTTCATTTTGGGATTGTTCTGATTTTTCATTTTCAGTCATTTTTCATTCTTCATGTCAATCAGGTTAATAGTGTGAATCGATCATTTATCTTGAAAAAATTGCTATTTAGATTATATTTAAGTAGTTAATTTCATCTTTTAAATCAATTTGTTCTTCATTTTCGCCCAAATTAGGTGCAGATTTTTGTTGATCTTCAAAAAAAATTTCTCCCTGACCTTTAGTCTAAATCATTTGATTTTGGTTTCATTGGATTCCTTGTTTCATTAGCTTTCCGTGGATAGAAAACTCGTAGAATTTCATCATCACTTGACCCTTCAATTTGACATTTGACCATCTACTGTTAATTTTTAATTCGAATTTGGGCGTTGACTTGCGAGGGCAATTACTTTCAAAATATAAGGTGAAATTTGACAATTTCAGTCTCTTTGACATCCTCTGGTTGTTGGATTTTCATTAATATATGAATTTCAAGATTTGGATATCATTTGTTTGTCAATTTGAAGATTTATACCAAAGTGTTCATTTTGGGATTGTTCCGATTTTTTTCATTTTCAGTCATTTTTTTCATTCTTCATGTCAATCAGGTTAATAGTGTGAATCGATCATTTATCTTGAAAAATTGCTATTTAGATTATATTTAAGTAGTTAATTTCATCTTTTTAAATCAATTTGTTCTTCATTTTCGCCCAAATTAGGTGCAGATTTTTGTTGATCTTCAAAAAAAATTTCTCCCTGACCTTTAGTCTAAATCATTTGATTTTGGTCTCATTGGATTCCTTGTTTCATTAGCTTTCCGTGGATAGAAAACTCGTAGAATTTCATCATCACTTGACCCTTCAATTTGACATTTGACCATCTACTGTTAATTTTTAATTCGAATTTGGGCGTTGACTTGCGAGGGCAATTACTTTCAAAATATAAGGTGAAATTTGACAATTTCAGTCTCTTTGACATCCTCTGGTTGTTGGATTTTCATTAATATATGAATTTCAAGATTTGGATATCATTTGTTTGTCAATTTGAAGATTTATACCAAAGTGTTCATTTTGGGATTGTTCTGATTTTTTTCATTTTCAGTCATTTTTTTCATTCTTCATGTCAATCGGGTTAATAGTGTGAATCGATCATTTATCTTGAAAAAAATTGTTATTTAGATTATATTTAAGTAGTTAATTTCATCTTTTAAATCAATTTGTTCTTCATTTTTCGCCCAAATTAGGTGCAGATTTTTTTGTTGATCTTCAAAAAAAATTTCTCCCTGACCTTTAGTCTAAATCATTTGATTTTTGGTTTCATTGGATTCCTTGTTTCATTAGCTTTCCGTGGATAGAAAACTCGTAGAATTTCATCATCACTTGACCCTTCAATTTGACATTTGACCATCTACTGTTAATTTTTTTAATTCGAATTTGGGCGTTGACTTGCGAGGGCAATTACTTTCAAAATATAAGGTGAAATTTGACAATTTCAGTCTCTTTGACATCCTCTCGGTTGTTGGATTTTTCATTAATATATGAATTTCAAGATTTGGATATCATTTGTTTGTCAATTTGAAGATTTATACCAAAGTGTTCATTTTGGGATTGTTCTCGATTTTTCATTTTCAGTCATTTTTTTCATTCTTCATGTCAATCGGGTTAATAGTGTGAATCGATCATTTATCTTGAAAAATTGCTATTTAGATTATATTTAAGTAGTTAATTTCATCTTTTAAATCAATTTGTTCTTCATTTTTCGCCCAAATTAGGTGCGAGATTTTTTTGTTGATCTTCATTTCTCCCATCGACCTTTAGTCTAAATCATTTGATTTTGGTTTCATTGGATTCCTTGTTTCATTAGCTTTCCGTGGATAGAAAACTCGTAGAATTTCATCATCACTTGACCCTTCAATTTGACATTTGACCATCTACTGTTAATTTTTAATTCGAATTTGGGCGTTGACTTGCGAGGGCAATTACTTTCAAAATATAAGGTGAAATTTGACAATTTCAGTCTCTTTGACATCCTCTGGTTGTTGGATTTTCATTAATATATGAATTTCAAGATTTGGATATCATTTGTTTGTCAATTTGAAGATTTATACCAAAGTGTTCATTTTGGGATTGTTCTGATTTTTCATTTTCAGTCATTTTTCATTCTTCATGTCAATCAGGTTAATAGTGTGAATCGATCATTTATCTTGAAAAAATTGTTATTTAGATTATATTTAAGTAGTTAATTTCATCTTTTAAATCAATTTGTTCTTCATTTTCGCCCAAATTAGGTGCAGATTTTTGTTGATCTTCAAAAAAAATTTCTCCCTGACCTTTAGTCTAAATCATTTGATTTTGGTTTCATTGGATTCCTTGTTTCATTAGCTTTCCGTGGATAGAAAACTCGTAGAATTTCATCATCACTTGACCCTTCAATTTGACATTTGACCATCTACTGTTAATTTTTAATTCGAATTTGGGCGTTGACTTGCGAGGGCAATTACTTTCAAAATATAAGGTGAAATTTGACAATTTCAGTCTCTTTGACATCCTCTGGTTGTTGGATTTTCATTAATATATGAATTTCAAGATTTGGATATCATTTGTTTGTCAATTTGAAGATTTATACCAAAGTGTTCATTTCGGGATTGTTCTGATTTTTCATTTTCAGTCATTCATTATAGATCCAATTCTTTCTAAAAATTCATGAATTTTATATCAAAAATTTCCATTTTCTCTCTAGTTTCTAAATATATAATTTTTTTAATATTTTAAGATCTTTTTATTCTCTAATTTTACAGAAAGTAAATTATGGGTGAAAGTCAACGTTTTAACCTTGACTTTTGACATTTCTTCTATAAATCAGTTTCTAAATTCTTAAAATATCTTATTTAGTATATTATTAACATTAATAAAATATCATTTTCACTTCTTTAAAATCTTAATTAAACCTAAATTTGACCAAGTCAACTCTTCGATCAAAGTCAACCGTGTTCTCTGTGGATCGACCCGATCTTTACGCTATACTTGATTTCATATCTTTGTTATTGTGAGTACGGACACTGAATAAGTGATGCAAAATAAACACCATCAATGGAAAAAATGGTCAAACCGAAGCTTTTGATTCGGTTTTGATTTTTTTTTTCAGTGATAACAAAAATTCTCTCTCTCATGCACGACAGCAACCTTGCTATCTCCCATGATTTATACCATCGTCGATAAGCTCTTGAAATCATCATCAAATCTCTCTCTCTCCTATGCACCAACAATAATACAAGCTTCAATCTTTCAACCACCAAGAACGCAAGTTCCAAGCTTCCTGCAAATGCTAAAGCTGCATCAAAGTATCAAAATCAATATGCGGGTGATTTTGATTACTGAGGTTTGGTTTTGAACTTTTGATTTTTGAGATTTGGAGGTGATTACAGTGTTTGGAGTGATCTCCTCCCTTAGGGATCATCCAATTCTTCAATTATTGCACAATTCCCTTTTAAGAATAATCATTCTCTTTTGAGAATATTTGATTGGATTCTTTCTCGATTTTGGTTTACTAATATAAGTGCTTAGTTTTGGTGGCACATTTTTGGATTTAATTTTGTGTTTCCTAAGCTCATTGTGTGCAAGTCTTTAGTGTCGGTTAAGGCTAAAATTATATCTAATTGTGTGCTGGTTTTGAGAGTTCATTTATGGTTGAGATTAAGTCCAATTGTGTGTTGGTTTTTTAGGGTTGTTTAAGATGAAGATCAAAGTAGATTATGTGCTTGTCTCTCCTATTTTCTCTTGAGAGATGATTTTTCTCTTATTTGCTCTCTTAGATGTGTAGTGACATATCTAGCATACATATTTTCTACAACCTCACTTATCTCACCAATATAGGGATATAGGGAGCTTGGTGCTGATCTAAACTGCAATAGACTATTGCTTTTGAAAAAACTGCAACAGACTACTAGTGATTTTTTTATTCTTGTGCTGGCTGAGATCACAATCATCCTTCCCTTGCTTGACTTATGGCATGGGAGTTTTAAGGTTCAGGTCGTTACAGCTCTCTAGAGATTTGTACATCATTTCAATTATAGTGAACTCACCGAGGAAATTGTGTCTCAAAACTGAACCAAAATCTTGGCCCTCTTTGCAGCCTCCTAGGTAGCTTTCTGGGCCAAGAAATCATTGCAGCCTGCTGTGAACTTCTCCAGCTCCTTTGGAGGGATGAAGTCTCCCATGTGGTGCCCCGTCTTTGATTGAGCTGAAAATTCTCATTATTCACAACTTTTTATCTCTATATCCCTTCAACTAAATATGTTGTGAAAGTTTCTAGTGTCGATGATGGCTAAAATTATATCTAATTATGTGTTGTGATAACTCTAAAATATAAGTCACATTCATGCATCATTTATTATGTTTAAGAGTCGATAAAAACTGTAACAATGAGAATATCTTTTTCTGTATGATTGAATGTGATGACAATATGACTAAGTCCTTTTATGCATTATTTCTTACATTTTGATTATATTATGAGACTAACCCTATTTGACTACTTGTAAGTCAAATGGTTGAATTCTAACATTTTTTGAGTTATGTGAATGCAAGGACTTAGGTGAAGTTTAATAGAAGCATGGATACAAACTATCTAGAAGGAGAAGAATAAAATAGGTACTCCACTTTTTAGGAGGTTATGTTGGGTTCTGAGATCGATAAGCCTTCTTAAATTTTGATCAAAACATCAAATGCAGTGGAATATATTGAATCGGATATTCAAAACATTCAGGCACCAAGAACAGATGATCATATCATCTAGTATGTATGCAAAAACATACTTACATGGCTTCCTTGATAGAGTTCTTTAATCTATTCAAGTGTCTAGCCTCAAGCGGTATCCGACACGGTATCCAGATAATGGAATCTCCTCTGCAAAGCTCTTCACCATAAGAGAAAGAGAATACAGGAGAGAATTCTAAGAAGACTTGCATGGGCACCTTTAGTTGTGGTCTTTCTCTCCCTATTTATAGATATTTGGTATGTAGATTTTTCATATAAACCCTCATAATTCTGTCCATATCCATCAACATCCATAGACGTTATGTGTGTGACCCTCTAAGTTTATATATCTTACTAGTTAATAACTCTATAAGTCCAATAACACTTTATTGGTCAGCATTAGTTTATTATATACATCAACATATAGATTAATTAATTGAGGATCGATTTAACCCAATCAATAGGTTGAGTTGTCAGCCTATTGGATCCCAAGCTACACCACAAACTCTAGGAGATATGGAGTATTTAAGAACTCCCGTATGGAACCTTACCATCATCGATTACCATGTATGTATAATCATTCATCAACACGAGACTCATGAATGACTTATAGTATAGTCAACTATCAAACCCTAATCGGTCACTCAAGTTAGTACTGATGGGTTTAAGAAATCATCAGGAACTCATTCTCCAATATTTCTACTATCTTGTCCAAGGATTTCATCACCTCTTATTCCTTGAGTCAATCTCCTCAAATATTGAGGGAAGATGATTCCATCTTGATCATACAATCATCTTCATGAACTTCATGTCGCATTCAATATATGTCATTTAAGATATCCCATGGCTAGGGATTAATAAGTCATAACAAAACATGATCATCCATCCACAAGATGTCTTTGGTGTCTCAAGTCAAAGGACCGCATAAAGATTCTTGACATGAATCAACCTAATTGATAGTTAGATATAATTATCATTTAGGGGTTCACATGAATCAATTCGGTGAACTCTTTCTCCAAAGAGCGCCCACTATCTATCCTTAGTATCTCCATACCAATTGCTACAGGATCAACCATACTCATCATATGAGTAGGATCAAATAGTGTTATTCTTTGTGAATAATTCGATGTCCCTCTCGAATATCTCACGATTAAGAATGTTTAGAACATAGATTTAAAGACTAGTAATCAATATATTATGACTCATTATAATTCACTTAGGCATTGCATATGCTCATAGACTTCATTGCAAACATCAAACAAGAATGACAATGAATAAATTTCATTTCAATGAACATAAATGAGATACATGGAAGTGTGATTGGCTTTTAGGCCATATAATATCCATTTGGTTGATCAACCTTTTTCTACCTTCTTAAGAGGTTAGTCAAATCTTTCTACCTTTTTAGGAGGATGGTCAAGCCTTTCCACCTTTATAGGAGGTTGGTCAAACCTTTCTACCTTTCTAGGAATTTAGCCAATTGACTTCTTAGGGGGGTCAATGTTGGGATCTGAGGTCGATAACTTTCTGAATTTTTGATCAAAACATCAAATGCAGCGGAAAACATTGATTCGGACATTCAAAATTACAAGCCACCAAGAACAGATGATCCTATCATCTAGTATGAATGAGAAAAACATACTTACAGGGTTTCCTTGAAGGATTTCTTGAAGCTGTTCAAGTGTCTAGCCTCTAGCGGTATCCACACGGTCTCCGGATGGTTGGATCTCCTCCTCAAGGCTCTTCACCAAGAGAGAAAGAGAAGAATGGAGAGAATTCTCACAAGGCTTGCATGGGCACCTTCATTTGTAGTCGTCCTCCCCCTATTTATAGACATTTGGTATGAGGTTTTTTCATAAAAACCCTCATAATTATGTCTATATCCCCCAACATCCATAAACCTTATGTGTATGACCATCTAGGTCCATATATCTCACTAGTTAGTAACTCTATAGACCAAATAACACCTTACTGGTCAACCTTAATTAATTATCCTCATCCACATATAGATTAATTAATCAAGGATTGATTTAACCCAATCGATAGGTTGAGTTGTCAGCCCGTTGGGTGCCAAGCTACACCACGTACACTAGGAGATATGGAGTATGTAAGAACTCACTTATGGAACCTTTCCGTCATCAATTACCATGTATGTATAATCCTTCATCCACATTAGACTCATGAATGACTTATGGTATGGTCAAGTGTCAAACCCTAATCAATCACTCAAGTTAGTACTGATGCATGTAAAAATGATCGAGAACTCCTCCGATATTTCTACTACCTTGTCCAAGGATTTCATCGCATCTCATTCCTTTGAGTCAATATCCTCAAATACCGAGGGTGGATGATCCCATCTTGATCACACAATCATCTTCGTGGACTTCATGTCGTATCCAATATATCACGTTTTAGATATCCCGTGACTATGGATTCGTAAGTCATAATCAAAACACGACCATCCATCCACAAGATGTCTTTGGTGTCTCAAGTCAAAGGACCACATACACAACCATGACATGAATCAACCTGATTAACAGTTAGGTATAATACCATTCAGGGATTCATACAGATCAATTCAGTGAACTCTTTCTCCAAAGAGCACCCACTATCTATCCTTAGTGTCTCCACACCGATGGCTATAGGACCGGCTATACTCATCATATGAGATGGATTAAATAGTGCTATTCTTTCCTGATAATTCGATGTCCTTCACAAATATCCCACGAATAGGAATTTTTAGAACATATGTTTAAAGACTAGTGATCACTATATTATGATCTCATCATAATTCACTTAGTCATTGCACATGCTCATGGACTTCATTACAAACATCACACAAGAATGATAATGAATAAATTTCATTTCAATGAACATAAACAAGATACATGAAAGTGTGATTGGCTTATAAGCCACATAATATACATCACTAGCAACTCAACCTATCAATTGAGTTAAATCAATCCTTGAATAATTAATCTATATGTGGATGTGGATAATTAATTAAGGTTGACCAATACGATGTTATTTGGTCTATAGAGTTATTAACTAGTGAGATATATGGACCTAGAGGGTCACACACATAAGGTTTATGGATATTGGTGGATATAAACATAATTATGAGGGTTTTTATAAAAAAACCCTCATACCAAATGTCTATAAATAACAGAAGAATGACAACAACTCAAAGTGCCCATGCAAGCTGATAACATGCAAATTATACATGAAAATATATGACTATTAATATAAATAAATTCATAAAACATTCCATTCCTAATGCATGTTATCGTTTATTTAAGTGTTTATCTATCATTCTATGAAAATTAAGTTATGATCTCAAAATGCACTAATTTTGGGATAATTAAGATAAAGTGAGAGAAAAACTTTTGAACATTAGATTTTCCCCATTTTTAGATTACAATTAGGTTTTAATGTTAAATAATAAGAGAAATACTTGTTATACACATTTATTTTTCTAAGTTTGAAATTTTAAAAGAAATAAGGGTATTTTTGAAATAAAAATTTATTCTCATGATATTTATCAAATTTGACTTTTTAAAATGATAGATAATTTCATTTCTTATCTAATGAAACAAATTTGGATTAATTTGGAGTTGTATTTGAAAAGGTATGAATTTTCTAATTTTTAGGGATTTTTCTAGAATATTTTTAAATTTTCATGAATTTAATTTGATTTATTTTGAACGAAAAATAAATAAAAAGTATTTTTATATCACGTGTTGACGTGGCAGCTAACGTAGCACAGGAAAAAATGGTTTTCCCATGTGGCGGCGTATGATTAGAGAGATTAAGCGTCCTTTTTAGGATAATGCTACCTCTCTAAACACTTATACCTTATATATGTGTGAATTATTTTGATTTTTCATCATGTGAGACTATTTTTATGTTTTTTTGTGCGCATGTGATGTGGCATCGTGTGGAGCATCCGACCGGGCCATTTAAATACGATCGTCGATCGTCACTTAAGTGAAGGGGTGTGTAGCGCATTCTGGTTCATCAGCGAATCATTTTAAAATGATTTAATCTCATCCGTTCATCTAAGGAGTTATAATGGTTGAGATTAGAACCGACGAAACGTATCTGAAGCATTAGATCAAGATCAGAAGGCGAGCATTTTATGTGATTCTTCTTCACGCGCGATGTGATGAAATCTCGACAATTCATCTTCGATCTAACGGACACGATTTAAGCCTAACACTCCGCATATATGCATTTCATCAGAGCTATTGATCAAAGATTAAATATTAAATCCAACGGTTACACCCAATTCTCCTTATAAATTGAGATGTTCTTAGACTATGTAAATCATTATTTGGTTTTTCGAGTAATCAAACTATCTAGACACCATGACAAAGAGTTTTATGTGGTCGTTAAAACACACAAATGTCGGTCAAACAAAATTTATAATTCTGAACTCACAATGACAAAGATATAAAATCAAGTAAAGTGTAAGTATCGGGTCAATCCACAGAAAATAAGATTGACTTTTATTGCAGAGTTGACTTGGTCAAACTTATGTTTAATTCAAGATTTTAAGAAGTGGAAATGACATTTATGAATAGAAATTCTAGAAATATATTAGATAGGATATTTCAAGATTTTAGACCTCTAACTTGACAGAGAAAAGTCAACAGTCAAGGTCAAAGCATTGACTTTGATGAACAGTCAACTTCCTATAAAATCAGGGAAACAAAAGAGGTCAGAAGATTAAGAAAATAATATATTCAGAATCTATAGAGAAAATGAAATTTATTAATATAAAATTCGTGATTTTTCAATAAGAAATGGATTTATTATGAATTATTGAAAATCAAAGATCAGAAAAATCTTGAAATAAAAACTTCAGAGAAAATCTTCAAATTAACATATCAAATGATATCCAAATCTTGCAATTCATATATCAATAGAAATCTAACAACTAGAGGATTTCGAAGAGACCAAAATCGTCAAAGTCCAATTGATATTTTAAGAGTAATTAATCCCGCAAGTCAACACGCAAATTCGGATTGAAAATGAACAGTGGTTGGTCAAACATTAAATTGAGGGGTCAAATGATCTCGGAATTTTAAAAATTTGCTATCTATGGAAAGCTAATGAAATAAGAAATCCAACGACCAAAATCAAGTAATTCAGAATTAAGATTAGAGAGATATCCTATTTTCAAATTCAGAAAAAAATTTTAACTAAATTTGGGCGAAAATGAAGAACAAATCGACTTTCAACTCAAAATTAACTATCTAAATCTAATCAATACTCAAATTACCATTAGATGATCGATAAAATCTCACTGCTAACCCGATTGCCATGAAGATTTAGCTTCAATTCACGCGGATTGAAGAGTATCGGCTTGATTTCTTCCTCGGCGAACGTTCCACGCTCAAGGGGAAAATTCGATCAAATCCAATGATTAACCACAACGAATCCTGCCTTAATCAGATCGCGATCAATTATAAATGCAGGGGAATCATGATGAACTCAAGATCTTCCTTCAAATTTGCTTAATTGCTTCACGAATCGATCAAAAGTTAAGAAAAGAAGAGAAGAACATCGGTTCCTAAAGAAGAATTCCCGCGAAAAATCAGGGTCGTTTGATCCGGTGAGGGTCGATTCCTGGCCACGATCATGCGATGATCGTCGACCACAATCGCACGATGATCGTGGACCACGATCTCACGATCTAGTCTCATCCTGCCGTTGGATCGCCATCATCTCGTCGAGGTGAGGCTGATGCGTCCACGTGTCTCCCCACGACCCGCCACGATCGCGCTTTAATCAAGGATGTGCGTTCAACGGCTTCATTTAGTGCACTTGATTTGATGCAGATCAAGAGCTCCTTGTGACACCACGTGTCGTAAGGTGAGACATTGATCAGGCTCACTTAAACCTCCTTTGACGCACGTGCTTTGATGATGATTGTGTTGACTCTGGTCCACGCGATCGTCGCTCCCTTTATAAATTTCTTTCTAATATCATGTCATTTAAAATATAATTTTAAAGAAGAATATAAGAGAGATTAAAAATAATACTAAGGCATTATAAATTTCTCTCTTTTAATCATCCCATCATTCTTTTCTTAGCATTAATCCTTTAAATCATCTACTAAAGTCAAAGTAAGGTAATTAAACTCTATTTATTGAATTTTATAAATGATTAAACATTCATAAAGCACATAATTAACCCTAAATAATGCCTAAACATGGACTTTAGTAGAATGGCATACCAATGGAGAAAATTCATAAAATTATAACAACATGCATCATAATTACCTAAAATAAGCATGAATATGAGTTAAATAAGATAAGAATTTAAGTTATAAATGCATGTAATCACACGACAAGCCTTGAATCTCTTGCTTCCCTTCGCTTCTAGATCAATTTCCATATCCAAGGAGTGTTTGAAAGTGAGATTTCGTTGAGAAAATAGGGAGAAATTGATTCTTGAATGCCAACGATCATCTTCAAATTCGTAGAATGAAAAGCCTTTGATCCGGCAAGAAATTGGATCAATTCGAGGGCTATCTTGTTTTAAAAATCACGTTTTTGTCCTAATATTTTTTTCTATAACATTAGATTTTAATTTTGAATTGTAGATTTAGTCAATTTCGTTTATAATTTCAGTTTTCTCTCTCTTTGCAATCCGTGAATTTGATTTTGAGTTATCTTTTTAAAAATATTAAAATCTGATAACATGCATATTTAACTAAAATTCTGATCTTAATTAACTAATATTGATGCTTATTTTATGTAATTATGATGTATGTTATCATAGTTTTATGAATTTTCTCCATTGGTATGCCATTCTACTAAAGTCCATATTTATGCATCATTTAGGATTGATTATGTGTTGTATGGATGTTTAATATTTTACAAGGTTAATTACTTCCCTTAATTTACTTTGGCTTTAGTAGATGACTAGAAGATTTAATTTCAAGAAGACAATGTTGGATGAGATAAAATAGACTTCTTAAGAAATTATCTATGTTTATTTGAAATTCATCCTATATGATTCTTTTAATTTATAATTTTAGATGGAATAACATTAAAGATAAAGGAATTTGTGATCCAATGCAGAAAATTAGAGTTAAGAAGGAGTTATATAAATGACTTTCTTAATTTTAAAAAAATTCTAGATTTTATTTTGATTTTTCAGGATTTATTTAATCGCGGGGACCCCCGGAGGTGACGTGGCACAATGCGGACACATGGCGGGGCCACTCAAGCCCACATGGATGCCTACGTGGTGCCTACGTGACGTGAACAGTGATCTCGGACGGTCGGGATTAAATCGCGCAATCGGACAATCAGGATTAAATCGCGCGATTGGACGGTTGAAATCACACGGAGTGGAATCCGCGTCATGGGCCACGATCCCACCGATTACGCGCGATCCGACGGCTGAAATCACACGGAGTGAAATCCGCGTCATGAGCCACGATCCCACTGATTTCACGCGGTCCGACGGCTGAAATCACAAGGAGTGAAATCCGCATCGTGGGCCACGATCCACGAATTTCGCACAAACTTCTCTATAAATAGATGTTCTCTCCCTTTGTAAACTTAACTTCTGATCGATTCGTGAAGAAATTAATCAAATTTCGAAGAAAGTCTTAAGTTCTTCGTGATCCTCTACTTCCTAGAGTTGAATTCTGCAGCCATTGAAGCATGATAATCACGAATTAATTGCAAGAAACGATCGTAATCTCCCCTTGAATTCTGAACGTACGTCGAAGATGAAATCGAGAAATACTCTTCAATCCGCATGAATTGAAGCCAAATCATCACGTCAATTGGGTTAGTAGCGTGATTCCTTCATTATTCTTGCAACTCATGTAATTTATATTAGAATTAGGTAGGTAATTAGATTGAAGAAGTAGTGAAATTTATATTTTTGCAAAATTTTAGTGATGGATTTTTGTTTATTTTGAAACAAGGATATCTTTTTTATTATGAAACCAGAATATCTTGATTCCTGTTTCATTTGATTCCTTGTTTCATCAGCTTTCCGTGGATAGCAAATTTGTCGAATTCCGAGATCATTTGACCCCTCAATTCAACGTTTGAAAGAGCACTGTTCATTTTCAATTCGAATTTGAGCATTGACTTTCGGGGTCAAAATATAAATCAGAATTCAATAATTTTAGTCTCTTTAGAATCCTCTGGTTTTTAGCTTTCTATTGATATATAAATTTCAAGATTTAGATATCATTTGACCAGTCAATTTGAACATTTTCTCTGAAGTATTCATTTCGGAAATTTTCTGATCATTGATTTTCAATAATTCATAGTAAATCCATTTCTTATCGAAAAATCACAAATTTTATATCATTAAATTTTATTTTCTCTCTATTTTCCAAATATATTATTTTCGTAATCTTGTGAAATCTTTTAGTTTTCTGATTTTATAGAACTTTGACTATTGGTCAAAGTCAATGCTTTGACTTTGACTTTGACTTTTCTCTGTCAAATCCGAGATCTTAAATCTTAAAATTTCTTATTTAGTATATTTATATCATTTATATTCATAAATATTATTTCTACTTTTTTAAAACCTCTTTTAAACCTGAGTTTGACCAAGTCAACTCTGCAATAAAAGTCAACCTTGTTCTTTGTGGTTCGACCTGATAGTTACACTTTACTTGATTTTATATATTTATCTTTGTGACTTCGGATTTATAAATTTTTTTTAACCAACATTTCTGTGTTTAACGACTGCACAAAACGCTTCGTCAAAATCTCTAATTTCTCACCTCATTACATTGCCTGATTTTTTCGACTTTCAAAGAATATGAGAAAAATACCTTAAATCTCTATGGATTTGACCCTTATTCACCACTATACTCCTTGATTCATGATTAATCTTTAAAATCGGTGAGTTTGGTAATTGTTTTGATGCTTATTCGCGTGTATTCAACGACCGTGCGGATTTGCTCGTCACAAGCCTTGTGACAATTCTATCCTTTCTTTTCTTTCTCTGTTGGTGAAGAGCTTTGAAGGGAAGATCCAACTATCTGGAGACCATGTGGATACCACTAGAGGCTAGACACTTGAATAGCTTCAAGAATTCCTTCAAGGAAACCATGTAAGTATGTTTTCTCATACATACTAGATGATAGGATCATCTTTTCTTGGTGGCTTGGTGTTTTGAATATCTGATTCAATGTTCTCCGCTGCATTCGATGCTTTGATCAAAATTTTGAAAATTGATCGACCTCAAAACCCAACATAAACGTCCCCACTATCTTTGTTTAACAAAGATATTTCATTGGAATCAAGGGAGAATTTATTGCAAGGATTGATAGAAGGTTGAGTTGGGAATCAACCTTTTATGGAGTCCATCTCTTTTTCTTTATCTTTCATGTTGTCAAAGTTGGAGCTGGTTTGATTTAGCTTATCCATCTTGAGTTGTTCCATTTCTCTAGCTATTTGGTTCATCTTCTCATTCATATCTTTCATGCCTTTTTAGAATTTCTCCATCATACCTTCCAAGTAAGGTTTAAAATAAGGTGTGGATTCGTAAGGTTTAAAATAAGGTTTTTGTTGATATGATGGTCACAAGCTGTTGATATAGTTCCCGTTTCCATGCCCATTCCATGCATTGTAGGGAGGCGCTTGGTTCATCGCATTCACCTCCTCATTCTCCACACATTCTCCACTAGAATGATTTATGCTATAACACATAAAACAAGGAATATTTTGCACTTTTGAAAAATTAGAGTTATTCACCTGTGTTTGTATCATTTCTTCCATTTTTCCTATACTTGACTCAACATTTCCTAATATCTTGCTCGTTAAATCTTTCTCAATCTCGGGCTCCAAAGCTTTAACATTCAAGACTCCTCCTTTTTTGTTCTACATTCGTACCATGGTGACTTAAGCTCAAATGATGACTATCATTTTCAGCCAATGTCTCAATTAGTTCTTCTAACTCATCATCATACAATGATTGATCCACCACATATAGCATCAACTCTATTCCTACCATTTTTCACTAACCCTTCATAAAAAGATTCATCAAATACCAATTATCAAAACCATGGTGCATGCATTCATCAAATCTTTAAATCGTTCCCATGCTTCACAAAATGACTCTTACCCTTGCCTAAAATTTTGAATAGATTGCCTAAAGGTTTTGGTTTTCCCGATGAAGAAATTTTTTTATGGAAGCATTCTTCTTTTTCATTCGAACTCAGAAATTTCATTCTTGAATTCCTAAACCAATCTTTCGCTTTATTTCTCAAGGTTTGGGGAAAGATTTGCATTTTCAATGCCTCATCAGGAACTCCAGGTATATTATATAAATAGCATTTACCATCTAATTCTTCCAAGTACATGTATGTATTTTTAGAAGTCAAACCGTGAAAATTAGGTAAAGAATTAATAAAGGATGTATCAATAAACTTCACATTTTCTCCAAGGGGAGGGACTATTGATAACATAAAATTTACACGTGAAATTATATGATTATTAATCCAAGTTAAGGCATAAAAGATTCCATTCTTATGCATTTTATCATACTTCGATTGCATATATATCATTTCATGCAATTTTGAGTTATAATCTCAAAATATATTATTTTAGGGATAACTATGCATAATTAAATAATATATTTTAGAGTAGATTATTCCCATCTATATTTAGGATTATATTTAGGTTTTAATGTTAAATAATAAGATAAAATACTTTTTATACACTCATTTTTTCTAAGTTTTATTTTCTAAGAGAAATGAGTATATTTTTGAACTGACAATTTATTCTCTTGTTATTTACTGAATATGAATTTTTAAAATGATTGATTATTTAATTTTTCATCCAAAAAAATAAATTTATATTAATTTGGAGTTTTATTTTGAGAGTTATAAATTTTATAATTTTTAGGGATCTTTCTAAAATTTTTCTAAATTTTTTTAAATTTATTTTTGATTTTTTTATATTTTTTTAAAATAAAAAAAATCATCAATTTTAATGCACATTGACGTAGCAGTTGGCGTGGCAAGTGAATGACGTGTTGCCACATGGCAACATATATACGCGCCATGTGGCGCACACGTGTGCATATATGTGCATGTGTGAGTACAAGTGTGTGCGCGTGTGTGATTAGTGGGTTAAACATCCTTTTCAAGATATTTACTAAGCCCACTTAACACACGTGAGTTCTATTTTGATCAAATTTGAAGTAATACCTTGAAAATACCTTAATTCTCCATGGATTCAACCCTTATTCACCATTTTACTCTTTAAATCATAATTATAATCTTAAATTAGTGAGTTTGAAAAAAAATTTGACACATCTTTGTGTGCTTTCAACGATCACATGAATTCGTCTTGTCAACTATCTCCGAAAAGGATTTACTACCTATAGGTGTGTAATGGCCTCTTATTGTGGTTCTTCTATCTCTTATTGTGTCTTTTCTTATTCTTCAAATTTTAATTTTCATCCATTTCTTTAACAATATTTCCACCCTCAATATCAGTGTTGTCCTTTACCTCTGAAGAACCACCTATGGATCCCAAATCTACCAATTCTGGTTGTTAAGATATACATCTGTTCATGAACTAAAGGAGTGGCCCACTATAGTAGAAAATAAAAAAAAATTAAGATTCAAGAAAACCTTAAATAATACCTCTATGAATTATTGCCCTTCGACAAGATAGACACAAATCCAATTGAACGGTTTGGGTAATCCATGTTTCTTTTTGAATGGGAAACTTGCTATTTTCTTGGAAAATTTCTTCTTTTTTTCTTAAAAAATAAGCTTCAAAAACAAAACTTTGGTAGAAAACAAAAATAAAGAGAAAACCTACTAATCTCAATGACACCTTTCTCCCCAACAATGGTGTCCATTAATAAACTCAATTTTGGGATATTTTTAATCATTTTTTAAAAATGAATTTCATGCAGCAATATTTCTAATTCCTCAATTTATATAAAGGTAAAGTAAGGGTCAAATCCTCAGGGAGCATAGGTAATGAGATTAGTACTTTTAGGGAGTAGACATACTATTATACGGAAAACACAACGATAGAAGTGATTTTTGGAGAAACATAGAAAGATGAAGAAATTGAATATGTTATGAATGAAATTATAAAATATCTCTTTCTATTTTATGAGAAATAATGAGAAAAGGATTCAGATGAGAATGATAGAATTGAAGATGATATAAGAATGATGAAAAATTGGAAAATTAGGTAAAGATGATAGATTTTTTTGAGAAAAGAGAACAAATCTAAAATATAAAAAGGGAAATAGGGTTTGCACTATCCATGGAGGGGATTAAAAGAGAAAATCATTTCCAAATTCTCACACAAACCCCGTTTTGTATACTAGTCCTATGCCGGGTGATGCTAAACTCTTTACGATCTTGATCCTCCTATTGATCTTACCTCCAGAACAAACTTGAACACCAAATATTGCCAAGCTTGGCCCTAGGCCTCTCATTTTCCTTCTGGTGGCTTGATGCTAAGAAAGAGCCAAAAAATAACAAAAAAGAAGAAGAAGATTCTTTCATATATTAGGTTAAGAGGTTCATTTGAATTAATGGTAGAGATTTAGTCTTTTTGGGTGCCGTGAAATGAATGTTAGAGATTAAATCCATAGGCCACGACCATTGCCTCCTCCTAAAGAGGTGTGCTTCATAATAGTTGGTAACCTAAGGGAGTGGGTTGACCATTCTCCGAAATTTGGTGACCTTACTACTTCCCTAAGGAGGTGGGCTTACCTCTCTCTCCTCTTATAAATATAGATTTTTTTAAAAAATAAAAAAAATTTAAATTAATTAATGATAAATAAAAGAGATGAAATTTGATCTATTTGACCCTTCAATAATGCCTTTGACCACATTTGACTTATCAAGAATCACTTTGACTATCATTGACTTCTAGGAGAAATAGAGTGACTAGTCACCTAAAAAGGTGGAACGGGTTCACCCTCCCTAAGAAGGTGGTTGACTAACCTCCTACAAAGGTGGAAGGGTTTAACCACCCTCCTAAAAAGGTTGAAAAACTTGGCCATCCTCCTAAATAGGTGGAGTACCCATTTTCTTCTTCTTATTTTTGATAGTTTGCATAAATGCTCCCGTTAAAGTTCACCTAAGTCCTTGTATCCATTTAACTCATAAAAATGTGAGAATTCAACCATTTGGCTTCTAAGAAGTCAAATAGGGTTAGTCTCATAATATAATCAAAATATAAGAAATGACGCATGATAGTACTTAGTGATAGTTTCATCACATTCAATCGTATAGAAATAGATATTATTATTTTTGTAGTCTTTATCAGCAGTTAAACATGGTCAATGATGCATGAATGTGACTTCTATTTTGGAGATATGAGGTTTACTAGAAGGATTTTTCAAAAATTTTCAAGTGTCAAGCCTCTAGCAGTATCCACACAAGTGTCAGACTGTTAGATCTCCTCTTCAATACTCTTCACTAAGGGAGAAGGAGAAGAAATGATAAAATTGTTATAAGGCTTGCATGGGCACCTTAACTTGTGGTTGTTATCCCCCTATTAATATCCATTTAGTATAATAATTTTTCATAAAAACTCGCATAATTATGTCTATATCGACCAAAGTCTATAGACTTTATGTGTGAGACCCTCTAGGTCTATATATCTTGTTAGACATAACTTCATAGGCCCAATAACACCTTGTTGGTCAACAATATAAATTATCTGTATTCATGTATAGATTAATTAATTATGGATCAATTTAACCCAATTGACAAGTTGAGTTGCTAGCACGTTAGGTGCCAAGCTACACCACGTGTCTTAGGAGATATGGAGTGTACAAGAACTCCCGTATAAAACCACATAATTTATCGTATAGAACCACATAGCCACGTGCCTTAGGAGATATGGAGATATGGAAGTGTGATTTAGCTTATATACCACATAATATCCATCATTAGTATTGTGCCCTACTAATACCAAGGTTATGACATTAAACTCTATTCAACTTCTTTTATCTCTAACAGTAATTCAAGACTAGCCCCTTGATAACATGTAATCTTAACATGATAATACATGATTATTAATGCAAATTAAGGCATAAAACAGTACATTTATGTGCATGTTATCATACTTTTGAGTGCATTTCTATCATTTCATGCAATTTTAAGTTATAATCTCAAAATGCACTGAATTAGGGATAATTATGCATAATTAAGAATATATTTTAGAAGAGATTATTATCATCTAAATTTGATATTATAATTAGGCTTTTAATGATAAATAATAAGAAAAAATGTTAATTTACACTCATTTATTTTTCTAAAGTTTTGTTTTTCAAGAAGAAATGAGTGTATTTTTTAAATAATAATTTATTCTCTTGTTATTTAAATATTTTGACTTTTTATAATGATAGATGATTAAATTTATGATCTAATGAAAGAAATTTGGATTAATTTGGAGTTGTATTTTGAAAATTATAAACTTTCTAATTTTTAGGTATTTTTCTCGAATTTTTCTGAATTTTTCTTAATTTTTAATGAATTTCTAAGGATTTTCTGGAATTAAAATCAAATTTTCTAATTGAATTTAATTTTTCCCGAATTTTATACGTGCGCAGGTGACGTGGCGCGATCAGAACCGTCCGATCGCATCGCGATCAACGGTCGAGGCAGGGAGGCAACGTGGAAGCCTGTGGAGCGTCTAATCTCGCAAAGAATCTAAGCCGTTGATCTTCGCTTAAAGAGGGGGGTTATGTGGCGCGATATTACTCGTCGATGAATCGTTTTAAAAATGACTTAATCTCAGCTGTCCATCAACCGAGTTATAACAGCTGAAATTAAACGGACGAAAAACGCATCTGAGCATCCGATCACGATCAAACGGCGGACGTTACATGCATTTTTATAACGCACGCGACGTGGCGAAATCTCAGCGATCGATTAGCGATCCAACGGCTGAGACTTAACGGTAACAATTTGCATTAATGTGATCAATCAGAGCCGTTGATCGCTGATGAAACACCCCATCAGACGGTTACGCCCAAAATCACTATAAATTGAGATGTTTTTTGACATTTTGATGTATTCTTGGATGATTTCACTCAATTGATCTACCTAAACACATATATCCTTGAATCTCTCACTTTTAATAGCTTCTAGACCCATTTCCGCATCCACAGAGTGATTAAAATTGAGATTTTGTCGATTGATTAAGGAGAATTTGTCTCTTGAACACCGACGATCATTTCGAAATCGCGAAAAGAAAAGCCTTGAATCCGGAAATTAATTGGATCATTTATATCACTATCTCGGGTTAGAATACGTGTTTTCCCTCTCATCTTTCGTCATGTATCATCAATTTGTAATTTAGGATCGTAATTTAGTTTAATTTAGTCTTTAATTTTGGATTTCTTTTAAATCGCATTCGGAAATTTCTCTCCACTTCGCTCTTTGATTTCTCTGCGAATACTAATCCAAATCGAGTGATTTTTGATTCCGTGGATTTTTCTTTAAGTTATCTTTCTAAATCTACCATTTTCCATAATTTCTATCACCAATTCACCATCCGATTTGATCAAATTCTAAAAGATCTCTCAAAAATCCATTATTTCTCCGTGGATTCGACCCTTATTTACTATTATACTCCTCAATTCGTAATTAAATCATTAAATTGGTAAATTTAGTTTAATTTTTGACACGAATCGGTATGAAATTAACGACCGCATCGATTCATTCCGTCACCCCTCCATCAGTTGGCTGTTTCTAATGCCCTGTTATATGATGATCTAGTAGACTAGGTCTTCATGAAGCAACTTTTGGAGTACATTACTTTGGTAGACTTCTCAAGTTTGCCTTCTCTACAATCCTATTTGTTGACTCAAACAAAGTCCTCTTATGTAGAATGTTATTAGTCTTCTTACTTCTTATGGTTTTACCCCTAGAGATATCTAATAGTGATGTGTAAGACCACATATGAGGGTGTTACGGTACTTGCAATATATGGGGATGAACATTTTCTGGACAATTAGTGATGAAGTTGGTACCTATGCTATGAAAGGTTAACTTAAAACACGCTTTGTAACCCGTATAAAGTTAACTCGAAAACACCACTTTGTTTCCTTAAGAGTGAGTTTTTTTACTAATCAAGTAAGCACTATCTCAAAGAAAGTATCCCTAGATTTTTCTTCAAGGTAGACAGTTGGGTTTAAACTAGGTACATCACCCTTTGAGGCATGACCCAAGTTTTAGGAGATCGGCTCATCAATGATGATGCCAACTACTATTGGAATATACTTGGGACACTAATCTATTTGGCAGACTTTGTGTCATCAACCTCACATGTTGATATTGTTCTTAGTCAGTTCATGCAAGAACCTCACATGGTGCTTTGGAAGGATGAGTTAGGGGTTCTCACATATATCATGTGTGGCAATTGCAAAGGTCTTATCTATCAATGTTATGATCACCTTCACATTGAGGCCTACTGTGATATTGGATATGTTGGGAGGAAAGGAAACTAAAAATAAACTATAGTGTATTGGAGGTAATCTAGTCACTTGGCATTCTTAGAAACAAAAAACCATCTCTTAATTTAGTTCAAAATTTACATATCAAGATATGGCTGCTATTGCTTATAAGATGGTACAACTATAATCTTCTCTACAATACTAAGGTATCATGACTCCAATGCTTATGGCTATGAGATATGATAACCAATTGGCTATCTTTCTTTCTGAAAAACCTTAAATTTTTCAAGAGAACCAAGCATATTGAGATTGACTATCTTAGTTGTGACAAAGTGTTGAAAGCAGTTATTCCAACACCTCAGATGTCATCATCAAACCATTTTGTTGATGTAATCACCAGAAGCTTCATTGGTGTGCCATATGATTCCTTAGGCTCATAGGTCAACATGTTTGACCTATACACTTTAGCTTGAGGGGGTGTTAAATATAGGTCATCAATGGGCTTAGCCCACATTAGGGAACATTAATCCCACAATGGGAAGATTTCCTTTTCTATTTCTTCTTACATTATAAATAGAGGATTTTAATCTCTTCTTAATTATAAATTATATTTGTATTTATATTTCACACAATTAAAGAGCAATTTGCAATAGAGGCAAAACGAGTAAAACCAATGTTGAGAGGTTTACATGAATTCATCATCAAAACTGATTCAACCATCTTACATTTAGGATTTAGATGATTAGTTTCTTCCTAATTTTTCCAATTTCACTAAAGATTATGTTCAAGTTCTATCTTGGGTTAGTTATTTTTACTAGCAGTTGGGTGAGGACAATCACTAGTCAAAGAAAATATATTGTAGACCATTCATATGTAAAAAATTTCTTTCCAACATGTTTAGATTTTCTAGCTAGCATCCAACATACCTCTCATGTTTTTTTTTCACAATAGTTTCACCACAAAGAATCTTTTGGGGTCTGGTTTTTGACCTGTCCAGATTTTATTTTGGATTCATCCACTATCCCACAAAGCTGAATATTATGGTTGGTTGATTCTTTGTTCTAGGTGATAAAGACAAAACCAGATATTAGATCTTGATTTTGACTTTGCTTACTTGGGACATACAACAAAATTTTACCATATACAACGGTAGTAATAGCTTGATCTTTTGCAGTTTTTAGTCCTAGAAGAAAAATGTACACTTTGTTTCTTATGATGTATTCTCTATTAATGGAAGGACGTGTGGAAAGTCTATGGTGATTTAACTCCTTATAGACAGCCATTGATTAATTTTTTAAATTCTAAAACCAATCTCTATCCTTGAAATTTATGACGAGAAAATATTTCTAATTCTTAAATCATAGATACATCCTCTCATTTTGAACTTGTACGATGAGGATCATCCGAAAAATATTTAATATCGTTGATATCTCAATGATTCATTGATTTTTGGAACTTCAAAAGAGTTGTTCACTAGGTATGTCGACCATAGACTAGATTGTGCCAAGTGAATAATTCCCTCTCGAGGACCATCTTCAGTCTTGAGATATTACCTCTCTTACTGTTGAAGAAATTTTAATCAAATGTGCGAAAATGATCAGGTCTCATTTGAGCCTTCAAGTCATTAACATTTTCCATGTTCTCATTTTGATGTTTGTGATCCATTCAAGATACTTGAGTCCTTTTCTTGAAGTTTCATTTTTATCTTGTAATTTTCAAGAATCTTATAGAAACATCAATCCATCCATTTCAAGAAAATAAATAGCGTAAGATAAATAGTTTTCTTGATCACTCTTCAGTTACCCTAATATTATGGCAAACAAGAATTCAAAGAAGTAATATGTAGATATGTGATAAGTAGAAGTTTTTACACATAAAAAAGATCACCAAGTCTACTTTAATGATTTTACAAATGAAGTACAACAGTGAAAACAGGTCGAATCTGCAAAGAATTAGGTTGACGACAAAATCGGGTCGCTCATGAAAGGGAACATTGGTCTCTTCTTTCACATAAAAAAGCTGAACCCTTTTTTGGCTAAGACACTTTGTGAGATGGTTTAGCTCCAATATTTACTAAAAAACTGAATACCACTCCTTAGACAATTATGCTCATGTCAAGTGATAATTAAGATATACAATCTTCATTATATTGAATCCTACCTTAAAAAAAACACTGAACATAGTGAGATCGACTACTACTATGGAAGGTGTTATCACCGCAGCTCATGTGGTATATTTCAATCAATTGATTCAACAAGAGCCTCAACAACTTTTATGATATCTCGGATACCAAACCAGGCATGTTTGACTTGCCCAGTTTACGTACGATCATCAAGAGTGTACACATTTAATTTAAGAGACATTTACAAATGTAACATAAGGTACATTTCTCTTGAACTACTAAACACATCCAATTGATCTAAAGCTTCCTCCCACAATCTCAGTTAAGCCTTTAATTATCATGATATTCACAATTTAACGCCCCGATGAACTATAGATTATTCATCAGTTTGTTAATATCAAAACCTTTCAAACATACATAGCACCTCAATTATGAAACATCATGAACTACACATCAACACTCGAATGGTGTTCAGGGAGTAGTAGACCAGTGGTGCTCAAGTTATACGTCATATTCATTTAAAAGATCAAAATATTAAGGATTCATACAAGTGAAGCAAGATTAAAACGTCAATATCAAAATTTGTGTCAGTCCACATTTTCAATTTACTCAACATATTTCTTCAAAGATTCTGGTCCATACAGTCAAGTGTCACCAAGCTCGTCCAACAGTACCATTGTCGATTGGCTCATGTCACCTATCGCAAAAAGAGACTACATTGAATTTCTAGGATGAAGACATCTATCTCATATTTTAACAAGAAAGCAGAAGAGCCAAAAAGCATTGTAGGTGGTTGATCACGGTTTGCATTAGCCCTCATTTACATAGGAGCCCAATTACAAAATCAAGTGCCATAAGGGCGAGAAAAGAGTGTTGCAAACACTCAAGTCTCATAGGTTTACCCTTCTCCCTTGAGGGAATAGTGCAAAAATTATCATTCTAGAGTTCATTTTAAATTCAAGCAACTAAATTACACAAAAATCTCCTCATTTTCAATATTTTTCTGCCTTCATCTCTCAAGGAGCATGACCATCTCGCAGTGAGGAGTATGGGGAAATAGATCAACAGCCATGGCCTTGACTGGGTGGAATGGCTCCGAGAAGGGCATGGACTTTGCCCTGTGACGGGCCAAACCTGCGCTGCTCATGTTCCTCCATGCTCTGCCATTGAACCTTCCTCCACTCTGTGGCTGCTCCGTGGCTGGGGTGCACAGCTCTATTGCATTTGCCACCATGCTCTCCGGGTTGCATGAGATATACCTGGCCCACATTCAAGCCCAATAACTATTTATCGTACAACTGACAAGAAATTATAAAAAATGCAGAAAGATCTGTGCTTCCTCTCCTCAAATAATCTAATAAATCATCGACTTTAATGTACAAGGCATGCGAGTACTTACACAAGACGCCTTAATCGAGGATGAGTCCGCAGAGTCTTGATCACCTGCATGACACAATAGACAACTGATCATTATCATTCTATTTTACACAGTGAAATACCAACGAGGCACAAGCTCCTCACATTATGATGGAGTCCTACACGTGGTGGATCAACAATTGCAACAACATTCTGGAACTGCAGTGGCACAGAATAACAATCATCCTTCTCCATGGGATTGTCATTTACCAAACTGTCCTCCTTTGTAGGTTCGTACAAGACATCATCACCTGTTATATTTTCAGGTTGTTTAGAGTTAAATACAGTTTCACCAACTTCTGGATGAATACCATGCTCATCATTAGAGTGGGCTAAAATGCTGATTTAAGACAGGGAGATGAGAAAATGAATAATCATGATCTTACCATATTTAGTCTGGACACTTCTTGGATATTCCGGTTGATCCAAGTACTTCTTAAGTAGATCACCCATCACATCTTCAGCCTGTTACCACGGAGGTGAAGTGGAGTAACCATGTGCGTCAATGTGGTTAAAACAAGATGCAGAATCAAAGAACAAAAAAAGGAGGAGTCAACTAAATTAAATGGCATTTGTTTCTCCAGTAATGCCCATACGACATGGCAATTAAAAAAATTATACATTTGTGTCCAATATGATTCACGCATGGATGGTTTGAACTTTTAAAACTCTATTGCTTGTGAGACCAAGAGCAGAAGAAACTGCCAAAAAAAACGAGGCGCCCACACAATGCAGTCAGGAATAATTTTAAGATACATGCTCATCTGGGTACGACAAATCCTGTTGGCTGTAATGCCTAACAATCATTGACATACAGTTAAGTTCGTAAAAGGTTTATGATCCCATTGTGCATAACAAAACAAAGTCTGGTAAAGCAAGAAAAACATGTTTTACCTTTCCACAGACAAAATTGCAGTTTTTTATGCCATTTATTTCTGCATTCCGTTGAGCATCTAAGACTGCTGAAGCATTCATTTCAATGCCAACCACCTAATGGGACAAGCAACAGGTAGGCGGTAGGACCAGTTAAATACAAAATTTGGAACACAAAATTTGAAAGTCTTCTCAAATATAATAGTGAATAATAAACATGCCAGATTATGTAACACATGAAATAGGGAAGATAATGAGATTATGAGCATAAAGATTAGAGCGAGAGACTAAGATGAGAATGTCTACTTCGTTATGTACCCATATATTTTTGATAACGGAACATATATCAGGTGTTACTGTCGGTATTATCAGGTCGTACATATATGCAACTTACCCGGAATGAGCACCAATGCGTCAGTGTTATGGTAAGACTCTAGATCTTGCAAGAGCCAGGTCAGGTAGCTCAAGAGGAATCTAAAACTACTCTAACTTGTAGCACGTGAATACAATGAGGTGGGTGATAAGATAGGAACACCCTCTGGGGGCAACAGGGAAGAAATTCACGAGGCTTTCCTAATTTTCCTTCAAAAAGCTTCTCACTTCTTGAATCCCTCCTCCCAAAGAGATTCCCCTAAATTGATTATTTTGTAGTGACCCCCTGACTGCTGACAGTAATGTTGATCAGTTTTAAGACTCTGTCCCCCGAGATTGACTAGAGCATGGAGCCCCTCTCTGCTCCCATATTCTCACATAAGTGATAACTGGGTTTTTAAAAAATTAAGCAGGCGGGCAGTTAAATGAAGTTATTCAGGCCTATCAACTAACAAAATCTGAAGTTGATTAAATGGAGATATCAACTGCCAGATCTCGTGGCAGATGAATTCAAGTGGGATCACCCCAACCACGCTTGACCTGTTTTCTTTCTACTATTTCCTCTGTGAGAAAAATCATCACTGCACAAGAACCAGGAAGATATGCCATAAACGAATTGGCAAATCATGACAAGAATGAAATAAAAGATGCATCATCTTCCAGTTTCAAGCAGACTGTTAGTCGTCACCCAACCCTTTCTTGAAAATGCGCATCATCTTTGTGGATGGAAGGTGATGTAACCATTGTTGATTATTGTGATGAGTAGAAAGATAGGAAGACAGCATTAAACAAGCTCCCGATGAAACCCAAGGGTAACACACTAGCCCAATTCTAGAGGGTTCTGAGGGAAAACCTTCAGAACCTTGCTGTCTTCTAAAGTGAACTAAATACCCATAGCCCTAATATGTTTAACCTTTATGGTACCATAAAAACTTTAATAATGAGTAACATGTTCGAAAACTCTGCATGAAACTTGTAAGGGAAAACATAAAACTATGTTATAAAGATAAAGTAACCATTCACAACATGGGGGAGAAAAGCAGAAAGTGATAACAGCTGCAAACAGATAGCCACACATGACAAAAGATTTTGTGAGCGACATGCATTGGCATGGATGGCCCTGGTCACCTCATGCTTGATGGGGAGCCCAGATGATGCGCAGTGGGGAGGCCACAGTACTTTTTGGGTTGGGGTGGGGGGCGCTACTTTGCCAGTCAACTGGACCAGGGCCATGAAGAGTGTACAAGGGGCAGCTGATGACACTGGGATGGTGTTGGAGTTTGATGGCACAGCAGCTGATGACTAAATGAACTGAAATGGGGAAGGAAAGCTCTACCTCATGTGTAGATTGGACACTACAGCAAAGCCTTAAATTTCTTAGCTTTTGGATTTTTACTCAGTGCTGGCATGATTTTGACACTGTTACAGAATTGAGAAACCCCGTAACTGACTGGCAATAATTTTTCTCAAGAAACTGAAGAAGCCAGCAATGACTTCCCGAGGACAATACATAAGAGATTCATTGTATTGATTGAATGGTCATCATCCTCCGATCACTTTCAAATACTCCTAGTGGGAAATAGTGTTCATAATGTATTCAGAGAACTGTAGTAAGCTGTAGGCAACTACAAGAACTATCATGCTAGCAAACCATCCAAATTCCTTACAACCAGCTGTAGAGTAAATCATGGATGGAGGTAGGCAAATACTGAATCAGATGATGAACCATGGAAGTTTTGATAGAACACATCCAGAGAAAAGTCACAGAAGTAACACGTCTTCTTTATCTCCAAATAAATTGAAAAAGTAGTTTCAAGTACATTATGAAATGAAGGAAAGAGCAGCGCGATAAACAATTGGAAGATGTGATTCTGAATATTATTACCATTCCAACATGGTGTGCCAACGTTAGACCAATGGTTCCAGTCCCACAACACACATCAAAGAGCAACGTGTCTGAGCATAGATTTGCCCATTCTCCAGCAAGAGAGTATAACTTTTCTGCAGCTAATGTGTTGACCTGGAAAGACAAATGAAACAAGGGTATCAAATGAAATTAAGTTTACTGGAAGAGATTTTAATCCCTAACCTGGAAAAATGCAGTAGGTGAAATGCTGAACTGGAGATTGTTTATATAATCGTGAATTCTTTCCTTAGGTTTTCTTGAATCTTCTGATCTGAGAGCTCCCTCCACGTCCAGAATTGGTAATGGACGCAATGGACAGTCAGTTGGAGCAGCATTCGATATCCCTTTGTGATCCTGAATAGATTATGCAATCGTATTAACTTACAGGCCAGGACAGACAAATGTGAGAAACAGTTAATTGTGCCTAAATGCACATTGGAAGTTTTTCTTGCTTGAATACTGAAAGGAAGTAAAAGAAGATATTGAGAAGAAACTTTTTTTTTTAAGTTACAAAGATAGATCGCCCAAAATCAGTGATCAACCATTTGAAGTACCCTTTTCTTCCCACCCAAGAGATCAACCATCCCTGGACTGCCCAACCCTGAGCACCCACACCCTCTTCCCAGGGAGTCACCCATCCCTGCCATGCCCAAATCTAATCATGCTTAGCTCCAGAGTCCTCCACTCCAGTGCACCTCTTCCCAGGAGGCCACCCATCCCTGAACTGCCCAAGCCTGAGCATACATAGCTTTGTGAGTTCCTTTCCAAAACCGGTGCCCCTCTTACACTTACGAGGGAAGGATAAATTGAGAAGATAATTGGGTATTGTAACACAAAAAAGGAGGGGGGAGGCACACATGGGCATGATAAGCCCTGCCAACTGGCGAGGCATGGGCATCACAGCAGGCCAGTGGCATTGATCAGCATCGCACAACTGCCAGGACTGCAGAGCAGCTAGTTGGTGGGAATTGACTCCCCCAGCAGCAGCGTCTGCTATTCATGATCCTGTGTGCAGAGAAGCGACTGCAACAGTACCCCAAGTGACCCTGTCTGGGCTGGAATCAAATCAATAGATACACAACAGAGATACAATCAATATAGTGTGGAGAAGATGCAGCAAATTCAAACCCACAAAAAGCTTAGGCTCTCGTGCTAATTGAGCACAGTATGTTCCTTAAGAAGGTTCCCTTCCCATATCTTAGTACAACAATGTCACTCAAGGAGATAATCATTTTTTTTTTATCATTTTAACCAACTTGAGAACAGCAAGAAAAATATGTTCACTTAACCATCATGACGTAAAGAGAGAAAGCATGTCTACTCTGGAAAAAGAATCAAACTAGCATAATAAAAATAAGTAAATGGATATGAATGCAGAAAAAAAAAAGATACCTGCACAACTAATGATGTCAGTGGCAATGGAGGGGAACATTCTGATGCACCTTGTGTAAGTGTCTTTATCATATGATCAAACTCATCATTTATCACATTTTCATCAACATCTGACGTGCAAACCTGCACAAATAGAAGCAAGTTATAATAACGTGGATGAGTTTTATACTATCAACTCAGGTTCTTTTGCGCGACAGCAACAGTTTTGAAACAGAACGACCACGGTGACATGGTAAACCTAATCAAAGTAGAAATTGCCTTTAACCAAATAAAACAATCTCTTTTCATCAATGGGAATGTATGCTCGAAATAAACATCAAGCTGATCTATCCAAAACGCCCCTAGACTGTTAATGACCAGACATACAAGAAGAAACATCCACATTGACTGACAGCACCCCATGCAAGAGATGCCCGCAGTTCAGAGCGTCTGCATATAGGGAACATCTTGGATGTAGGATCATGAGCATCCACATTGACTTAGGGCAACCCAAGATGGAAATGTCTATATGCAAGAGTGAATGCATGTAGGAGATAGTTTGGAGGTTGGATCAACCATGCACAAGGGCAACTGTATTCTCCATCTTCTTTGACACCTATCCAGTTTCAGATTTCCATGGTCCAACCTGAGCATGTATGTATCATGCTCCAGCTTGAGCAGTGTGAAAGCCACATAGGTCCAACACGTCTCCATCTCTTGAGTAGCCTTAAGCAGGGCCTTATGTAACCCTTGACATACTTTAATTACTCTTCCCATTATCCTGTCCCATCTTTCTACAATAGCTAGTTTGCACACAGTTTTCTCATTTCAAAGCACCCTGTTCAGTACATTCCGTGACAGTCAAGCTATTATTCTTGGCAAACCTAGCAGCTCAACTCTCACATGATCAAAGAGGTACAGAAAGGGGTGAACTTCTTTGAACTAATTCAGTGAAGGCAAATTTCTGTTTTCAATACTGGATGAAGGACTTCAGCTGTGGTTAGTGAGACAAGCCTAACTTCAAGCAGATGCAATAGAGAATACTGAAAATCTAAGTAATAAATGAAGATTTTTTGAATAAATGATGATAACAGGTATTCATGACAAAAGAAGATAACGAGATGCAGAAAGAAGAACAATCGAGAATACAAACTGTCTGGACGTAAGTTTTATGATAAAATAAATACTACATAAAATAGAAAATGGCAATAAGACATGAAAAGGAAAACTACCCAAATGACCAGTAGGTGATAGCGATGAAATGATCTTGCCAATTCTAAGTTGTACTTCAAGGAGAAGCATTACATATATCAGAAAAGTCAATGATGTTGAGTTGAAATCAGTGGCAAGATGTAATAACAAGCAAGAATCTCCTGAGAAAAAGTGAATTCAACACTGCACATTCCTGTCTCCGCACCAAGACAGAAAATAATCACAACAAGGAAGAAAAATGATACGATCCTAGGTCACACCTTTAGGGATTGGGAACAAAATCTCGTAAGCAGGGAATGCACTTCGAGAGGGATTCCCGTTCCTCTCCAAAACCCAAAGGGCCACTCAAATGATTAATTCCAAGATGAGTAACATTTACAGCTCTGGCACTATTTATAGCCTAAAACAAGCTATTCGGGGTATAGTACAAGAATACCCTTTAAAATCACCCTTTTATTGAGGGCTTAATTTGTTAACAGCACAAACTTTATTTTAAGGTCAGACCAAAAAACATGTCATGCAATTAATTCCAAAGCATACAGAAGAGGAAAGAAAGCACCAGCAACATGACAGCTGAAACGATAATGGACATGGCTGCAACGACCAAAGATTCTGGAAAGACTCTAATATTTATTTGAGTTTATGGCGAATATTCCAAAAGAAGGTTCACGAATTCCAAAATCAAATCCGAGATGTCAGTAATAGATGCTCGCGGTCTGCTGTAGAGCTAGAATTCGGTAGCCACTGGAACTTCAGTGGCCTTGCCGGGGTAGTCTCCTCCGTACGCGTCGGACGTGGTTTCCAGTGATGAAGAGGAGGTCTCGTCGCCTCCGTCTGAGTCGTTTGCAATTCTGGCCGCACCGGTTGCTTCCAGATCTGCGGAAGAATCCGTCAGTACGAGTCTATGTACCTGGATCGCGGGAGCTGATCCAAGGAGCACGGGAGTTCAAGGCCCCTTGCTCAAGTCCTCCTCACCTCTCGGAAGTCTCTCCCGATTCCTCCCTCCCCCTCTCGCTGAAGGCGTTCTCCCCTTTATAGTCGTCGTAACTGTCAGTGGTCCTTCCCACGATTGCACGTTGTCCTCGCCTATCTCTTCCGATGGACCATTGGATCGGATTTCCTCTTCCCTCTCATAACCGATCAAGGTTAGTGAATTAAAACCACCTTCTGTACCTTTAGACGGCCTCTTATGCTTCCTTCGACGGTAGGTGATTATGGGGGTCCTACCATCTCTCCCGGCCAAGAGATTCAACTTGTCCTCAAGTTGAAATTCTGGAAACCTTTGGCTGATCAATCGAGCAGATTCCCAAGTTGACTCAAAATCTGGTAACCCTTTCCACTTCACTAAAACCAACTGGCCCGGACCCGACCCTCTGGTGTCCTTGATTTCCATGGGTTAAACCACCCATTCTAAATCTTCTGCTACCGTGGAACGGAGTGGTAATACCTGTTCCGGATTGCCCACTACTTTTTTGAGCTGTGAGACATGGAAGACAGGATGGATGCGGCAGTCATTCGGTAGCGCCAACTTATAAGCGACTGCGTTAATTTGTTTGATAATAGAATATGGACCGAAATACTTAGGGGCCAGCTTCTCATTGAAACGCTTGGATAATGCCCGCATGCGGTAGGGTCGAAGCTTCAAGTAAACTAATTCACCCTCTTTGAACGATACATCCCTCCGACGAGAGTCCTTATCGGCTTTCATAGTTGCTTGGGCGTTAGATAGGTGCTCTTTGAGTAGGGTGAGGACCTGGTCCCACTCTTGTAAATAACGGTCAATATCATCCACCGGCGACTTAGGATGACTGTTCCGACGGACTGTTGGTGGATCTCTACCATAAACGACCTTGAAAGGGGTTGTATGAATGCTTACATGATAGGATGTGTTGTAACAGAACTCTGCCCAGGGTAGCCACGAGCTCCATGAAGAAGGCTTGGTCGAAGAAAAACAGCGTAGGTAATTGCCCAGGCGCTTGTTTACAACTTCAGTTTGACCATCAGATTCCTGATGGTATGCTAAAGTAAAATTAAGCTTGGTTCCTTGGAGTTTATGTATCTCTTGCCAAAAGTGTCCCATGAATGTCTTTCCTCGATCCGAAATGATGGATTTGGGAATGCCATGCAGACAAACAACTTCCTTGATAAAAAGGCGTGCCAATCCTTGCGCATTAAAAGGGTGCTTGAGAGGAACAAAGTGACTGTATTTAGAAAGACGGTCAACGATGACCCAGATAGTGTCATACCCCTCAGATCGGGGCAGCGCTTCGATGAAGTCCATAGTTATATCTTCCCATATCTGTTGCGAGATGGGAAGAGGTTGAAGTAACCCCGCGGGCTTCAAGGCATTCGTTTTGTATAGCTGACATGCTTGACATTCGCTCACATGGCGCTTTATATCCCCCTTCATGCCGGTCCAATAAAATTGCGCCGATATCCTCTTATAGGTTTTGAGGTAACCCACATGACCCCCAATGGGACTGTTATGGAAGTCGGATAAAATAGTTAGGATAAAATTCGACCTTCTAGGGATCACTAACCTGCCTTTATGCAGAAACTGGTTCTGATTGAAAGAAAAGGGGGAAGATTTAGTTGGATCAGTTTCCAATAGGTGTATAATTTTGAGTAACGATGGGTCTTGTAGTATTTCTTGTCGTATAGCTTCCACATCGGGCGAAAGTAGAACAGAAATTTCCTGGAGAATGGCATCATCTTCGTAAGTCACCCGGGATAAAGCATCTGCTACCTTATTTGGTACCGCCCGCTGATACTCAACAGTAAATTGGAAACCCATGAGTTTCACTAACCATTTGGCATATTGGATTGGGATTTCTTTCTGTTCCCATAGATACTTGAGGCTCATTTGATCCGAACGGATAGTAAAGGGCCTATGAATTAAGTAATGTTTCTACTTCTGCACGGCCATGACCACAACGAAGAGTTCTATTTCATAAGCTGACTTTGGTACCTTGGTTTTAGGTAATCCATGGCTATAGTAAGCGATGGGTCTCCCATGTTGCACTAAGACCGCTCCGATGCCCTGGTTCGAGGAATCTGTTTCCACCACAAATGAATTAGTAAAATAGGTAAAGCCAATACCGGCGTGGATGCTAAGGCATGTTTCAGTTGGTGAAATGAGTCTTCAGCTTCCTCAGTTCAGGCGATTTTATTACCTTTAGTCAAGCGGAACAAAGGCTTGGCACTTAGCATAGTTCCGGACGAACTTACGATAATACCCTGCCATGCCCAAAAAGCTGCGCACATCCCTAATATTTTGAGGCCGAGGCCACTTGAGGATGGAACTTACTTTACCCATATCAGTAGATACCCCCTCAGCCGAAATCCAATGTCCGAGATATTCCAACCGCTCTTGACCAAACTGACATTTTCCCACATTGACATGCAATTGGTTGTCTTGTAGAATAGAGAATACCATGACGAGATGGTCCTTGTGTAGTTGGTCATCCGAACTATAGATTAATATATCATCAAAGAATACTAATACAAATTTCCCGAAGATACTGTGCGGAAAATCCGGCTCATAGGGATTGAAAGGTGGACGGGGCGTTGCATAAACTCCAAAGGGCATTACCTTGAATTCGTAATAATGGCCTTCATGTGTTTTAAAAGCAGTCTTCGGAATATCCTCCTCCTCATTCGACTCTGGATAATATCCCGATCTCAAGTCCAACTCGAGAAAACCCTGCTGCCATACACTCATCAATCAACTCATCCACGACTGGTATGGGGAAACCGGTCAGGTATGGTGAGCTTGTTAAGCGCGCGGTAGTCCACACATATGCGCCAACTGTTATCCCGCTTCTTAACCAGTAATATTGGCTCGCATACGGGCTCTTAGAGTGCTGGAATACCTCGCTGCCATGAGTTCCTTAACCAAACGCTCCACCTCATTCTTCTGGTCAAGTAAGAGTGTCGACATACGCCGCTTGTTTACCACTGGGGCGTTGGGCACCATAGTGATGGCGTGGTCAATGTCTCGAGTTGGTGGTAATTGGCGAGGTTCCTGAAAAACTTGATAGAATTGGTCCTGCAATTCCTCGGCCAACGTTACATGCGCAGTTGAATTATGCAAAGGATCCTGAAGCTCTTCTAACAAATACAGCTCGGCCATAAACACGCTACCTGCTAATGTATCATTGTTGATTTTATTCGGGTCAATCAACTGGCGATGCAAGTTTGGATCCCCCTGTAGAGTGTGTATTTGTCCATCCACGATGAACTTCATGACCAAATTCCTGAAATGTTGGTGGACCCATCCTATGGAATCCAGCCACTGTTTTCCCATGATAACATGGATACTAGAGAGTGTCAGTGGTAGGAACTCATCAATAATCATAATTCCTTGAGTGGTAACAGGGACATTTACATATTTACCCTTACCATATACCATGGGTCCATCCCCTATCACGATGGCGATAGTGGCCATCGGAGATAACTGTAACCTGAGCTCGGCCACTTTTTCACAAAATGAAATTGTGAGTTGCTCCCGGTCGATGAGGATTACAATATTCCCTTGTTTTCTATTCTCTCCATGCAGCTTCACTCGCGATCGCTTTGGAAAGGCCCTGGACTGGAATTGCAAGACGTCGAAGGCGGTAACCATATTATTTACCTCTGGAGAATCCGTATCCACCGGCACCCAATCTGGTTCTGAATCGCCAGAAGGCTCCTGTTCATCGTCATGGACTAACAGAATGTTGAGCTGTACACTTATGCCCCGGGGGAAAATTTCTCGCCGCAATGAAAGCAAAGGCCCTTATCTCGCCGAACTCTGGAATTCCGCATCAGTCAACCTGAGTTGTCTCCCTCGTATTATTAGTCGTGGGGGTCAAGCTAATCGTGGCGTGAGGTATTATTAGACGAAGTTGTTCCACCCGGGATAACGGCTTTTGCCTCGATCATATGTAGAAGACGTATTATATCCCCCAGTCTTCTCGCGAAACCCTTGATTTGTTGATGTTAAGGGGACAGATTGCGCCAGGAGGTTGAGAAGACCTCTTGGCGACTGCCACTGGCATGTAGTACAGCACCTTAGGCCCGAGGGCAGCATCCATTTAGAGCAGAAAGACCTCCTGGATCTTGAGGACGCCGATATGGTAGCGGATCGCTGGTTTGAGGCCCTTGAGGAGAGATCTCGTTCTAGAAATTTCGGTTCCAGATCAGGAATTTGGGATGATAACCTCTCAAACTCCGTTCGGTATGCCAAAATAGTATTTTCTTGCTTGATATCCATTAACTTTTCCAGCGCTAAATCCGGATCAGAACGATCCCAGCGCTCATCCAACCGAGACCTAAACTCTTGCCATGTATTTATCTTATCATTCATCAGTCCATATAAAACCAAGTCGAGTGCCGGTCCTTCAAATACAACATGATGGATTTCATACGGTCATTCTCCTTAATGTCGTTGAGAGTAAAATATCTCTCAGCTTGTTGAAGCCAAACTTCTGAGCCTCCCCCGCAAAAGGGAAATAGCTCCCCTTTTTTTTCTGTATTGGTCGTAACGATAGCAGTGACCTGCGGAATTTTGACCTCTGGCGGCTTCTCCGTTGCTAACACTTCTGGTTTAGGTAAATCCCCCAATTTAGCTGCAACTGACGTCGTTAATGTCTGCATTTGAAGCATCATCTGCTGAAACATTCCTTGAGTAGACGATTGCATTTGTTCCAACGTAGCTTGAGTTGAAGCTTGAGCGGCCTTTAAGTCATCGAGTTGCATAACCTTGGCCTTCATCTCCTCAAATTGAGTGGTCAATTTTTCCACCACCTCTGCGGTATGCTTTGCCATGCGGAAGGTATGGCTCTGATACCAAATGGAAAGACTCTACTATTTATTTGAGTTAAGGAAAATAGTCCGAGGGCTGTTCACGGATCCCGTAACCAAATCCCGAGTTGACAGTGATAGTTGCTCGTGACTTGTTATAGATCTAGAATTAGGTAGTCCTGGATATTAAATGGCCTCGCCGATGTCGTCTCCTACGTATGCGTCTGACGCGGGATCCGGGGAAGAAGGAGAGCTCCCGTCACCTCCGTCCAAGACGTTTGCACTTCTGTCCGCACCAGCAGCGTCCGGATCTGCGGAAATAGCAGTCAGTATGATTCCCGTTACCTGGATCTCAGGAACTGATCCAAGGAGCATGGGAATTCGAGGTCCCGTGCTCAAGCCCTCCTCACCTCTCAGAATCTCCTCCCGATTCCTCCCCCCCCTTCTCGCTGAAGGCGCACTCCCCTTTATTGCCTTCGTAACCGTCCGTCGCCCTTCCCACGATTGCACGTGGTCCTTGCCTCTCTCTTCCGATCGACCGTTGGATCGGATTTCATCTTCCCGCTTATCACCGATCAAGGTTAGTGAATTAAAACCACCCTCCATACCTTTAGACGACCTCTTATGCTTCCTGCGACGGTAGGTGATTATGGGGGTCCTTAGAATGATTCATGACCAAAATTAATATTCAAAGCAGTATCTATTTGGGGCATCATAACCCTGGGATCACTGATAATCACATCTGAGAATTACACAAGTAGTAGGTCTTTGATTACATTTACATCGATATGTAACATAATCAACACTACTGATGGTACACTTCTCCAAGTGGCTGGAATAGGAAGTATTTAATTAGAACCCATAGGTCTTCTCACTCAAGTATTACATGTTCCCACAATATTTATCAGTTTGGTCTCAGCCCAAAAACTAGCTAAGATGAGTGAGTATAGAATAGTCTTTGATTACTTTGATGCTTTTTTGTACAATAAGGTTTATGGATGGAGGATTGGACTTGCTAGGATCTGCCATGGACTCTATCATCTACTGATAACTACAGTGACTCTTAGACAGAAAGAGGAATTCATGGTGGCAGCAGTAACGAGCGTTCCTGCCAAGAAGGAGGCCACACTCATACATAGAAGATTAGGACATCCGTCTTTTACTCTTCTTAAAATGATGTTTCCGTCCTAGTTTAAAAATTGCTCTATCGATGATCTGATTTGTGATGCCTGTCAATTGGCCAAACTGAAACAAAATATCTATCCTTTAGAACAAAACCAATGCTGCAAGCCATTCCAACTCATTCATTGTGATATATGGGGACCTTCTTCTACTACTGATTTACAAAGTCATAGATGGTTTTTAGTTTGCATCGATGACTACAGCAGATTTAGTCGGTTGTACCTTCTCAAACAGAAGTCTGAGAGGGCAAAAATTCTAAAGAAATTTTGTCATATGATAAAACGTCAATTTGATGTCTACATTAAAGGTTTTCGGATCGATAATGCCAAAGACTTCTGTAATCATGAACTAAAAGAATTCTTTGAGAATGAAGGAATACGACATGAGACCTTATGTCCATATACACCACAACAGAATGGTCTTGCTGAAAGGAAAATTGGTGATATTATGGACAAAGCAAGGAGCTTAATGATACAAGCTTCTCTACCTAAGAATCTTTGGAATTTCCGTATTATGACCGCAGTTCATCTTATCAATTGACTTCCATCTAAGGTTATCGGGTTCCACAGTCCCATAGAATTGATAGAAAAATAGTTTCCAAAGGCTAAATTACGAAATGGACTCAACTGCGGGTATTTGGATGTGTGGTATTTATTCATACCCATAATATGCCCTTTGATGATATAAAATCTTGGGCAGTACAGGGCGTCTTTTTAGGGTATTCAACTACTCAAAAGGGATATCATTGCTATGACCCAACTTCTAAATGCACTTTCATCTCTAAAGATGCATTTTTTGACGAGCATACTTTCTTCTCTCCGACTATATTTCCTTCTACTGTAGACAGTTAGCCCTCACTTCCAACTCAAGATGAGTCTGCAACTAGGGGGATAGAAGACTCTTTACCCCTACAATATCCCTCATCACACTTATTTGAGGCACCCATACTTGATCAGAGTACACCTGACCACAAAGGCAAAACTTTCGCTCCTCAACCTACCTCTTTCACCTACTTTCTTAAATACTATGTTAGACCGGAAGCTATGTAACCAACTAATCCCTCTTCCACCGAGAGCAACTCTGCTGAACCGGTCAATCACCATTTGTCTGAACACTCTAGGCAAGAAACCTCCCACTTGCTCTTCGCAAACGTTGTTGTACATGTGTCAAGCCCTGCCCATCTTCTATTTCAAGTTTCCTGACATTTTTTCTGTGTCTCTC
>CM044114.1:7501907-7742832 GCA_024174645.1 Lemna minuta | reverse complement strand
AGGCCTCTTATATATTAGATATTTATACAAGCTAATAAATTCCTTGACCCTCGGTTTGATGAGGATCTAGTTGATAAAGGACTTGGTATAACTATTTAGATTTCGGATTGAGGGTTCATCTTTTTTCTCCCCCTCCCCGCTTTCATCATAGCACACATAGTTATGGTACATATTTATCATCTTTTTCTTCTCTCTCTTTCCGCTTCATCTGCACTACTCTTCTCGAGATGTAATAAGGAGAAGAGAGGAATCTTTGATACCAACACCACCCATTTCCATAATGGACACAATAAGATAGCGAAGTACCTGCATCAAATGACTTGAATTGCAGAACTAGGCAACATTCATGTTAATGGCACAAAATACTCTGGACCAGCTACATCACTGATCATAGTAGTACAATTGAATTGGCATGATCATATGTAGCACCAATATGAGCCTCCAAGAAGCCCACATTCATCCTTTTGCGGGATTCTTTAGGAACCCAACAAGGGTTTTTGATGGACCCAATAATCAGGAGGGCTGCATCTCTAAACATTGAAATGGGTCGAAGCTCGAGATCAAATAACTGGATTTCGTGAATCAACTAGCTGACTCAAAAGCTGAGCCTCATTTGTAGAGAACTTATTGGAGTTAAGAAACCATCATGAAAAGAAGTTGTGGTGAGGGATGGTAACATTTGCTGACCTTCTGCGTGGACTGAATAGCCGAGAAACAAACATCAAGATACAATCAGGACCCAATGATTGATACAATTGCGATAGTCAGGATCTGGGCAAGCTTGCCCAAGTGACACTGATAGCACCAGCCAATACACCAGCTTCCTCAATCTCTGCATGTTCTTCATCGGCAAATGAAGAGGAAGCTTCTATGTGAGAGGGAGAGATGGCAGAGCCCACTATTAATGTAATCTCCTACACTCAAATTATCTCACAATTATAGTTGTGCAAGACATAAAAAGGGCTCCAGTGGACTCATGTCTGTTGAAAGCAAACTCCAAAATCTGTGGAAGACTCGATGAGCTATAATGATCATCGAAGAAGAAAAGCTCAAGGGCACCTATGGCTTGCCAGCAGATGCTAACTTTCCACGCCTCTCAAGAAGGCGTATCGCACCCAATAACAAAGGTATCTCTCTCCCCTACTTGGGGCATCTGATGGGAGCATTGAAGATGAGTGTCCATCCTTGCTGCAATACAAAGAGAAAAGGTGAAGATGAGTCCTATCTCCCCATAGGAGAGGAGAGATGCCATAATACAATAACAAATGGACTCAAAATAAAGAGCCCAATGAGGGGCGCAAAAGAAAGATCCAACAAAAAAGAGCTATGAATTCTCAAGTTATCGTGTTAGCTAATATTTTTGTATCTCATGATGTAAAGCATAGCATCCTATATACATTATTCATCATCGATATTAAGAACTGTAGGTTAGTACTAGTATTTCATGATCATCATTATTAAACTTCTAGCATTCCCTTTGAAAGAAATCCGTCTTCATCTTCATCTTCATTGTCGTGATGATGAATTCCATTTACACTATCACAATACTGAAATCCATCTTCATCTTCATCATCACGATAATGAAGTCCATTAACATCTTCATGATAACTCTGAATTTCTGGAAAACGACTTCATAGATTTCTCTCACAGTGATCTGTAAGTTCTTCCCAGTGAATCTGCTAAAGAGCCAGGATCGAAGTTGTTCTATGGATTAAAATGCCAGTGTGCATTACAGCACAATCAACATTATTTAAAGAGTCCATCGCAGCCTTCTTCTTAATGAACTAATTATATAAAGCAAATGGATATTATGGCTATCCTGATCAAAATCAGGTCATTTATGTTATCTCATGGTTCATGATCCCAGTATCATCTGGCTATCGGATCATAACATGCATTGAGGATGTGAAAATCAACATTTCTAGAAGAAAAGAAAGAGAAATAGTTTGCTGTTCTGGGTAATGCTCATATTTTTACTATGAGAAGATATAATCAGATTTTATTTATTTTGAGAAGGGAGAGAAAGTAGACAGAATTGTTGAGGAGGGCTATTTGGCTTACAGGTAATGGAAACAGGAGAGAAGATAAGGGAAAGAAGGAAGAGGATGAGAAATCAGAAAACATAAGAGAGAGGCTAAGCCCCAGCCAAGCATGGACCAGAATAGATCAGAAGGATGGAGGAGAGAGGAAAATAAAAGGGAGATACTGACTCTCAATAGAAATGGAAAACCTCATTCCAGAAATGACTGTTTTCTCTCCTCTCTTACCCATAAAAAAAAGAGAGTGGGCTAGAGAGATATGGATTATAGAGGGCTTCGCTACTCTTTCATGGGGGGAGGGGGGCGAGAGAGAGAGCGAGACAGAGAGAGAGATTGACTGTTCTCTCCCTCCCTCTATCTCAAACTCAATAATAATTTCTTTCCAGCAGACAATGGTTTTAATCTTAATACTTCTCACTTAAAATAAAAAAAACAAATTTACACATAGGCATCGAATGTTTACACTTTACAGTAAACATGACATCATTTACATATTTTCAATGAGAGAGAACCTGTTTATTTGATCAAGCTGTCAAACCAAAATCAGAAAAACATTCCAAATAGCATCATCTGATTTTATTGTTCCTTCCGAGCAGATATTTGCACCAGGAAGTACGATCTGAATAAAACATGAGCTCAAAGCAGGCGCATCTCCGAGACAGAGATGAGACATAGGCCATCACAAATAAAATTTGGAATCTTCCATGATCCAAGGTCGGGTATTGAATCTTGTAACTGAAACTGGAGGATGAGGAAGATTTCAAAAAATACTTTTCACCCAAATTTCCAAAGAAAAAATAATCATCAGATCTCGTCGACCAAAGTTTAGAATGACCAATAATGTCATCTACCATAGAAAAGTAGCGAATGAGCTGAGAGATAATATGATAGATTTCTCTGTCTCTGTTGAGAAAATGCTTGAAAAGGACCAGAGGTGAGAAATATTAGAAAATCATAGGACTATCCCCATATTTATATATCTATATATGAAAGAAAACAAAAGAAACACAAAGTCCTCTTTCTCTATAACCACGCCTTTTCATAACCCTTATTTGGATCAATGGTAATGGTCATGGTGAGGTTGAAAGCTTAAAGCTCAACCTTGACCTAAATCCAATTTCGGTCACTCAGGGTTGGGTTAGCTATCAGACAAAAAAATTCAACTTTAAGTAATTTATTATTAATAAATATCTTCTTTCTTATCTTACTAATTGACACAATAACCAGAAAGTCTCAACCACAGCAGGAAATATTTATTTATTTTTTGATAAGAGGGAGGGGTGCAGCAGGAAATATTTTATTTGCATCACTAGTTTCTCTCTCTCCTTGCCTAGTTTTAACAGTTGGATGCTTCAAAATAAAAATAACAATAATTTTTGCTTGAGACGATCTGACAGTCAATTCATCAGACGGCCATCAGTCTAAAACTCTAGACCTAGACCACGATCAAGCATTTAGCATTTAGGTCAATCTGTTGATGGTCATAAGCATTGATCCCTAACCTTTAAAACATTTTTAACACGGAGAAATGTCAAATAATGCCCCCAAAACTTCCGTTTAATGAATGATTTATTTATCAAAATGATGATATTGACATAGTCCCATACTCACATAAACCAATAACAGTTACTAACCCTTTCATTATTGAAGCAACGGCAGCCTTTCCTCTCTCCTCTCGGCCTTACTGTAATAGGCAAAGAGGAACAGCTGAAGCATGCCAAGAATAACGCCGATTCCATTGGGAATCTGCAGTCAAGAAGCATAAATTTTGTTAAATTTGATTCCTTTCTCTTCTCACCCTAGAAAATGATAGAACAAGAAGAATTTACATAGATGAAGAAGTCGAGCAGTAGAATTCCATATGCAAAGAAGGAGGCGCTCATCAGCAAAGTAGAGAGAGACAAGTAGAAGGGCATGAATTCCACGCTCTTTGTTCTGATCACCAAGTTCTGAAGAACAGTATAAATCAATCAAATACCTCTTAAGATAAAATAAAGGGTTTTTGAGAGTATCAAATTTTTTGACTGACGATGATGAACAATGGAGATGCAAACGCAGAGATAAGAGATGCCACGCTCAAGTACCCAACAAAGATCTGACGAGAATGGCCCTCGAACATGCTGATACTAATGTAGATGATCAGCAAGAAAACCAAGAACACGCCAACCAGCATTCCTGATGTCTTCAGCTGCTCCCAAGAAAAGTCGGGGTAATAGAATTAAAGAAGATGAAATAATTTCCATGAATAAGAGAATGTACAATTGCTTACTTTCTTAGCGAAAGGGGCGTATAGAATAAACAGTAAAATATAAGAAAGCTGGAAGATTGCTCCAATTGAATTTACAGTAGCAACTAGGATAACTCCATGAGTGACAATGGGGAGCCCATACCAAAGACAAATAAGGCAATTGAGCAATGTATAGATGTAAGGAAGCCCTGAAAAGTTCTCCGTTGACTTATTCCTCACAATTCGCCGGAATGTAGGGCTTGAGAAAAAGGAAACTAATTAGGAAAATGAAACTTTTGAAAAAGAAGGCCGGAGAGAGCTGAACGAATTGAATAACTCACATCGGCGACACGAATAACCCGAATGCGAACAGATTCCCTGAGAGAACATAATTATAATTTGTTACCCATTAAAACTGAAGATTCGCCGAAAGAAAGTAGACAGATTGAGGAATTTACCGGCAATTCCGACGGCGAAGGTGCAAAATTCGTAAAGATCCATTTCCGAGGCGAGGCCTTCCTCCCGTGCCTTAATTTCATGAATTTCTTCCGGTTTATACTGTTTTCCAGCTCATCAAGCTTAAAAAAAGTAGAAGAACAGCGCATCCAGAGCCGCTTATTCCCGTCGGATTCGAAATCGATGTGACGTTTGAAGATTTACTCCACGTGCGCTATTCGGCGGTCCTTCCAGAATTTAAGGCAAGACTTTACGTGGGCCCCACAAAAACTGCCCGTCGGCGTCCCGGCAGGTGAAGGTACAAAAGCCGTGATTACGAAATATTGGGGTGTTTTATGCAAGACTAATTTTTATAAGGGGTATATATAAAATTAAAGAAAAGCATAGTAAAACCACTTGGCTATATCCTACGTCCGACGACTCGCAAGAAATTTCAAAACCGCAAAGAGTAGATTAGAAATTTGGAAAGTTTTGGGGTATTAGAGCAAGAGCACTTTCCTACACGGCTAAAACTCGGAAAATCCGGGTGGGGCCCGGAAAGCAACAAGGCAGACGACTGGATAAGAGATGGGTATACATTTGTTTGAGGTTGCGTAAATTATTTTATAAAAGTTTGTGACGCGTATACATTATTTTAATCGTTTTTAAAATTAATCCACAAAAATTAATCTGATAAATTTTTAAATAATTATTTAAAATAATTGAACTTTAAAATAAATTGACAAAAATACCCCCATGATTTGTTTGGCAATCACATCACCAATCAAATCATTGTTTTAAGGGAATGATCAATGATCAATTGAAGAATTGATCACTTTCTTGATTCCCTTGTAGAATATGAATCACTGATCAATTAAAATCGTGTGATTGACAATTGGATTGATGCATTTGACTATATTGATTTGTTATAATCTACTCGATCCAATCATTGATTGTCATTCGCTAGGCCCTGATCAATAATATTGGCCTGCAAGCCAATCACACTTTCATGTCTAAATTATATTCTTTTAAATGAAATTTTATTGATTATCATTCTCATATAATGTTTCTCATGAAGTTCATAACTGTATATAATAATTAAGTGAATTATTATAAAATCATAATCCATAAATCGTTGATTTTTAGAATATTTTTTAAATATTCATATTCAAAGGATACTCAAAAAAGATATTCAAATACCCAATAAGAATAGCACTATCTAATCACACTCATAAGATTATAGTTGCTCTTTGTGGATATTGATGTAAAGATAGTAAAGATATTAGTGGGTGTTATTTAGAGAAAGAATTCATTAAATTGATTTCTATAATTGTTAAATGGTACATTATACCTAACTATCTACCAGGTCGATTCGTGTTACAGTTATGTGAAGAGATCTAATGCTCAATAAGCATTCAAAATTTCTATCAAAACATTAAATGCAGTGGAATATATTGAATCAAACATTCAAAATACCGAGGCATCAAGAACTTATATCATATATCTAGTATAGATTAGAATCTATACCTATAGGGTTCAATTAAAGGAGTTCTTTGAAGTTGTTTAAGTGTCTAACCTTTGACGGTATCAATATCATCGCTAGATGATTAGATCTCCTCTTAAACTCTCTTCATCAAGAGAGAAAGAAAAGAGAGAGTTTCCATAAAGCTTGCATGGGTGCCTTGAGTTGTGGTCATTTCCCTTCTATTTATAGATATTTGGTATGTGATTTTTTCATAAAAAATTTCATAATTATATCTATATCCAACACCATAGAGCTTATGTGTGTGATCCTCTACGTCTATATATCTCGGTAGTTAGTAACTCCATAGACCCAAAAATACCTTATTGGTTAATCTTATTAATTTCTAATATCAATTTATAATTAATTAATTAAGAATCGATTGAACCAAATCAACAAGTCAAGTTGCTTATTCATTTTGTGCTGAGCTAATTGATAACATGCATTTATAACTTAAATTCTAATCTTATTTCACTCACATTCATGCTTACTTTATGTAATTATGATGCATGTTATCTTAATTTTATGAATTTTCTCCATTGGTATGCCATTACACTAAATTTCATATTTATGCATAAATTAGGGATAATCATGTGCTTTCTTGATGATTAATCTTTTTTTAAGGTTAAATTAATAGAATTAAGTTCTTACCCTGATGTATTTTGACTTTAGTAAATGATTTTCAAGGTTAATTCTAAGAAGGAATGTATTGGATGATTAAAAGAGAGAGATCTTAATGAATGCTTTGAGGTTGTTTTTAATTCATCCTATGTTCTTCCTTTTAAATATAATTTTTATGCCATAATATGAAAAAGAAAAGAAATTGAGATCCAATGGAGAAAATTTGGATTAAAAAGGATTTGTATATTTTAAGTTATGAATTTCTAAAGTTTGTGCCCTTTTTCAAATTTTAATTTGATTTTTAATGAATTTTTAATAACTATTTCCTATTTAAAATCGCAAAAAAGGGGGGTTTTATTCCACAGACCCCGCGATGCTGACGTGGGACGCGTAGCTGACGTGGCACGCGGGACCACCGCACGGATGCGACGCGGCACTGAAGCCACGTGGCAGGGCCACAGGTGGCCCACGCGAGGCGCAGGTAGTGCAGACACGTGGCAGGAGGCCACGCGGGTCCACGCGGACGCCCAGGTGGTACCACTTGGCAGAGGGGATGGCAAGTGGAGGGCCACGGGTTAGTGGGCCCAAGTTAGAGTATTGGGGCAATAACGCATTAGCGTTAAATCGCCCCCTATTTAACCGTGGAATTGTTTTCTTTTTCCTCCGTAGGGGACTAAGTTCCCGCGGAGTTGACTTGTGCAGGCGATGTGGACGCGCGGCAGGCGTCGGATTCGATCGGGATGACAAAGATCGCGTGGACCCGAGTCCACGCGATCATCAATGGAGCACGTGCGTGAAATATGGTTTAAGTAGCTGCGATCGAGGGCTTACTTGGTGACACGTGGAGGCGTCGGGAGCATCCGATCCTTGTCACGAATTGATCATCGTGGATCGCAATCGTGAGCATCATCGGGAGGCATGGAGACTTGATCAGATCAGACGACTGACGATGCGCAGAGAATTTCCACACGATCGCGGCTCGATCGCCATGCGATCATGACTTGATTGAGCCGCGATCCTGGCTCATTCAGAGAAAAATTAGGAACCACGATTCCTCCAACTGATGAGCCACGATCGTCATGCGATCCTGGCCATCACTCCCATCACTTCCACCGGATCAAGCGGCCACGATTTTCGGGCGAAAATCCCCTTTAAAACCGATGTATTCTCTTCTTTTCTCTTCAATTTTTGATTGATTCGTGAAGCAATTAAGCAAATTTGGAGCAAAATCTTAAGTTCTTCATGATCCCCCCGCGTTTAGACTCAATTACAAAGCAATTGGAACGCGATTGATCGCGAATTTCATCTTGATTTCATCGAATTTTCCCATTAAATTCCGAACGTTCACGAGGAAGAAATCGAGCAAATTCGCTTCAATCCACAAGAATTGAACCCCCCATGCTTGCGGCAATCGGGTTAGTAGTGAGATTCGATCGATTTTCAACAGGTAATTTGAGTTTTTATTAGATTTAGAACTTTAATTTCGCAAATTAGTTCTTAGTGTTCTTCATTTTCCCCAAATTTTAGTCCAAAATTTTTTCTGATTTTGAAAATAGGATATCTCTCTGATTATAATTCCAAATCACTCGATTTTGGTTTCATTGAATTTCTCTTTTCATCAGCTTTCTGTGGATATCAAAATTCATCAAATTCCGAGTTCATTTAACTCTTCAATTTAACGTTTGACCGAGCACTGTTCATTTTTCATTAGAATTCAAACGTTGACTTTCGGTGTCAATTACTTTTAAAATACAAATCCGAATTTGATCATTTTGGTCTCTTTAGATTTCTCTGGTTCTTAGCTTTCTATTGATATATAAATTTCAAGATTTGGATTTCATTTGACTAATCAATTTGAAGATTTTCTCTGAGGTGTTCATTTCAGGGATTTTCTGATATTTGATTTTCAATAATTCATAGTAAATCCATTTCTTATCCAAAAATCACGAATTCTATATCAATAAATTCCATTTTCTCTCTAGTTTCTAAATATATAATATTCGTAATCTTCTGATACCTTTTGATTCTCTGATTTTACAGAACTCCGAATGTTGGTCAAAGTCAAGGCTTTGACTTTGACTTTTGACTTTTCACTATCAAATCTAAGATTTCAAATCTTAAAATTTCTTATTTAGTATATTTATATCATTTTCGTTTATTACATCTTATTTTTACTTCTTTAAAACCTCTTTTAAACCTAATTTTGAGCAAGTCAACTCTGCAATTAAGGTCAACCCTGCTCTTTGTGGATCAACCCGATACTTACACATTACTTGATTTTTTTATCTTTATGTTTGTGAGTTTGGTTTTATAAATTTTTTTTGACCAACGTTATGTGTTTAATGACCGCACTAAAACGCTTTGTCACTAATCACGTGCCTTAAGAGATATGGAGTACATAAGAACTCATGTATGAAACCTTCTCGTCATTAGTTCCCGCGTACATGTGACGAAAGGATTTCATGCGGTCATTGAATACACACAAACTCGTGTAAAAAATTTTCTCAACTCACCCATTTAAAGATTAAATCACTAATTAAAGACTATAGTGGTGAATAAGAGTCGAATCCACGGAGAAATAAGGGAAATTTTGAGATATCTTTGAAATTCGATCAAATCAGATGATTAATTAATGTGAGAAATTAGGGATTTTAATATATTAAGAAAGATAAATCTAATACGAATCCACAAAATTAAAAATCACTGAATTTGGATTAGAATTCAAGGAGAAATCAAAGATTGAAATTGAGAAAGAAAATCGATCGTGATTCGTAATAAAAACCAAAATTAAATCTAAAATTAATCTAATCTACAATTCAAAATTGAAATCTAATTAAAAGGAAGATAGATTAGGAGGAAAACATGTAATCTATCCCAAAGTCGTGCTTGAAATGATCCAATTAATCGCCAAATTCAAGGCTTTCTATTCTGTGATTTTGAAAATGAATTTTGGCATTTAAGAGGTGATTTCTTCTGATTCTCTCCACCAATTCTTTAGTTCAAACACTCCTCGGATATAGAAATGAGTCTAGAAGAAGTAGAAATATAGTGATTCTAGGACTGAGTTGTCTAAATAGTTTGATTTTCTCAAAACATCCAAGAATGAGTTTTTTCATTGAAGAACATTTCAATTTGTAGTGAAATTGGGCGTGACCGTTGGATGCGCCTCTTAATCTTTGATCAACGGCTGAGATTATATGCCGATTTGGGAATCATCATCTTTAATTCACGTCCATTCGATTGATAATGAAGTGTTCTTATCTTGCTATGTCACAAGTGAAGAAGAGGTGTCGCTTGATGTTCACCATTCGATCTTCATCGAGCGATCTAGATGAGTCCACATGTCCATCAAGGTGCATTTAATCTCAACCATTATAACTCCCCAGATGAGCGGTTGAGATTAAATCATCTTTAAAATGAATCTTCGCCTAATCAGATGCAGCCACGTACCCCCTCGAGTAAGTGAAATCTGACGATCGCATTTAAATCATGCGATCGTCCCGCTCAGATTGCGCCATGTCATGTGAGACTAAAAACAAACATAACTAGTCCCACATGATATAAATTTGAGAGATTTGATGGGTATATAAGGTATACACATCTAATGGGTTAGCAAAAATCCTTAATCGATGCTTTAACCCACTAATCACTCTTACCCGCACACGCGCACACACGCACACGTGCGAATGCACATACGCACACATACGCCGCCACGTGGCAACATTCTGCCATGTCAGCTCGTGACATATATAAAGATTTTTATTCTTTTTAAAAAATCAAAAATAGCTTTAAATAAATTCAGAAAAATTCTAAAAAAATCCTTAAAAGTAGAAAATTCATAACTTTCAAAATACAACTCCAAATTAATCCAATTTTATTTTTTTATCAGAAATTGAATTATCTATCATTATAAAAATTTAAAATATTTATCAAATCCTAATCAGTCACTCAATAAGTATTGACACATGGAGGAAATCATGGATAATATATTCTCTAATATTTCCACTAGATTGGCCAAGGATTTCATCGCATTTCATTCCTTGAGTCAATTTTCTCAAAAATATCAAGGGTAGACAATCCCAACTTGACCATGAAATTACCTTCAGAATACTTCATATCATATCTAATATATGATGTTTTGGAGATCTCATAGTTAAGATTTGTAAGTCAAAAATCAAAACAATATATCTTTCGTGTCTTAGGTCAAAGGACCACATACACAACTGTAGCATAATTCAACTTGATTGATAGTTAGGTATAATAATATTTAGGAATGTGTATGCATAAATTCAATGAACTCTTTCTCCAAAGAGCACCCACTAACTATCATTGGTGTCTCGACATCGAAGGCTACAAGATCAGTCATATGAGTCGAATCAAACAATAGTATTCTTTCTAGATAATTTAATAGGCTTCTTTAAATATCAAGTGTATAGGAATGCTTAGAATATATGTATAAAGACTACTGATCATTGTATTATGATCTCTTCATAATTCACTTAGTCATTGCATATGCTCATTAACTTCATTGAAAATATCACAAAAGATGATCATAAATAAATTTTATTTCAATGAATAAAAATGAGATACATGGAACTGTGATTTTGCTTATAAATCATATAATATATATCATTATATATGTGATCACGAGACTTGAAACAACAAATACATCTTTTGAATGGATAATCATATTAAAACACATAGCCACATAACACTAAAACATTAAAGATTAAATAAGACATGAAGTCCTTGAAAATAATTGAGCAATTGACGAGACGAGACTGCGAGGTCGTCGATTTCACACGGTCTCGTGTCAAAAATTAATCCGAATTTACCAATTTGGGGAATTAAGAGTGAATTGAAGGGTATAATGGTAAATAAGGGTCGAATCCACAGGGAATTAAAGTATTTTCGAGATATCTTTTGGAATTTGGTCAAATTGGACGATGAATTGAGGTGAGAAATTAGGGAAAATGGTGTTTTTAGAAAGATAACTCAAAGATCTATCCGTGGAATCAAAAATCGCTCGATTTGGATTAGTAATCACGGAGAAATCAAAGATGGAAGTGGGATAAAATTTTCGGAATCGCGAAGAACACAAATTGAAATTAAAACGAAATTAAACTTAAATTGAAATCCTAATCCTAAAATTGATGATACATGACGATAGATAAGAGGAATAACTTATTTTCTAACCCGAGATAACGATCAAATCGATCCAATTGATCACCGGATTGACAGCTATTCATTCCGCGAATTCAATCGTGAACATCGGTGTTCAAGAGACAAATTCTCCTCACACGATCGTCGAAATCTCTCTTATAAACACTCCGTGGACACGATTTCGAGTCTAGAAGCGATTACAAGAGAGAGATTCAAGAGAGAAGGGGTTTAGATAGGTTGATTAGATCAAATCCCTCAAGAATGATTACAAAAGACGAAGAACTCGTCTATTTATAGGGCAAAATGCGGAAAACCGTCCGATCGGTGCGTTAAGCTCGATCAACGGTCCAAATTAAACCGCCTCAGAGTGAATCGTTACGAATATATCGCGATCGTCCGATCGCAGATGGACGCTCCAGATCAATCCTCATGTTATGCGTTATAAAACGCATCAATTTCAGCTCGTTAGATCGCGATCCAACGGTCACGATGCATTTCGGCGCGTTAAATCGTGGCCGTTATAACGCCGATTTTAAGCCACGTGCGTGATCAGCTGATCGGTGGTCCAGCGTTCACGTGATCGACGCATCAGATTCCGCGCCTTGATCCGGCGTGTGTGATGCCGCCCCGTCGCATGAAATCCAGGACCGTTATAACTTGTTTTAATAAGGCACGTAGTCTTGATCTTGATCCGTGGACCGCGCGTCCACTTGATCGGCGTGCTCCGATCGCGATCCAACGCCTCTCCTCGCTCCACGTGGCCTGCAGTTGAAAACACTGTGTGGGACTTAGTCCCACACGGGATTAATGATAACTCTCGGGTTCATAATACCCAGAAACGAACCTAAGGAGTGAATACCCTTAGAGACTCTGAAGGCTGAAAACCCCTTGATATATATAGTATATAATATAAATAAACTATAGGTATATAATACGCGCCACGTAGGCGCTGCGCGGGTCCGCGTGGCTCTGCCACATGGCCTTGCGTGCCACGTCGCACCCGCGTGGGACCCGCGCGCTTTTTGCACTTTTTTTATTCATTTTAATCTATTTCAATCAGAAATGTAAATCGGAAAAATCAGATCCCTAAAATTGTAAAAATCATATCTTTTAAAATACAACTCCAAATTAATCCAAATTTCTTTCATTTGATCTGAAATTTAATTATCTATCATTCTAAAAAGTCAAATTATTTAAATAACAAGAGATTTAATTCTTATTTCAAAAATACATTCATTTCTTTAAGATTTTAACTTTAGAAAATTAAATGAATGTTTATAAAAATGATTTCTCCAATTATTTAACTTTAAAAACCATTTATAATCTCAAGTAAAGATGGGTTATAAAATCTTTAATCTTTAATTCATCGTAATTAACCCTAAATTAACGCATTTTGAGATTCTAACATAAAATTGCATAGAATGATAGAAATGCACTCAAAGTATGATATCATGCACGTAAATGTAATGTTTTATGCCTTAATTTGCATTAATAATCATGTTTTATCATGTTAAGATTGCATGTTATCAGCAATCAAGATAGAATATCTACCGTTGGTATAAGAGGATATTGACACGAGGAATGAGATATTATTAAATCTTAAGCTAAGGTAATGAAAATACTAGAGAAAGTGTAATCATTGGTCTTTTCGTGTATTGGTTCTAATTCAATGATCAATTAGGGTTTCACGACTGACTATATTCTAAGTCATTCAAGATTTTGGCATTGATAAAGGATTTTTGGCATATAATATAACAAAAAAAAGTAAAGGTTTAATAAGAGAGCTCTTACATACTTTATATTTTCTTAATTATGTTAATATAACATGGCGACCAATAGGCTAGCAACTCGACTTTTTAATTGGGTTGAATTGATCTTTAATTAATTAATCTATATATTGATATAGTTAATTACCATGGTTGACAAATAAGTGTTCTTGAATCAATATAGTCAATATAGATAAATTTCAGGCTAAAGGTTGCTGGTGCATAAAAACAGATTCACATGGGTTTTTATAAATTTCCAAAAACCAATAGTTTATAAATAAGAGGTGGGCACCCACACCTAAGGATGCCCATGCTACTACTGATGAGCATCCACTATTCTCTTGTCGTCCTCTCTGAGTTCTTTTCCTCTACTCCTATAATCTAGGAATTAGATGGTGAGGAAATCTTTAAGGATCTTAAGAAGCATTAAAAAAGAGCTGTAAGAGGAGATCCGGCCATTTAGAGACCATATATAAACTACTAGCAGTTAGACATTTGAACAATGTTAAGAGCTCCTTGACGAGACGGGACCGCGAGGTCGTCGATTTCACACGGTCTCGTGTCAAAACAAAGTCCAAACTTACCAATTTGATGAAATTAATTCGAATTGAGGGGTATAATGGTAAATAAGGGTCGAATCCATAGGGAAATAAGGAAATTCTTGATGTTTTCTTCGAAATTGATCAAATCGGACGATAAATCGATGGTAGAAATTGAGGAAAATGGTATATTATGAAAGATAACTTCAAATCGATTCCACGGAATCAAGAATCATAGAAATTGATCTTGATTTCGCGGAGAAATTGAAGATCGAAGTGGGAGGAAATTTTCGAACGTTGAAATCGCGAATTTGACGAAATTAAAACCAAATTAAACCTTAAATCCTAATCTAAATTGAAATTAAACATGATAGGATGGTAGATCATGAAAAATCGGTTCCACTAATCCCAAATAGCGATCAAATTGATGCGATTAAACTTCTTAATCGCCGAAAACACGAAGAACGCGATGTGGAGATTCAAGCGTCGATTTCTCTTAATCTACTCAACCAAATCTCAAGTTCTTGCCCTCCGTGGATGCCGAATTCAGTGTAGAAGAAGCTAGAATCAAGAGATTCGAGAAGGGAGGTGTCTAAACAGATCAATTGGATTGATTTCTAACTCGAATGCTTACAAATCGGAAGAACATGCCTTATTTATAGGCTATTTGGGCGTAACCGTCCGATCGAAACGATCGACGGTTACGATGGAACGGTCCATCGTGGACCGTTTCAAAAATATCGCAGCCGTTGGATCTCAATGGACAGTCTGGATGCGACCGTTGAGATGCTTTATAAAACGCATTTGATCGCCTCCGTTTGATCGTGATAACATGCAATATTAACATGATAAAACATGATTATTAATGCAAATTAACGCATAAAACATTACATTCATGTGCATGTTATCATACTTTGAGTGTATTTCTATCATTCTATGCAATTTTATGTTATAATCTCAAAATGCGTTAATTTGGGGTTAATTATGATGAATTAAAGATTAAAGATTTTATAACCCATCTTTACTTGAGATTATAAATGGTTTTTAAAGTTAAATAATAGGAGAAATCATTTTTATAAACATTCATTTAATTTTCTAAAGTTAAAATCTTAAAGAAATGAATGTATTTTTGAAATAAGAATTAAATCTATTGTTATTTAAATAATTTGACTTTTTAGAATGATAGATAATTAAATTTCAGATCAAATGAAAGAAATTTGGATTAATTTGGAGTTGTATTTTAAAAGATATGATTTTTACAATTTTAGGGATTTTTTCTGGATTTTTTCCGATTTAATTTTGATTTAAATAGATTAAAATGAATAAAAAAAGTGCAAAAAGCGCGCGGGTCCCACGCGGGTGCGACGTGGCACGCAAGGCCATGTGGCAGAGCCACGCGGACCCGCGCAACGCCTACGTGGCGCGTATTATATAGTTTATTTAATATTAACATATAGTTTATTTAATATTAACATAACCCGCGCAACGCCTACCTATAGTTTATTTATATTATATACTATATATATCAAGGGGTTTTCAGCCTTGTAGCTGAAGGGTATTCACCTTAGGTTAGATCAGGTATTATAAACCCGGCGGTTATCATTAATTTTTCCGTGTGGACTAAGTCCCACACAGTGTTTTCAACTGCAGGCCACGTGGAGCGAGGAGAGGCGTTCGATCGCGATCGGAGCGCGCCGATCAAGTGGACGCGCGGTCCACAGATCAAGATCAAGACCACGTGCCTTATTAAAACAAGTTATAACGGTCCTGATTTCATGCGACGTGGCGACATCACACACGTCGGATCAAGGCGCGGAATCTGATGCGTCGATCGCGTGAAAGCTGGACCACCGATCAGCTGATCACGCACGTGGCTTAAAATCGACGTTATAACGGCCACGATTTAACGCGCCGAAACGCATCGTGACCGTCGGATCGCGATCTAACGAGCTGAAATTGATGCGTTTTATAACGCATAACATGAGGATTGATCTGGAGCGTCCATCTGCGATCGGACGATCACGATATATTCGTAATGATTCACTCTGAGGTGGTTTAATCTGGACCGTTGATCGAGCTTAACGCATGGATCGGACGGTTTTCCCCCATTTCGCCCTATAAATAGACGAGTTCTTCGTCGTTCTATGTATTCTTGAGGGATTTGATCTAATCGACCTATCTAAACCCCTTCTCTCTTTAATATCTTTCTAGTAATCGCTTCTAGACTCAAAATCGTGTTCACGGAGTGTTTATAAGAGAGATTTCGACGATCGTGCAAGGAGAATTTGTCTCTTGAACACCGATGTTTACGATTGAATTCGCGGAATGAATAGCTGTCGATCAGGTGATCAATTGGATCGATTTGATCGTTATCTCGGGTTAGAAAACAAGTTATTCCTCTTATCTATCGTCATGTATCATCAATTTTAGGATTAGGATTTCAATTTAAGTTTAATTTCGTTTTAATTTCAATTTGTGTTCTTAGCGATTCGAGAAATTTCATCCCACTTCCATCTTTGATTTCTCCGTGATTACTAATCCAAATCGGCGATCTGATTCACGGATAGATCTTTGAGTTATCTTTCTAAAAACACCATTTTCACTAATTTCTCACCTCAATTCATCGTCCAATTTGACCAAATTCCAAAAGATCTCTCGAAAATACCTTAATTCCCTGTGGATTCGACCCTTATTTACCATTATACCCTTCAATTCACTCTTAATTCCCCAAATTGGTAAGTTCGGAATAATTTTTGACACGAGACCATGTGAAATCGACGACCTCGCAGTCTCGTCTCGTCAGATCGCGATCCAACGCTTCGGATGCATCCCGCGTGATGCGATCACAGCTGTTATAACTCCTGATATAATGGCAAGTGCGTTTGATCTGATCAGGTGGACCGTGAGCCTATCCAATCAATGCGCTTCGATCCTCTTTAAATTGATCCGACGCTTCCCCTTCAGCCACGTATCTTGCACGTTTAAAACTTCGTGGAACTTAGTCCCACACGAGTAAAATAATCGAAATGACTCGGGTTTATATTATGCGACGGATAAGAGGGCTAATAATTCTCTTCCCATAATCGGAAGACTATATGTACTATAACCAATATATATGTAAATATAATAAGCGTCACATCGCCGCGTAGGCGCCGCGTTGGCCCGCGTGGCGCTGCCACGTGGCCTTGCGTGCCACATCACACCCACGTGGGACCCGCGCGAAATAAAACCATTTTGCATTATTTTTAATTTATTTTTAACATTAAAATCGCAAATTTAATTCAGAAAAATCTGAAAAAATCCCTAAAAATTAGAAAAATTCATAACTTCTAAAATATAACTCCAAATTAATCCAAATTTCTTTCATTTGATCCAAAATTTAATTATCTATCATTTTAAGAAGTCAAAATTAATAAATAATGAGAGTTTTAATTTTCATTTCAAAAATACATTTATTTTTTAAGGATTTTAACTTAAGAAAATATAAATAAATGTTTATAAAACATTTTCTCTCATTATTTTAACTTTAAAAACCTCTATAATCTCAATTAAAGATGGGTTATTAATTATTTATCTTTTAAATCATCATATTTAAACCCTAATTTAAAGTATTTTTGAGATTATAATGACTTTTTCATGGAATGATAGGAAAATACACATAAGTATGATAACATGCATGGAAATGAAGTCATTTATGCCTTAATATGCATCAATAATCAGGTTTTATCATGTTAATTTAGCATGTTATCACTCCTCCAACAAACGGTATGTGTATATTTAGATTTGGAATAGATGATAGAACCATCGATTTATGGTGCTTTTATTTTTTTCAATTAAATATTTGTATGTCTCCTACTTCTCTCAAATTTTAAGTTTGAATTTTGAGGGCTTATCAAATCTTAGATCATGATAGGCCTCACAAATAAGAGAGAGATATTAAGAAGATCAAAGATACCTACTTGATTTTATTGATTGACATGTAGGATAGACAGTGAGACACTTCTAATTTTACTTTTCATAGTGCAAATTTTTTTAAAAATCATGATTTTGTCATTCACATATCAGATTTAGAAGATGAATTTGACATTTTGACATGAATATCCCTAAATTTTCTAATAATTAATAAATTAATAAGTATATTTTGTTGAGGATTACAATGTGAAATAAATAACATTTATTCCGATACATCTTCTCCAAAAAAAACCATCTTTTCATTAGTGTCAAAGAAACTTGTTACTAGTGACGTCAAGAAAATATCATTTAAAATATCTTTATCTTCATTGAATACCAATTCAATATGTTTTTAATTAAGAAAATAACATTTGATTATGACACTCATTATCCAAAAAACTATTCATTCATTGGCAACAAAGAAACTAGTTACTTGTGATAATAAATAGAATATCATTTAAACTCCATACAAGACTTAAATTTATCAGGACTAACTAGACCTCAAAAGAGTTGCAATGGTTGTGGGAGTCAAGGACTTGACCCCTACTTAGAGGCAAAGGGCCGCTAGATAGCCTTTTACCAAACTCCAAATATGCACATCATAATATTGGAATCGATGAGTCTCTACACCTGCTCCCAAACTCATATGAGATGTCTTGTCCTTGAATAAATAGGTAAATCACTTTATGAATTTAACAATAGTTTATGATGTATAATTCATAAATATGTGGGTCCATGGAGAAATTAAAGTTAATACCAAATGCTCAACTAATATAATTGATATGTTACACAAGAAAATGAGAACTATTAAGACTTCTTTCAACACAAACTATCAATATTAGTGGTAGAATAGAAATATCATATGGGAAATATTACTTTCAAGAACATAGAATACAAAAAAGGAGCTGGTGCTAAGATAATGTGCCATTTTAATATTTTCCTAGAAATGACAATTTAATTTCCATGTATTTTTAAAAAGGTTTCTAAACATAAGAACTTATCTTGAATAAAACAACTTTATAATCATTTTTTTCTATACTATTTCACGAGACTAAATCATATGGTCATTGATTACACACAATTTAGTGTCAAAACAAAGTCCTCAACTTACCAATTTATGATTAATCAATTTAATTAGATAGTATAATGGTAATTAAGGGTCGAATCCACGGAGAATTAGGGAAATTTGAGATATATCTTTGAAATTCGGTCAAATCGGAAAACGAATTGAGATTAGAAATTGGGTGTTTTAGTATATTAAGAAAGATAACTCAATTGTGATTCCACGGAATCAAAAATCAGGTGATTTGGATAAGAATTTGTTGAGTAATCAAAGTTTGAAGCTAGGAGAAAATTCGTATCGCGATTTTGACTAAAAACAGAAATTAAAATGAATTTAAACTTAATCTACTGTTCGAAATGTAAAATTAACACTAAATGATGAAAGATTAAGATGAAAACACGCAATCTAACCCAAATTAGCCTTCGAAATTATCCAATTAATCGCCGGATGCATGGCTTTTCATTCCGAGTTTCCGAAGACGAAGTTTGAAGTTCAAGATGTGAATTCTTCTTTCTCTTTCGATCAAAGTTTGATTTCAAGGGTTCAGTGGGTGTGGAAATGCATCAAGATTACAAGGAAACAAACGTCACATGAAATGATGAAGTAAACAAGTCGATATTGATGAAAATCTTCGGGCCAGTTCTTCCGCCGCGAAGAACTGAATTTAAAGGAGCGAAATGGGGCGCAGCCGTTGGATGAAGATGCTCCTCACGATTGATGGCTAGGATAAGGCGTCTTTTGATCGAAACGACGCGATTAAGTCGCATTCGTTCGATCGGAAATGGAGGCTTCAGATGCGTCCACGTTGATCGTGTGAGGTAAAGCATCGCTTTAGATCTTCCGTTGGATCTTAATCGTGTGGTTATGATTAATCGGAGGTCCATCGATCGCACGCGATCTCAGCCGTTATAACTCGTTTGATGGACAGCTCCGATCACTTCACTTACGTCCGATTTCAGCCACGTGCGCAATAGAAGATTGGGTGGACCTCGTGTCCACCGCATCAACGCCACGCGTTCATCACGATTTCAATCTAATGCCTCTCGTCGCACCACGCGTCCTGCAAACAAGAAATCGAAGGGAACTTAGTCCCACATTGAAGAAATCAAAGAGAATCGCGAGTTTAAAAAGTGAAGCGGACGTGAAGGTTAGCTTAAATTCCTCTATGGAATGCTTATAAGTACGATAACCATACTATATTGAATATAATATGTACACGTCATCATTGTGCCACGCAGGCACTCGCGCCAATCCACATGGCGCTGCCATGTGGCCCTGAGCGCCACGTCGCATCCACGTGGGCTCGCGCGATAAATGCCCCATTTTTGCATTTAATTTAATTATTTTAAATGTTTAAAAATTCGAAATAATTCATATAAATTCAGGAAAAATTCCATAAAAATTCCTATAAATTGTAAAAATCATAACTTTCAAAATACAACTCCAAATTAATTCAAATTTGTTTTGTTGGATCAGAAATTGAATAATCTATCATTATAAAAATTCAAATTAGTAAAATAATAAGATAATGAATTTTAATTAATTTACTACATATATGTATCTTATAAAATAACTTTATAAAAATACATAAATGTAAATAAAGATCTTTTCTCTTATATTTTAATCCTCAAAACATGATTATGATCTCAATTATAATTAGGATTAAAGATTATGATGTTTAATTATGTATAATAATCCATAAATTGGTGTATTTTTAGATCATAACATGAATTAATACAAAATGATAGAAATATACTTAAAATATGATAACATGCATATATTTGGAATGATTAATGCCTTTATTTGCATTAATAATCATGTAAATTAATGTAAAAATAGTATGTTATCACTAGTCACATTAACCAAACTCACTATAGATAGCCTTATCATTGACAGATCAATCACCAGAAAATAAATCAAACATGAATATTCCTGATATTAGATCAAGAAATATGAAATAATTTAGAGATAAAAGCATTGAAAAATTGAATGGGGACAACAAACAACATCCATTAGTGGAAAAGAAAATAAGTAGGATCAAACCCATTTAACCTAATTTTAGGAGAATGTAATCACTTTTACAAAAGAAAATGTGAATAAATCCAAATATAAAGCTAAATTTACTAAAGGGGAGACATTTTTCTTATCCTCAATTAGAAAGATAGTGCATATTCTATTATTGATCTCGCTTTAAGGAAGATATGGTAGATCTATAGAAAATAAACCATTAAAAAATAAAAAGTTTTCTATGACTAGAATAATTATTGTTTAGATGAAAAAAGAGAAATATAAAAATAATAATGCTAATGACATGTGAGCATGGGCTATTCCCCATGAAAATATCTAAAAGTTTAGTTATTTTCTTGAAACATTCGAAAATCATTGGCATAAGAACTAGTAAAAAGCTACTATTAGCAAGGAATATATTCTAAAGAAATTTAGTGGGAAAACCAATATAGCACATCAACTTGGACTCTTCCTTCAGCAACCAACTAGAAATTTAGTTGTTTTACTTGAAACATTCAAGAAATGATTGTTTTCTCTCTTCTCTTCTCTTGAAGAAAAAAGAGAATGGGTAAGAGAGAGATGGATTATAGAGGTTTTCACTACTCTTTGGAGGGGGGGGCTGGTGAGAGTATGAGAGAGAGAGAGAGAGATTGATTGTTCTCTCCCTCCCTTTATCTCAAACTCAATAATAATTTCTTCCCAGAAGACAATGGTTTTAATCTTGATACTTCTCACTTAAAATAAAAATATTTTACACATATGCATTAAACATTTGCACGTTACAGTAAATATGACATAATTTTCATATTTGGAATGAGAGAGAACCTATTTATTTGATCAATCTGTCAAGCCATAATTAGAGAAAGAAATCCAAATAGCATCATCTACTTTTATTTGTTCCTTTCAAGCAGATATTTGATAACATGCTATTTATACATGAATTTACATGATTATTAATGCAAATAAAAGCATTAATTCTTCTAAGTGTATGCATGTTATCATATTTTAAGTATATTTCTGTCATTTTGTATAATTTCATGTTATGATCTAAAAATACACCAATTTATGGATAAGTATGCATAATTAAACATTATGATTTTAATCCTAATTATATTTGAGATCATAACTATGTTTTAATGATGAAAATATAAAAGAAAAGATCTTTATTAACATTCATGTATTTTTTTAGAAAGTTATTTTAGAAAATTGATGAATGTATTTATTTAATTAAAATTCATTCTCTTACTATTTTAATCTTTTGACTTTTTCTAATGATAGATTATTCAATTTTTGATCCAAAAAAACAAATTTCAACTAATTTGGAGTTGTATTTTGAAAGTTATGATTTTTACAATTTTTAGAAATTTTCTGGAATTTTTCTAAATTTATATAAGTTGATTTTCGATTTTAAATTTCTTAAAAACAATTAAAAAGGCAAAAAGGGGGTAATTTTATCGCGCGGGACCCACGCAGATGCGACGTGGGACGCAAGGCCACGTGGCAGAGCCACGCGAGCCCATGCAAGCGCCTGCGTGGCGCGGAGGTAACAAGTGTATGCGCGATATATTTTACATATTATATAGTTATAAGTATAAGCGTCCTGATTATCGGAACTCGCTAACCCATAAAACCGCCTTACCTTTTAAATGCGTCATTTCCTCTCTTTTTCTCCGTGTGGGACTATGTTCCCTTCTTTTCTTTTCTTTTCAGGACACGTGGGACTACGCGATACGTTGGATCAGAGCACGTGGATCATCGCGCGTCGATGTGGTGGAGTTTGGGTCCATGCAATCTTCATCAACGCACGTGCTTAAATCGCGATTTAGGTGAACCTTTTGATGAATCATTTGACGACGCATGCACTCACCATGACCGCCCGATAAAATCCAACGGATGGATCGAAACGACGCGCCTCTTTCTTCACGCAACATGGACGCATCTCAAGCCTCCATCGCCGATCGGATGCTCATGACTTAATCACGATGATTCGTCAACGGGCACTTCATCTGGACCGTTGATCGCGATCCGACCGTTGATCCGACGGTTACGCCCAAATTCTTCTATAAATTCACTTTTCTTCGCGACGGAAACTACCCTTAGATTTTCGAGTGAAATCGAACTGTCTATACACCACAATTCGAGAGTCAACCGATTGCTTTCCCTTCTTCACACGTTTCTGCTTCCGAGGAGTGCTTGAAATTGAAAATTGATTGAAGGAATGAGGAGAAATCACATCTTGAATGCCATCTTCGTCTTCGAAATCGCGGATGAATAGCCATGCATCCGGCGATTAATTGGATCATTTCGAGGACTAATTTGGGTTAGATTGCATGTTTTCATCTTAATCTTTCACATTTAGCATTAATTTTACATTTTGAATCGTAGATTAAGTTTAATTTGGTTTTAATTTCGGTTTTTAATCAATTTCACGAACGAATTTCTATACCATTTTCAAACTTCGATTACTCCGCAAATTCTAATCCAAATCACTCGATTTTTTATTCGATGGATTCAAAATTGAGTTATCTTTCTTAATATTGTAAAATGCCTAATTTCTAAACTCAATTCATCATCTGATTTGATCGAATTTTAATGATATCTCTCAAATTTCCCTAATTCTCTGTGGATTCGACCCTTATTTACCATTATACCCTTCAATTCGTGAATTAATCTTTAAATTGGTAAGTTTGGACTTTGTTTTGATACGACATCAGGTGTATTCAATGACCATATGCATTTCGTCTGGTCAATATTTGCACGAGGAAGCATGATCCAAATAAAATCAAGAGCATCTCCAAGATAGAGATGAGATTGAGACTATCAAAAATAAAATTTGGAATCTTCCATGATCTAAGGTCGATACTTGAATCTTGCAACTAAAACTGGAAGATGAGGGATATTTTAAAACTTACTCTTCTCCTGAATTTCCAAAGAAAAAATTAACATCATATCTCGTTTTACCAAAGTTTAGAATGAGCAATAATGTCGTCTAACATAAAGAAGAAGTGAATGAGATGAGTGAAAATGTGATTGATTTCTCTCTCTATTGTGAAAAATGCTCGAAAAGAACTAGTGATGAGGAATTTTAGATAGAAAATCATATGATCCTTTATCCCCATATACAAATATTGACATATATGAGAGAGATTAGAAGAAAAACAAAGTCCTCTTTCTCTATAACTATGCCTTTTCATAACCCTTATTCTGGATCAATGGTCACGGTCATGGTGAGGTAATTTATTGTTAATTTTTTCAACTTTAAGTAATTTATTGTTAATAAGTATCTTCTTTCTTATCTGACTAATTGACATAATTACCACACAGTCTTAACCACGGTATGAAATATTTTATTTTCACCACAAGTTTCTCTCTCTTCTCGTCTAGTATTAACAGTTGGATGCTTCAAAATAAAATAACAATATTTTTAAATTAAGACTTGTCAAAATCTCTCTTTCAGAGTTGAACCTAACCCTTATGGGATTAGGAGTTACAAAGAATGATAAGAAGAGTTAAGGAGAGAGATAAGTAGTGGAAGAAAAAAGGTAATCTATTCATAAATATCTTGGTCAATTTATAGTATCTACATGTAACCTTAATCATAATAGTAAGTACAATGGTCCTATATGTATATAATGACATATACTCGCCCTTAATAGGCTTGTTAGCTTCTTAAATTGCTCCTTAATTAAGCCCTTGGTCAAGACATATGTCTATTGCTCAGAAGATGAAATGAAAGGAATATTAGTGTCATGTTTTTCTATTGTCTCCTTTATCTAGTGCATATCTATGTTGACATGCTTCATTTGATCATGTCGCACAAGATTATCTGCATCTTTAGTAGTGGATTGTGATAAAGCGTTTTATGCGGTCGTTAAAACACACAAACGTCGGTAAAAAAAATTTATAATTCTGAACTCACAATGACAAAGATAGAAAATCAAGTAAAGTGTAAGTATCACGTCGATCCAAAGAGAACAAGGTTGACTTTTATTGCAGAGTTGACTTGGTCCATCTTAGGTTTAATTAAAGATTTTAAGAAGTGGAAATGATATTTTATGAATAGAAATGATATAAATATACTAGATGAGATATTTTAAGATTTTAGACCTCTAATGTGATAGGGAAATATCACTAGTTAAGGTCAAAGCGTTGTCTTTGACCAATAGTTGACTTTTTGAAAATCAGAGAACAAAAAGAGGCTTAAAATATTACAAAAATTATATATTTAGAATCTATAGAGAAAATGGAATTTATTGATATAAAATTCATAATTTTTCGATGAGAATTGGATATACTATGAATTATTGAAAATCAAAGATAAGAAAAATACCGAAATGAACACTTCAGAGAAAATCTTCAAATTGACTAATCAAATGATATTAAAATCTTGAAATTGATATATTAATAGAAATATAATCAACTAACGGATTCCAAAAAGACCAAATTTGTCAATATCCAATTTGTATTTTAAGAGTAATTGATCCTGCACGTCAACGCCCAAATTCGGATTCAAAATGAACAGTGGTTGGTCAAACGTTAAATTTAGGGGTCAAATAGTCATAGAATTTTACGAATTTGCTATCCACAGAAAGCTGATGAAATAAGGAATCCAATGAAACCAGAATCAAGTAATTCGGGGTTAAGATCAGAGATACATCCTATTTTTAAAATCAGCAAAAATTTGGACCAAAATTGGGCGAAATTGAAGAACAAAATGACTTTAAATGCAAAATTAACTTCCTAAATCTAATTAAAACTCAAATTACTGCCATATGAATGATTGAATCTCACTGCTAACGCGATTGTCGCGAAGATTTGGCTTCAATTCACGCGGATTGAAGAGTATCGGCTTGATTTCTTCCTCGACGGACGTTCGGCGTTCAAGGGGAAAATTTGATCGAATCTGATGGTTAATCACAACGAATCCTGCCTTAATCAGATTGCGATCAAGTCTAAACGCAGGGGAATTGTGATGAACTCAAGATTTTCCTTCAAATTCGCTTAATTGCTTCACGAATCGATCAAAAGTTATGAGAAGAAGAGAGAATACATCGGTTTTTAAAGAGCAATTCCCACGAAAAATGCGGGCCGTTTGATCTGGTGAGAGCTAATCGATGGCAACGATCACACGATGATCTTGGGCCACAATCGTGTGGCGATCGTGAGCCACGATCTCATGATCGTTGAGTTTCCGTCGTTCGATCGCCATCAAAGCGTCGAGGTGAGTCGCGATGTGTCCACACATCTCCCCTCAATGCACCAAATTCGTGTTGAATCAAGGCCGTCCGCTCGATGCTTATTTCGCCCGTCTGATGAATATCAAACACTCTTTATGCGTCCACGTGTTGCCAGGTAAGTCGTCAAGGGAGTCACTTAAAACTGCTTTAGCGCACAAGCTCTGATGGTGATTGCATGGACTCGGGTCTACGCGATCAATGCCCCGCGATCGTATCCGACGCCCACTGTGCTGCCACGTCACCTGCAAAAATCAATTTCCGCGAGAACATAGTCCCACATGGAAGAAAAGAGAGAAACGGGTGAGCTTATAAGGCGGGGCGGTTTAACGCTATTGTGTTACCGCCCCAATCCTATAACCAGGACCCACTAACCCGTGGGCCCTCCAAATGCCAGCCCCACTCTGCCACGTGGCGCCGCCCGGGCGTCTGTGTGGACTCGTGTGGCCCCTGCCACGTGTCCACGCCACCTAGGGCCCGCGTGGGCTCGCGCGGCTCTGCCACATGGCCTTGCGTGCCGCGTCGCATCCGCGCGGGTTCCGCGCACCACATCAGCTTCCCGTGCCATGTCAGCTCCGCGGTCCTGCGGTAAATAACCCTTTTTTGTGATTTAAAATAAGAAATAAAATCATGAAAAACCAAATTAAAATCAAATAAAAATCCGAGAAAAATATAAAAATTCAAAACTTCATAACTTAAGAAATACAACTCCTTTTAAACTCAAATTTTCTCCATTGGATCACAAATTTCTTTATTTTTAATATCATGCCATTTAAAATATCATTTCAAAGAAGAATGTAAGATGAATTTATAATTAACTTAGATCATCTTTTAAGAAATCCTCTTAATATCATCCTCACATTTTCTTCTTGAAATTTATTCTTCAAAACATCCACTAAAGTCAAGGTAATTCAAGGAAAGTGATTAATTTCTATTAATTTAACTTTGCAAAAGATTAATCATCAATAAATCATATAATTAACCCTAAATTATGCATAAATATAGACTTTAGTGAAATGGCATACCAATGGGGAAAATTCATAAAACTATGATAACATGCATCATAATCACATGAAATAAGCATGAATATTAGTTAATTAAGAAAAGAATTTATATTAAATATGCATGTTATCAGATTGGTTGTCACATAAGACTCTAGTTGGGTCATCGATCTTGATTTTTAGATCTTGTAATATTCCCTTGATCCATATAACTTTGGTGAGACCATGTGCTAGAGCTCTAAATTCTACTTCAGTCATGAACCACGCAACAACTTCTAGCACCTTGCTTCTCCATATGACTATATTTGCAACCAAGAATATGCAATAACCAGTAGTTGAACAGCGATCAATCAAAGAATAGAATATAGAAGGATATCGCTGTATATTCTTTCAATTAAATATTTGAGAAAGTAATAGAATTTGCATATTAATCGGGTACTTTTTCTTTTGACTATTTGCCAAATAGGTTTTTGCAATAAATCAGAATCTGTGTAGGCATCTAAAGAGATCATACCTTGGCATTTGAAGTATAGTTCTCATCCCGTTGTTCATTTCAGGTATCTAAGTACCTGGTGTGCAGCCAGTAATTGAGATATTTTAGGACTATGCATGAATTGGCTTAATGTATTAACAGCATACGAAATATATAGACGACTATGCAATAAGTAAATTAATTTTCCTACTACTCGTTGATAATTCCCTATGTTGATATCTTGTTCATCTTTGTTAAGAGTTAAATTATCATTCACTTCAATAGGTGTTTTTTCTGGTTGATAATTTGTATATCTTGTTTCTACTAAAAGATCTAGGATATATTTCTATTGAGATAATATAAGACCATGTGAAGAATGAGATATTTCTATTCCAAGGAAGTACTTCATCCTCCCAAGATTCTTCACAGCCAATTCCTTGATAAGTCCTTGTTCCACTTTAATTCTTTCTTCAATATCATTCCCTGTGATTATAATGTCGTTTATATATATTATCAAAATAGTGACTTTTGCATCGTTTGAATGTTTATAAAATAGACTCTGATCTCCACTGGATTTAGAGTAATCATACAATTTCATAGCTTGAGAGAACTTCCCAAACTAATATCAAGAGGATTTTTTTAAGGCAATATAGAGCTTTCCTTAATTTACATACTTGATTATGACTTTGTGTTGGGTTTTGAGGTTGATAAACTTTTTAAAATTTTGATCATAACATCAAATGCAACGAGATACATTGAATTGAATATTCAAAACATTGAGGCAACAAGAATAGATGATCAGATCATCTAGTATGTATGAGAAAACATACTTACAGGGTTCTCTTGAAGGAGTTCTTAAATCTATTCAAGTGTCTAGCCTCTAGTGGTATCCACACAATCTCTGGATGGTTAGATCTCCTCTGCAAAGCTCTTCATCAAGAGAGAAAGAGATAACAAAGGAGAGAACACTCACAATAATTATTTCTGAAAATTGGTGAGTTTTGTAATTATTTTGACACGAGTTCGTGTGTATTCAATGACCGCACGAATTCGTCTCATCACTATACTACAATTCTTCGCTGTCATTTTTCCTTTTCAAGTATATACTTGAGTATATACATGTATTTTTGTTGTAAGTAGGGATCATATCTAGATCATCTGCTAGTCTTACTTCATATCATTGGTTTTGTGTTGGGCAATTATTTTCAGACCCACCCATTTCAACATAATTGTGGCCTAAATCTATATGTTGTTGTATTTCCATTTCAAAGGGATCTAATCCTTCCTCCCTTTTGTCAACTTAAGTATTATTGTGATTTTTTATATAGAGCACACTCCTTTTATTTGGAAAATAACTTATATAGAACATAAGCTTCCTGTCATTTGGAAAATAACACTTATACCCTTTGTGTATTTGAATATCCAACAAAGATACGTTTAAGTGGTCTAGATGACAATTTGTTTGTCTGATTTGGGTAGAGATGTACATAAAATTCACACCCAAATATCTTTTTGGGTAAATCATTTCCTATTCTTAGTAAAGGTATTACTGTTAAAATTAATTGCAGAGGAGATAGTTTGTCTAAGTGCTAGCTTATTAACTTATTTGTTAGGAATGTAGCATTCCTTAGTAATGCTTTTTCTCTGAATTAGTAATGCTTTTTCTTGAACCATCCCACTTATTCTCTTTGCAATTCCATTATTCTTTGAGGTGTTTGTGCATGAAGTTTCATGTATTATACCTGATTCACCACAAAAATTATGGAATTCATGATTTTAAAAATCCTTAGCATTATCTATTCTAATCGAGTCAATCCCTTTTTTTCAAATTTTCTTCCAACCATTTGACTGAATTGCTTAAGTTTCATCTTAACTTCTGACTTATATTTGAGTAGATGTATCCAAGAAAACTTGCTAAAATCACCTACAATTAAGAACCATATGAAACCAGGAATTTTTGTTGGCAAGTCCCCATACGTCGCAATAAATAAGTTGGAAGGGATTTTTTCATCTCTCAATATTTGCAAATGAGTACAAGGTTCTCTTATGTTTTTCTCTTTCACACGATATCATAGAAAAAAATCTTAAAAAAGAAAATCCCTTAAATTTATCAGGGAACATATAGTTCAAAATTTGAAAAAATGGATGACCTAGTCTTTGATGGGTAAGCCATATTTAATCCTCTCTTCTGATTTAAACTACTTCAATTGCATTACAATCATGTATATTATAGTTTATATGGCTTCTAGTAAAATCCTACGCATTTATATGTGATGGAAGGCATTACATCCGTGCATGGACTTTCGCAAGTCCAATCTTCTACCCTTGTACCTTATTATACTAAAAAGCATTCAGTCCATCAAATTTAATTTGTTATGAATCAAGTGATACAGTTCTCTTAACTGAAACTAGGCTTATAAAAAAGGTGAGAAACATGGCGAACATGTTATAATTTTCCTATGGAATCTAGGTTAATCATCCCTATATCTAATACTACCAATAATGTTCCATTTTAGCTATTTGAACTCTTATGTTTTCTGAACAAGGAACATACGAAACAAATAAGTTCTTCATTAGTGTCATATGTTATGTAGCTCCCAAATCCAATATACATGAGTTACGAGGATCTATATTAAGTATAGATTTTGATGAAGAGACAACTGTAAATACTTTGCTTAAAATAAATTTCTTACCAGCATTAGCCACAGAAGTAGATTAAATTATTGATGATAAATTAGAAATAAAAGCCTCCAATTGGTTTAGTCTTTCTTTTAGTAATTCAATTTCATTTTTTTCTCCTATTGGTTGAGAAGGAGGATGTTACTGAACTCGATAACTTTGTCCATTGATCCCTTTATGTTAAGATACTGCATAACTTTGACTGATCATAGGGCGCCCATGTATCTTTGAGCATTTGTCTCTGGTATGTTTGAGTTTTTTTATAGAAATCACACCATAGAGAGTCCTTGTCGTCTCCTTTCTTCTTTTAATATGATCTTTTGGTATATTTTGGTTGATATGATGATTGTTTTGTGTTGAGGGCTTGTGAAGTTCCCATAGAGGATTGTTGTCCATGTATAAATGTTATTGGTGGGGTAGTATTTTGATAGAAATCACACCACAGAAAGTCCTTGTCGTCTCCTTTCTTCTTTTAATATGACCTTTTGGTATAGTTTGGCTGATATGATGATTTTTTTTGTGTTGAGGGCTTGTGAAGTTTTCATATAGGATTGTTGTCCATGATAAATGTTCTTGATTCTTGATTGATAGTGATGTCTCCATATACATTGATAAGATGCAATTCCATGCATTAATATCATGCATTTTATGAGCATGATATAATCATAAATGCATGTTATCATGATTTAAAATGATTAAATTGATAATTTCTATCTTTTAAATGATACTCTTGATTTTTCATAATTTAATAGCATTTTTATGAGCATTTAATGATATTGACTTATCAAGAATATAATTGTCTTTTATTATAAAATGAATTTGTATTTAAAATGCGTTTATTGACATGAAAAATATTTGTAAAATATATTTTATCATGAATTTTATTGAATGAATTTATTTCTATGAGGAAATTAATATTTTTTTGATTTTTTGGAATTTTTTGGAATATTTTAAGAAATTAAAAACTCTCTCTCTCACACACACACCTTCACAGACCTTCCTTCTTTCCTTCCCCTCCTCTACACTTTTGCCTCTCTCCCTCACTCCCGCACGCGTGCATGTGCATGCCCATAAGATCCTCCACTTCCTTCTCCTCTCTTTTCTCGTGTGTGCATCCATGCGCGAGTAAGGGGGAGAAAATTTTCTCCCCCTCTCTTCCTCTCCTCCATGCGTGTAAGGGGAGGAGGGTCCTCTTTCTCTTCCTTCTTCTTTTCTTCTCTTTCCCCCTCACCTCGTTGCGTCTCTCTGTTCCTCTCTCGAGCGAAAAAAACAAATTCTGTCACACGCACATCTTTCCATCTTCCTCTTTCTTGAGCGTGCACGTGCATAAGGAGGAGAGGACGAAGAAAGGCTTCCATCCTTTCTCTTTTCATTTCATCCCTTGCTCCATCGCCCCACCTTCTCATCTCCTCTTTGAATTTGTCTTTCGCCTCGCCTAGAGAGTGAAGAGAAGAAAGAAAGAGGAAAGAGTAGAGAGGAGGGACAAGAGACAGTAACCTCCTTTTTATAGTTTTTTAATATGCGCAGTTTGACTGATAGGAGCGAGTTGACCGGTGCAATTTGAGGAGAGAGAAATCAAATCAACGATTAGAAATGTCCTAAATTAAACTAGTGATATCTCAAGATCCTAATCGAGTTAGGAGCTGAAATTTTGTGGACACGATCATCATTTGTTCTATGAATTTTTTGGGGCTAATTTAAGTTCTGAGATGAAAAAAATAGGGTTTTAAATGTTTCTTTGTGTACCTCTAGCATTGGCTAACCGGAAGGAAACAAGGCAGCGATTGAGCATTCTTCATGTATGAAACATCATTTTCAAAGAGTTCCTTCTCTTTTCTTTTCATTCCTCGTGTTGGATGCAAGACACCAAGTCCGAGCAAAATGTACGAGCTCTCGAAGGTATGTTTTGATTAGAGAGAATCACTAGATATGTTTTCATCATGAATACTTCGATCAGGATCATTTTTAATCTATCTTTTTTATTTTCTCATCTTTCCATGTACATTTTCATATTTATAACCCCTAAAAATCACTTTTCCACTATTGATCAAAGGTTTCCAATCTCCAAAAAGAGTTTGGAAGCAATTGATCGGCCCATTTCATTTCCGCATACATCTTCTTCCCTTTATTGATCATTTCCGCTTTCTAAGTCTAAAAATACTAATAAATATCTCATGATTTCAATCTTTTAACCTTCCTCTATCTGGATTCGACCTCGACTTGCCACTATTCTAAATCTAAATCCGAATTTGATGAGTTGAGTTTAAATTTTTTTGATACATGAATTTGCACATTCAACAACCTCATTTTTACATATATCATACATCAGTTGACTTTCTTCTTTGATTACATATGTTTACACTGACTCATTAAAGGATGGGGCGGTTTATCAATTGAACAAGAGGTTCCTTATAGTCTCAAATCCTGGTCTTAGCCGAGTTAGTTATCTATAATTCCTTCCTTTTAAAATGTATTCTTTGGCCGTTGGATCTGTTGTAAGTGGCCAGTAGAAATCTATCTTCATTCCATAATGTTGTCGATTCGTTTGAGACTTCTAGAACACTTTTCTGCTCTTGTAGAAGTCCCATTGCATTTCTATTAAGTTCTGCCATTCTATATGCGTCTTCAAGTTTAGAATTCAATGGGATTACGGTTTCCCTTATATCTTTCACAGCTGCATAATCTATTAACTGAACACTCACTTCAGGAATCGTTGAATCTCGTAGCCAGGAAATAAGAATATATTCTTCATCAACCCATTTAAAATAATGAGCTTCTTCTTCTTCTTGCCTTGATTTATCTAAATGGCCATCGAGTTTTCGTGGCCTTTGCATTATTTCCAGTAAAAAAGTTCCAGGGAGCTGTGGAAGGTAGATGAATTACTTGACCAATGCCGGATGCAAGGAGGACTAATGTTCTTGAAGTGGTTGACGTATCGATCTTGTCTTCTTCTTTATTTATCTGTAGCGTTTGGTCCATTTCCATGGCCATTGACTAAAATAAGCTTGTTAAAAATTCGAAGAAAATTCGCCAAGATGTATCGCCGCAGAAAATTCGAAGACAATATGCGCCAAGCGTTCTCGTTCCCACAGGTAAGCAGCTCGGGATGAACGTTAAAATTCTACGTCCCTGCAGATACGCAGATTCAGGGATCTTGTCGGACGGATTCTTGATTTCCTGCAGATAAGTAGATAAGGAGCTCGTTCCTGCAGGTAAGTAGTTCGGAATCTTCCGCAAAGGGCAAATCAGAAGCTCGTTCCCATAGGTAAGCAGTTCGGGATTTTCTGCAAATAAGGAGATCAGAAATTCGTTCCCGCAGGTAAGCAGCTCAGGACGAAATGCTAATATCTGTGCGTCTACTTCTCTTCCTGCAGATATGAAATGGCAGAGCCTTCAATGTCGTCTGGTGGTTTCGTTGCGATAACTCTCGTCGTATAAACTTCCATCTTCGATCGCGTGCTCGGATACCATGTCAAAATCTCTCTTTCAAAGTTGAACCTAACCCTAGGGGGATTAGGTGTTACAGATAACGGTAAGAAGAGTGCAGGCGAGAGAGAAGCAGTGGAAGGAAAAAGGTAATCTAGCCATTAATATCTTTGGTCAAATTCCATGCAACGGTGATTATAGCAGTAACTACAACGGTCAATTCATCAGATGGCCGTCGGTTTTTTAAGATCTAAAACTCTAGACCTAGCCATGGTCGAGCATCTAGCTTGACCCCTGCCCTCGGATGTTCTTAGGGGTCAGTCAGTTGATGGTCATGAGCATTGATCCCTAACCTTTAAAACATTTTTAATACGGAGAAATGTCAAATAACGCACCCAAAACTTCCGTTTAATGAATGATTTATGAATCAAAATGATGATATTGATATATTCCCATACTCACATAAATCAATAACAGATACTATCCCTTTCATGATCGAAGCAACGGCAGCCTTTCCTCTCTCCTCTCGGCCTTACTATTATAGGCAAAGAGAAACAGCTGAAACATGGCAAGAATAACGCCGATTCCATTGGGAACCTGCAATCAAGAAACATAAATTTTGTTAAAATTGATTCCTTTCTCTTCTCACCCGAGAAAATGATAGAACAAGAAGAATTCACATAGATGAAGAAGACGAGCAGTAGAATTCCATATGCGAAGAAGGAGGCGCTCGTCAGGAAAGTAGAGAGAGACAAGTAGAAGGGCATGAATTCCACGCTCCTTGTTCTGATCACCAAGTTCTGAAGAACAGTATAAATAAATCAAATACCTCTTAAGATAAAATAAAGGGTTTTTGAGAGTATCAAATTTTTTGACTGACGATGATGAACAATGGAGATGCAAACGCGGAGATGAGAGATGCCAGGCTCAAGTACCCAACAAAGATGTGACAAGAATGGCCCTCGAACATGCTGATTCTAATGTAGATGATCAGCAAGAAATCCAAGAACAAGCCAACCAACATTCCAGAAATCTTCAGCTGCTCCAAGGAAAATTCGGGATAATTAAATTAAAGAAGATGAAATAATTTCCCTGAATAAGAGAATGTACAATTGCTTACTTTTTTAGAGAAAGGGGCGTATAGAATAAATAGAAAAATGTAAGAAAATTAGAAGATTGCTCCTATGGAGCCTTATATAAGGAACATAAACAGCTCATCGAGAAGCCATTAGGCTATAGATTTCTGATATCAATGTGATGTTTGAAGATTTACAAGCGAGGACGGCGGGATTTCTCGACCGAGAAATGATTTGGAATTTAACGAAGAGATGAATTGTGGGCCAACCAAAGAAGCTGTGAGCCCCACCAAATAAATGCTTTAGAATTTAGAGAACATCGGTTTCTTGAAGACTATAAGTGCATAGACTTGATTCAAAAAGATTAGAGTTTTATATGGATGGTAAGCTAATTAAAGTTTTATCTTTTATTTATATTTATTAAAAACTTTATTTATTATCATTCTCTTGTGATATTTGTAATAAAAGTCTATAATTAAATATAATAATTAAATAAATTATTAGGAGATCACAATATATAAATCATTCATCTTTAAAATTATTCTCTAGATATTTGAAGTTGAAAGATACTCGAGTAAGATCTCTAAACACCTAATAAAAATAGCATTATTTAATGTCGCTCAAATGATTATATTTGATTTTATGGCTTTTGATGTGGATACACCAAAGATAATAGTGATTTCTTTTTACAGAAAGAGTTCACCAAATTGATTTATAATAACCCATGAATAATATCATTCTTAACTTTCAATAAGATCAATTCACTTAATGATCGTGTAACTGGTCCTTAGACTTAAAATAATAAATACATCTTATGAGTGAATGATCATGTTTTGACTGTAACCTATAAATCCCCGGCCGCATGATCTCTAAAAAATTATAAATTAGATACGACATGAAGTTCTCAAAGGTAATTGTGTGTTCAAGATAGATCATCTACCCTTGGTATAAGAGGAGATTGACTCGAAGAAGGAGATGTAATAAAATTTTAAACTAAGGTAATGAAAATGTAAATGAAAGTGTTGTCAATGATTTCCTTCGAGTACTAGTACTAATTAGAATGACCAAATAAGATTTAATAATTGACTATACTCTAAGTCATTTAGGAGTTTGGCGTGGATAAAGGATTATACCTATAAGGTAAGTAATAACACTAAAGGTTCCATAAAAGAGTTCTTATATACTTCATATTTTCTAGAGTGCGTGATATAAATTTGCTCCAAATACGTAATTGATTAATTTAAATTGATCTTTAATTAATTATTTTACACATCGATGTAGTTAATTAATAAGATTGACAAGTAGAGTTATTATCTAGACACATGTATGGGCCTATAGGGTCACAAATATAAATTCAAAGGACGTTGGTGAATGTAAACATCTTTATATCGGTATTTATAAATTGCCAAAAATAGTAGTTTATAAATAAGAGGTGGGCATCCACCCCTTGGGGTGCCCACATTACTATTGGAGAGTATTCACCCCTCTCTTGTCTTTGTCTCTTAACTTATTTCCTTATACCCCTATAATCTAGAGAGTCTAAATGGTGAAGGGATCTTTAAAGGTCTTAAGAAACATTAAAGAAGAGGTACAAGAGGAAATCCAACCATCTAGAGACCATGTGGATACTGCTAGTGGTTATATATTTGGGCATTATAAAAGAGCTCCTCTAATTAATCCTAAATGTATATCTTTTATATGTCTTGGATGATGAGATCATCATTCCACAATACTTTGCTTTTGGAATCAACGATTTATACGTCTCCTACTGCACTCAAATTTTAAAGTATAAATTATCAAAGCCTAGATCCCTATAGGCCCAACAAACAATAGTGAGATACCAAGAAGAGAAATTAATAGGTAAAGACCAATGATACCTACTTGTTTTAATTGATTAACATGTAGGATATAGAGTGAGACAATTATAATTCTACCAATTATTGTTAAATTTTCAAAAAGATCATGATTCAGTGGTCATCAGCATAGCTTATTCAAAAGATGAATTTGACACTAGTATCTCTTAACTTTGCTCATGATTAATCAAATAAATTAGTAGATTTTGTTGAGGATTTACAGTGTGAAATAAATAATATTGCTTCTCACACATATTCTCCCAAAAAAACCATTTTTTCATTGGTGACAAAGAAACTAGTTACTCGTGATAGTCAATAGAACATCATTTGAAATTTCTTTATCTTTATTGGATGTATGTTTAAAAGTAAGAAAATCATATTCGTTGTGACACACATTATCCAAAAGACTATTTAGTGATTGGCAAAAAAAGAAACTAGTTACTTGTGATAGTCAATAGAATATCATTTAAATTTTCATTAGCTTTGTTGAACCTTGATTCTTGAAGTTTTGAATTAAGTGAATAATTTATTTCTTTTACCAAAATCACATACTCTAAATTTGCAACATGTGGGCATTCACCTATATAAATCTATGATGGCCCGAATACGCCAATAAAATGTGGATGTTCAACACAAATGAATGAATGATTAAAAGCATACCTAATAACGACTGAGGTAAGTCTTTTGAGTTTCCATATAAGACTCAAAGTTCTCAAGAGTAATGGGACCTCAACAAAGTTGCAATGGCCGTGGGACTCACGGAATCGACCCCTATTTATAGGCAAAGGGCGGCCGGATCCCCTTGTGCCAAACTCCAAAGATGTCTATCATAAAAATGGGATCGATGAGTCTACACATGGTCTCATACTCATATGAGATGTCTGATCCTTTAATAAATATAAGAGAACCACTTTATTGAATTAACAATAGCTTATGATGCGCAATTCATATATACATAGATCCATCAAAAAATGAAAACCTACCACAAAAAATGCTTGGAAATGGCATATTGAATTATATAAATGATATGTTTAAGAAGAGAATGAACACAAAAGATTTTTTTTTCTACACAAACTATCAATATGAGTGGTAGAACAGAAAAAATCATGAGGGAAAAATTACTTTCAAGAACATAGAACACAAACTTTAATCTTCACCCTAGAAGTAATAATTTATTTTTCATGTATTTTAAAAATATTTCTAGACATAAGAACTTATCTTGAGTAAGACAACTTTATAATTTTTTTTTTTTGCTATATTAATCACATTAACCAAACTCATAAGAGATAGCTTTATCATTGACTGATCGATCACAGAAAATAAATCTAACATGAATATTCCTGTTATTGGATGAAGAAATATAAAATAATTTATAGATAAATGTGTTGACAGATTGAGTGGAGACAACAAACAGCATCCATAAGCCAGATGTGGAGTAACCTGAAAAAGAAGAGAAATTCGTTAGAGGAAAAGAAAATAATTAAGATCAATCCCATAAGAGAAATATTTTTAATCTAAATATTTAACCCAGATATGGAGAATGTTATCACTTTTACTTTAGGAAATGTGAATATATCAAAATCTAAAGCTAAATCTACTAAAATGATAACATTTTTCCTATCCTCAATGCATCTTCTTTGATTGATCTTGTTTAAATGATGAGATGGTAGATCAGTAGAAAATAAACCATATAAAAATGAAAAGTTTTCAATGACTTGAAGGATTATTGTTTAGATGAAAACACAAAGAATAAAGAACCATGATAAATGACATTCGAACATGGGCTATTCCCCAAGAAAATATCTAAAAGTTCAGTTATTTTTATTGAAATATTTGAAAATCATTGGAATAAGAACAAGTAAAAAGCTACTATTAGGGAGGAATACATTTTAAAACATTTTTGCATTAGAAAAAAAGTGGGAAAACCAATATAGCACATGAACTCGGACTCTTCCTTGAGCAACCAACTAGAAAGTTGAATGTTTTACTTGAAACAATTGAAAATATGAGTGTACGGTAATGGATGAAAAGCTAAAAGGTTTAAGGAAATACCAAGATAATAGATTTTCAAGATAAACTATTAAGCTTAGGTTTGAGCAACATAGTATGGGTGATCCCTTGTGAAGAGTGGACCAGAACTCTAGAGTTGAGCCCGCTCTGGCTTGGGAAATACTGGGATGGATGAGTTCCTTGGAAGAGGGATGCCAGGGTGTAAAGAACTCCAGGGTTAAAGGTCCTCAAGCATGAGCAGTATTGGGATGGGTGAATTCCTGTGAAGAGGGTTACGGGTGCTCAAGCTTGGGCAGCCCATGAATGGGTGACCTCTTGGGTGGGAAGAAGAGGGGCTGATCAGCTGTTTAGGGGCGATCTTCCTTCAATGTTGAAAACAAATTGGGGACAAGGATGCATGCATTCCCTTCTCTAAAAAATATCATGCTGCAAGATTTTGCAATAGGATTTCAGAGAAAATAAAGATTTGTACCAGACCTGATACTAATTCGCAGCCTTAATCAACTCAAAAAGTCCACAGCAACTCATCCATGAAGCTCGTTCCTTCAATTGCATTGAGCGAAAAACAAATAAAAATAAATTTTCCATTCTCCATAACAGTAAAAATGTCATCAAAATAATTAAATAAAAATAATTTTCACCTGGGTTTTCACTGAAACTCCCTGATTTTCAGCATAATTGATATCTCCCCCGAGAAATTCAAGTTTTTCAGTTTCTACAGACTTCAATTGCTCCACATTTTCTGACTCTTGAACCATATTTCCTGCTTCTAAAGTCTCTAATGTCTTATTCACAACCTCCCTTTTCTCCGGCGTTAAAGGTTCAATAATCTTCCCTTCGACTGAATCGGATTCGCTGCTACTCTGGCCGCTGATCCGATCTTCTTCTTCCTCGACTGAACAATCAAAAAATAAAGAAGAAAAAAATTTGAGGAGTAAAGTTTAATAAGAAACGAAATTAAAAGGAAAAAAACCTGGTAAAGAATGATGAAAAACTGGTGGTTGTTGCTCCTGCTCCTTCTTGCGTCTGGCCGCCCTTCTCTTCTTTGCGCCGGACGGCATGGTTTCAGAGAGACAAAAATAGAGATAGTTTGTACTCTCTGAAGGTTTCCTTATAGGGAGAAAACCGGTGCCCGGACGCTTGAAACGAAGCAGAAACGGTCTATGCTTCTGCCTTTCCACTCGAGAAGTAATGGGTAGAGAAAGAAAACCCAGAAACGCTTGACTGAATGAACCTAAGCACTGGGTAGAGAGAGAAAGAGAAACAAAAGTGGGAGATTCGGAACGGTGGAAGTGTGGCAGGAAAACCTCGCCAGGGGTGACGGTGGGCCCCAGCTTTCCCTCCCTCCGTTCAAAATCCAAATTTTGAGCTCTTCCCACCATAGCTCAGATGACAGATCACAGACGTGACGTGGGTTTCAACGGATGCGGGAAAACTGGGAACCCATGTTGCGGGTCCCAGCCAGTTCATCCAAAAAAGGAAACTTGGAAATTAAACATAATGAGCAGAGAATTTTTCAATGTCGGGCATAAATCTGACATATTTTTAGTATAGTTTTATAGTAAGGCACTCGTATAGCCATAATGCCATGGAGATCATGTCATGAATGGATGAAATGGTTGACTAGAATGGATTAATAATCTCCATTTGATCGGCCTCAGAGTAATAGTCAATGATCCGATTAACACATTTTTTTCAAAATCATTCTCAATGGTTAGATCAACATATCGTCAATTTGCCGACCCGATTGACGTAAATTCTTGATCAATGGCTAATCTTGGTGATCAGATTATGTCTAATGGCCGAAAGGGGCCTACTCAACGGGGATTGTATGATTGTTGATGCTGCAATCAAATTAATGATCTTGAACAACTTGGCAACTTTGACAATTGCTCATCAGATCGCATGATGGCAATCAAGTGATCCATCAATTCTTTTTCTCATGGGAGTTGTAGTTTGAAAAAAAAATTAGAGAAATGTGTTGCGTGTTTAAATCACTAAAATATTTTGTAATTTTATATTTATAGATAGGATTTTACTTTTATGAAGGTTGAAATAGCCGCATCTTGTGATAAGATGCTTAGAAGCTTGATCCTTAATTGAAATAAACATGGATACCATTTTTTTCTATTCCCTAGGGAACTTTTTAGCTTGCTCTTGTTTGAAATCTTCTTGCTATTGGGCCTTGCCGCATCCAAAACAGCTTCCCTATCATGTCGAACCCTACACTCTTCAATTGGTGTCTCATCTCACATTATATTCATCTCTTCTTAAAATGGGATTTTTCTTGATGATCGGGTGAATGAGATAAGAAAATAGTGAGATATTGTACTAAAGTGAGGCATGTCTCAAGCAAGTTGTAGGATAAAATACAAATGTCCAAAATTCCCCTAGAGTGATAAATGATCATAACAGCCTTGAGGATGATAAATGACTAAAGTATCCCTAGCCAATGAATGTTCAATTTCTCTATTCATATCTTGGAATATTCTATAGCATGAAAAGCACTTAAGAGACTAAGATATAAAAGCCCTTGAGAGGTGAAAAGGGTCTGCTTAGAGTCTATAAGAAACTCAATGCATGTCGTTCTGGCTTGCGTCACCTCTTGTCATTCAATGTTCTTGGACATGTCTATTTATTGGTGGTGCTCCTCTTGGTGCCAATTTTTTAGCTCATCTATGCTTATGATATCTTTTTCTATCACAATTATCGATGAACCTCAATCATTGCAATTCATACTAATGTCATAAATCGGGTAATCAAGTTTTAAAATAATTAAATTATGGAGTCGTAGCTTGGATGATCACAATTCCATAGTTTATATCATAAAATCATGGATATTTGAATTTCATGTCTTGTATACTTAATTCACTAGCTCGATGAAATACTTCATCGAAATTCAATAACGTGCAAATTTTCTTCATATAAACACAAGAAACCATGTTATATTAATAATATTCAACCATATTTCTTATCCCACTCTTTTTTTTATGTTATCATAAGCAATCCATTATTGGTCATCCATTATCTATTTCCCTTCACTGCAATTAAATCTCTAATGCCATCTAATTGAGGTTGTTAATAATGGAATATATTTGTAAGTTTGACCTTGTTTATTCCATAAATTCTAAAGAAAATAGACACCACGATTGCAATTTTGGGTGTTGAACAAATGTTATAATCTTTTTATTCTTTTTTCTATCATCTTGAGATGGAATGTGCAATAATTTCTTACTTTTGAGTTCTTATTTTAACTAAATAAATAGAAAGTCAATTCAATATTTTGTTTGTATTAACTCGAATACATTACTAGTGTGATCCACAGATGAAATACCCATTTAACTAAAAAAATAAACTTGACTAGAATCACCAAAGTCTTGTATTAGCAACACATTTAGCACAACCCACTTTCTTCATGTTCAAGAGGTACCAAAATTATTGTGCTAGAGTATAAGAGTTGGCTTGGGCCACTTCATTTGCACAATGATATGATTGATGGATATTATGTGGCCTATAAGCCAATCACACTTCCATTTATCTTGTTTATGTTCATTGAAATAAAGTTATCCATTGTCATTCTTGTATGATGTTTGCAATGAAGTCCATGAGCATATATAATGACTAAATGCGTCATGATGAGATCATAATATAATGATCACTAATGATCATAATAGTCTTTAAAAATATGTTCAAAATTCTTATTTGTGGGATACTCAAGAAAAACATCAAATTATCCAGAAAGAAAAACAATATCTGATCCAAGTCATATGATGAGTATGGCTGATCTAGTAGCCATCGGTGTGAAGACACTAAGGATATATATTGGGTGCTCTTTGGAGAAAGAGTTTACTGAATTGATCCGTATGAATCATTGAATGAAATTATACCTAACTGTCAATTAGGTTGATTCTTGTCACAATTGTGTATGTGGTCCTTTGACTTGAGACACCAAAGACATCTTGTGGATGGATGACCGCCTTTTGAGTATGACTTACAAATCCCTAGCCACGATATCTCTAAAATGTTATATATTAAATATAGTGTGAAGTCATCGAAGATGATTTTGTGGTCAAGATGGGATCATCCGCCCACGATATTTGAGGAGATTGATTCAAGGAATAAGATGCGATAAAATCCTTTGCCAAGGTAATAGAAATATTAGAGGAGTTCCCGATGATTTCCTACACGCCTCTGTACTAATTTAAGTGATCAATTAGGGTTTGACGATTGTCCATACTGATGTAGGATATTTATACGAGGTATCTAAATCCTACAGTATGGGGAGGATCTAAGAAGTGATATCAGTGAGAATTTGAGTTATAACTTAGTGAATGTAATAATGAAGATGATAGTTATGGTGAATGACGAAGGGTAATGGATAATAGAGTGGTATGTAATAAGTAATAAATATAGATAGAAGATAATAGGGAGATTATGATATAATAGTTTACTCGCGGGGTTTAAATATCAGTAGATAGGAGTGGTTAGTGGAGAATGGAGATGGAATGGAAGAAGATATTATATATTATATTAGAAGAAATAGGGAGAGAGGGTGACAGATGAGAGTAGGTCGGGGTGGAGAGAGAGAGTTTTGGAAAGACAGTGAATGTGGAAGATTAGAGAGGACCGAAGGTCAAATGTGGACTTAAGATTTGTGGAACGAACTATCACTACCGGAAATGAGAGAGGATTGATTACCTGATCGAGGCGGTGAAGGGATGCTCCCGGATACGCCTGACGATAGACTATATCCTCGATGTTTCTCTGGCCGATAGATCGTGAAAGCGAAAGAGCGGAGGGAGAACAGAAAGGGGGGTAGAACGCGGAGAAGAAGTGAAGTGGAGGAAGGAATGATGGAGAGGTGGTGGGCGATGAACACACAAGGAACCAAAGGTAACAAGAACAGTTTTCATTCAATAATTTTTCTGCCTTTTTTCGACCCACACATGTTCCGGTTTATAGAAATGAGAAACGGGAATTTTCCGTCGAGAAGTCGTTTAGCAGCGGTTATTCTTTGCGCCGGTTGACGGGTTGACCGTGCGGGGTATCTTGTAGCGTTCACTGGGGACGTAGAAGACTAGGCACGTCGCCGTAATTTTCGTAGGAGAGAAAATAAGAGAGGGCGGTTGTGAAAGAATATCGCGGCGTGACAGTTACTGCACTCATGGAGTTGTCGGGTTGACCACGAAACCTTGGTCGTTGATGCTTTCGTCAGTGGCAGACGAGAGAGTCGTTGGTGTCGTATCATTGTCAAATGCATACAAGAGCAGCTCGCGCGGAAATTATCCTCGGAGAAGATATCGTTGACGCTGGTAAGCTAGATCTTCCGCTCGCCGGTGTGGACTTTCGTTATTCCTCGCAACGAGGTTTCGCCGTCGTTGTCTGTTGTCATTTTGCTCGGAAAAGGTAAGGAGAATTCCCTGCAATAGATGTGGACGTTTGATTGCAGGAAACTGTTGTGACGATGTTGTGTCGTGCGCCGATCCTTCAAGCCGATCCTGTCGATCCTTCAAGCCGTCCTATCGTTAGAGTTGTGTAGTGAAGATTGTGGAAGATTTCTGTATTTTCACGAGCTTCCGAAGCCAGTTGAAAGGGAAGTCCGGTCAAGTTTGTGTTGATGCTGCTGAGATTCCAAGGTGTTGTTGCAGAGCGGAGGTAAGGAGGAGACTGATCTCCCTCGTTGGAACTGCCTTTATGCTGGCTCTCATCGCATAAGCCATCTTCAACATTGTGATTATCCACTCATTGTGAAGACATGACAAACGGGGAGATGGTGAAGGTTTCTCCTTGTAATGGTCTTGCACTCTTCTTGTTGAGTTTGTTTGAGAATCTTCTTTCATACCAACTGACTTTATAAATAATAGTATATAGATCTCTCCTATAATTCTATCTATGGGAGGTTTTAAAGAGAAAAGGAGATTTAATAACAAAGGGATTCCTATTGACTTTCTTGAGATCATTACTTTATAACTATACAAGGTTACCTATGATATAGTGGTATGGTTGGGATAAGTAGGAACCTATATCAAAGGTAAAAGGTGGTTGACTTGATCCATTCAAGGAATTCTAGGTTTCTAAAGATAAGGATTAACTGTTTGACCAAGTCAATCTTTAGATCAGTATAAAATAGGAAAAGGAGGGAAGGTAATTCCCTTAAGATCTACACTCTCTTTATTTATTTAGAGAGGTCTTCTTTATCCATTTAATGTATGGTGAGTTTTTCAAACTCATGAGGGAGGAGGAGTAAAGTATTTGTCTGTCCTTGGGGAGGATTTCTCTTCCTTAGATTATATCTTGGTTCACTTGGAACCCTAGTGTTCATGTCTTTGGATAATTCCCCATCACATACCCTTAGTCATTCATGAGTCTCATGCAGATGAAGGATTATACATACATAGTAAACGATGATAGAAAAGTTCTATAAGGGCGTTCTTATGTGCTCCATATCTCTAAGAGTACGTGGTGTAGCTTGGCACCCAACGTGCTGGCAACTTAACTTGTCGATAGGGTTAAATCAATACTTAATTAATTAATCTATATATTAATGTGGATAATTAATTAATATTGACCAATAAGGTGTTATTAGGTCTATAGAATTATTAAATAGTGAGATATATGCACCTAGAGGGTCACACACATAATATTTATGGATGTTGGTAGATATACAAGTAATTATGAGGCTTTTTGTAAAAAGTTCACATACCAAATGTGTATAAATAAGAGGAGAACGACCATAACTCAATGTGTCGATGCAAGCTTTGTGAGAATTCTCTCTTTTCTTCTTTTTCTCTTGGTGAAGAGACTTCAAGAGGAGATCTAACCATATGAAGACTGTGTGGATATTGCTTGAGGATAGACACATGAATAGCTTCAAGAACTCATTCAAGGAAACCATATAAGTATATTTCTCATACATACTAGATCATAGGATCATATGTTTTTGGTGGCTCGGTAATTTGAATATCTGATTCAATGTATTTGGTGGCATTAGATGCTTTGATCAAAATTTTGGAAGGCTTATCAACCTCAGAACCCAACACTCCTCACGTGGGAGTGGACATGATACAACACTTACATGATAGCGTGTGTATGGCAGAAATGCCCACGTGACTCCTTGGCGACAAAATTGTTGCAAGGCATTGGGAAAGAGGCTTGCAAACTTTGACATGCAAACTGATGATGTGGGAAGTGGCCACACCCATGTCGCAATGCAAGAATGGGTATTTTTCCATGAATATCACCAATAGAGTGCACGAAGAAAGTGCACCAAGGAATTTGTATAAAGTGGTCAGCACAACATACAACAAGTTTGGCAAGACTACATTGAATAACAATGATAGAAGCATGCCAACTAAAGAGCCATTTGTAACATTGTATAAGGGTTTGGTGCCCTATATAAAGGAGTGCTTGACATGTTTATTCTCTTTCAAGCGAAAGAGGTTATTTCTTCCATTGTCTGCTTCACTGGTTCTAGTAAATGTAATTGAATGGAGACAGATGCCACTTTGCATGGTGGATGCATTAAGGCCACCATACATGAGGGTGAACAACCACATTGCCTAATCTCTCTATGATGCATGGGCCCGCAATTAGTATTTTGGAAATAAAATGCTATTTCAAAAAATATTTAATATTATTTAATGTGATCATCATGAACATTATGTGTGATTTCCTTTGTCCAAGTGAACTTATGGAGGGGAGAGTAATGCTAGTTTGCCTCATGAAAGCAACAAAACCATCAAAGTCGAGGGTGAAAGTGATGTTGCCTAACCTCATTGCCTGACATAGGGCAGTTATGGTAGTTTTTAAGTGAAATTATCATTTCAATTAGTAGTTAAGATAATTTAATACGATCATCATAAACATTATATGTCCCTCCTTCCATCTACGTGAACTTACAGAAGGGATAGGACGCTCATCCGGGTTGCCGCCGGAGGAGGAAGAGAGCAGAGAGAGAAAGTGAGAGAGGTTGTTAGAAATTCGAGCAATGTGGGAATTGGTGGGCAATCAATTCGAGCAATTGATCGTCTATCAATCCCTTGATTGATCAATTTTGATCATCCTTAGGTGTTTAAAAGTATTATATGAGTCAATAGTTAATAAATTTAATTGGATTATCCTAAATATTTTTTGTGCCATGTGGCATGATCGAGCATGTTGATCCGTCACTGATCAACATGATCATCATGTTGATCGATCATCATCAACATGATCATCATGGAGAGGCTTAAGATTGATTGACTGAGCGATCAATTTTGAGACAAAATCAACGATCACTCCCTTAAAATAACGATCCGTTCATGGGATATTGTTGTCAACTTTATTTAAAGTCATATCCTTTTAATTATTATTTTTAAATTTTGTCAGAATTTTGAGTGGTGATCATCAATCAGATGGATGCTCAAATAGACCAAATTCTATAGATCAATGATCTGATAGCTGATTAGATCGATGGGTTTAGATCACTGAAACCATTTGATCGTTGCACCCAAGTAGATCATGATCATCATCGATCAATCATCTGACAATCATGATCTCCGCAGTTTCAGAGATCGGATTGGATAATCTTTCATAACCTCAATTTCAGAGCAAATCTCCACCGGTAAAGTCAACACGAGAAGTCAACTAACCTTCTATAGAAATGATTAACGCGGGAACAGTCGCCGGCAGGTGATCGTGGATTAGTCTAACTAACTCCCACTTTTCCACTTCTGGAAAGTTCCTTTCCGCTGGAATTCTGCGGAAGCTTCCTTCCCCCCCGGCAGAATGCTTTCGCTGTTGTTTGCGGCGATCGGAGCAGAGACCGCAGTGGCGGTGCTTTTGCTCGTCAAGACGCCGCTGCGGAAGCTCATATTAATACTACTCGACCGATTAAAGCGCGGCAAAGGTCCTATCGCTGTCCGTACCCTTGCTGTAACCGTTTTCATCGTTCTTGTTTCCAGTCTCCACGGTATTTTCAAGATCCGGCGCCGTGATGCCGGAGAAGACGGGTTTGTCGGTCTTACCCCTACGGATCAGGTTCTATGGAGCCGTCGGATACTCGAGGCTTCGCTTCTAGGTATAAGTGGCGATCCTGGTCGTTCTGAATCCAATCTCTTGCGATTTAAGTGTTTTCCGTCTGTTTTGAGGACTTTTTTTTCTCGATCTCGGCGCTTCTTTTGCCCTCAAAACAACTGCGAGTTATTTAGAATCCAATCATTCGATCGGAAAAGCTATTTTATGCAAAAAAGAGAAGACCACTGAACTCCCTAATTTTACGGTGGAAACGGCGTTTTTGAAGAATTTGATGTTTATTTCTGGGTTCTAATTATCCTCCTATAGATTCTAGATGATTTATAATGCAAATGTGCCATCAATTTTTTCTCTTTTATTTGGATATTTGTGGAAATCTTTGTTCCCTTAGTCGCCACATCTGAAAATTCTTTGTCGTTTACTTTCATTTCCTTTTAAAATTTCTAAACTATATAATAATAATTTTTTATTTTCTTCAAAGTATGAGATATATAATTTTTCCGCTGTTGAAAAAGTCACACGAAAACAGCGTGGAGTAATATCATCATTGTTGTGGTTCAATTCAATGAGCTCTCTCTAGTTTAGGACCATGGCAGGATGAAATTGTATGAGACATAATCTCTCCCCCTTCACCTCATTAACTAGATCAGTTTCTCTTTCGATCTCACTCAATCACATCTCCTTCTGCCAGTTGATCCTTCTTTTGTTCTCAGTCTCTCCACCTTCACCTCATCAATCAGATCTTCTTGAAATCTTTGTGCTCGATCCATGACAAAACTCGTTGATGCTGTCTATTTCAATTTTCCAAAAGTAACTTTTCTTCTACTATCCACCCCTAATTAAGCATCTTCCTTCTCATTTTCTTTGGAAGTATTTAGCTGTCAAGAAATAACTATCATTTCTATACATACTAATCTTTTATTGATAATAACTATCTTCTGGAAATGAGTTCAAATTCTATACATACTAATCATTTTCTGATTTCTTTGGTATCTCGAGGCATCTTTGTTATCAAATTAACGCCAATCTTCAGAGCTAAGTTCATGGTTTTTAGGTTCTAAAATCTCTAACATACTATTCGACTGCTTCATTCTAATCAGGATATTTTCTCTCTCTCGCTCTGCTAATTGATCGAATGCACCACTACATCAGAGAGCTCAGAATTCTAAGAAAAACGGTAGATTCTGCAACAAAACAGAGCAGGACAGCAGAGGAAGGAAGAAAAGGGGTTTCAGAGCAGCTCAAAGCTCGCGAACAGGAAATCGCACAATTGAAAGCAAAGATTTCAAGCCTAGAACTGGTTTCTGAATCGAGGCTAAAGGAAGTGAAATCTTCAGAAGCTAATGCTTTAGCCCTCAGGAAGCAATCGGAAGGCTTCCTTCTCGAGTACGATCGCTTGTTGGAGGAGAATCAGAATCTTAGAAACCAGCTGCAGTACATCGATCAACGGTTATCACGTTCTGACAGCAAGAAAAACTCGTGATCTGTTGGAGCCTTAGAATTGTGCATCATTTTCATGATCTGTAAGATTTCAATTTTCAGTAATAACTTTAGTGGAAAAAGGTTGGTTCTTTGTAGATCAAGGCATCTCTATCGTCGATGTTGTCGCCATCTTGAATTGCATCTTCCTTTTGTTGTCAGGAATCGTCAGAGTATTGCCGTGCGCCGTGTAGGTTCCACCAGGCATGCTGCCACATCAGCATGTGTTCCTGATTTTTGCCTTCTAAAACATGAAAATTCTTGAAAAAACACAAATAAAATCTCAAAAATCTAGAAAATTTTCCTAATCATAAAAGTTATAACTAATAATCTATTAATCTTTTGACATAAAATTTTTGTCATTTTTTTTCCAAATTGAGTCATCTTTCTTCTCAAGCAAAAATGAGACGGAAGAGGTTAAGCAATTCCTCGTTGACCATGTTTTCCTCCCAAGAGGTTTAACTAAGTAACTTTTTGATCATTTGTGCTTCACAGTTCTCTTTGCTCAAGCATAGAAACCACTAAACGTGTAAAAAAGTGACCAGATGCAAGTGTGACCTTGAAAAAGGTCCAACATGACATATGCACAGAAGATGACCATTTGAATTAAGGGTCTTGATGAATGCAAAAATTTCAGAGAAAAATAATAATGGAAAATAATATTACAAATGGATATTATTACACCCCTTGATTGAAATTGCATTCAACAGTGGAAATGGATGAAAATATGGTTGAACAAAACATAATTGTAAGATTTATATGTTAATCATTATAACATTTTTTTAACCTCATGCTAGCCAAAGAGAATCAATAGTGAACTTCATGCACTATAGGTTGATGAATGTGAACAAGGGATATACTTCATGTGAACACACACACACACACACACATATATATATAATGTATGTTTACCATATCATTATGTGAATGCATTAAATTCATCTCCTAAAAAAATGTCGGCACTCCCCTTGAACTACTAAGGATAGGGTGAAAATAGAAAAAAAAAAGTAGAAAGAATCATCATCCTTTTTGCTTTCCATCACACACGATCACGCCCCCACCCCGTTGGTTTCACCACTTATTCAATCTTAGACCTATGTATTTATGTAACTTATTCACAAACACTCTTGACATTTAATTGACGAGACGGGACCGCGAGGTCGTTGATTTCACACGGTCTCATGTCAAAAATATTTCCGAACTTACCAATTTGATAAAAATGCCTCGAATTGAAGGGTATAATGGTAAATAAGGGTCGAATCCACAGGGAAATAAGGAAATTCTTGATGTATTCTTCGAAATCGATCAAATCAGACGATAAGTAGATGATAGAAATTGGGGAAAATGGTAAATTATGAAAGAGAACTTCAAATCGATTCCACGGAATCAAGAATCATCAAATTTGGTCTCGATTTCGCAGAGAAATTGAAGATCGAAGTGGAGAGAAATTTTCGGACGAAGAAATTATGATTTTAACTAAAATTAAACCAAATTGAACTTGAAATCCTAATCTAAATTGAAATTAAACATGATAGGCAGGTAGATTATGAAAAACCGCTTCCACTAATCCAAAATCGCGATCAAATCGATGCAATTAAACCGATTAATCACTTAGAACACGAAGAACGCGAGGATGAGATTCAACCGCCGATTTCTCCTAATCGATTCTACCAAATCTTGATTTCAAAGGCACCGAAGGTGCGGAAATGAGAATAGAACACAATGAGATCAAGAGAAACGAGAGGGGAGGTGTCTAGACAGATCAATTTCTTGATTTCCAACTCGAATGCTTTAGAACATCGAAGAACATCTTGTTTTATAGTACATTTGGGCGTTACCGTCCAATCGAAACGATCGACGGTTACGATGGAACGGTCCATCGTGGACCGTTTTGAATATATCGCATCCGTTGGATCACTAATGGAGGGTCCGGATGATCCGCTTGATATGCGTTTTAAAACGCCTTGATTTGCGCCCCTTGGATCGCGATCGGACGGTCGAGATGCACTCCTCGTTGTTTCATCTCAGCCGTTATAATCCATTTAATTCAAGCACGTGCGTTGATCATCTCCGGTGGACCGCAGGTACATCCGATCGATGCGCGACGATTGATCTGCTCGTTCGATCCAAGGCCTCAGCTTCTGCCACGTGTCCTGCAATTATAAAAACCGTGTGGAACTTAGTCCCACACGGAGAAAGTTAAAAGAATCGATCGGGTTTATAACGGCGACGATTCTGAGTGGTAATAATTCCCTTTCGATAAACGGAAGGCTATACATTATAAACTATATAGTAATAAATCTAAATATTGCGCATCCGTCACATCGCCGCGTAGGCGCCGCGTGGGCCCGCGTGGCGCTGCCACGTCGCATCCACGTGGCGCTGCCACGTCGCATCCACGTGGGTCCCGCGCGGAAAAACCCCCTTTTTTGCTTTTATTAAATTATTTTTTAACATTTAAATATCGTAAAATTAATCTGAAAAATCCAGAAAAAATCCCTAAAAATAGGAAATTCATAACTTTTAATATATAACTCCAAATTAATCCAAATTTTTTTCATTTGATCCGAAATTTAATTATCTATCATTCTAAATGATAAAATTTGATAAATATTGAGAGTTTTAAATTTTATTTCAAAAACACTTTTTTTTAGGTTTTAACTTAAGAAAATATAAATAAATGTTTATAAAACATTTTCTCTCATTATTTTAACTTTAAAAACATTTATAATCTCAAGTAAAGATGGGTTATTAATTATTTGTTTTTTAAATCATCATATTTAACCCTAATTTAAGGTATTTTTGAGATTATAATTACTTTTTCATGGAATGATAGAAAAATACACATAAGTATGATAACATGCATGGAAATGAAATCATTTATGCTTTAATATGCATCAATAATCATGATTTTATCATGTTAATATAGCATGTTATCATTTATTCAACTTAATCACAAAAGCGTTTGTTGGTTTTGTGACTTATCCACACTCATGCACTTGTTGCCTTCAATAAATATTTTCCAAATGGATGACCGAAGAAATGGCTAACTTAGAAAGATTTCTGGTAAGGTTTGGTCACTCATTCCAGAAGGTAATGAAAAAATAGGTTAAGGGTACGAAGTATAAGAAATACTAATAGCTCGATGACTCCTAGCTAGACCTATTTAAGCCCAAGGGATGCCTAAACCCATTGCGAACTCTCACTCCCCCAACATGCGACACAAAGTTTCTATTCCTTGATTTATTTAACCCAATTTGGGATATCTATCTTAAATTCTACTATTTAAATTCATTTTTAAAAAAACATGAATTTTAAAGCATCACACGTGTATGGTAACGAATACACACATTTTATTAAAGGAAAGTTCAAAATATTTTGTCAAAGTATGAGAAATTTTCATTAAAAAGAATATTTCAAACGTTTTAATAAAAATATTTAAGTTTTTATAAAACCTTTCTCTCAACTTCAACATTTTAATGTTCCAATAAAATCTCTATGCATATGGAAATATTAAAATAATTATAATGCATATCATCATAAATGATAAAGAAATTGTTTGAAAAGTGGATTTAGAAAAATCATCGATCATTTAACATTTGTTGCATGTCATCTTCTTATTATTTTTTTAATAGCTACTTTCTTGAGCGTATTCATGCATGAAGTAAAGCAAAAACTAAATAATACATGAAAATTAGGTTTCTTCTTGATAAACATGCTTTTGGAAGCAGTTGAACTTCTAATTGTCATAAGAAAAGAAAAAAACTTTCTTATCCCTTTCTCTAAGGATCATTACTTCCTACTCTAGTTCTATGATGTCTTGTTGCTTTTAAGAAGGATCTAGTCAACAGCTTGGGAACTTCCTCAAATATTCCCTTAATGACAATGAAGTCTGATTTGAATTGACTTCTGTCCATATCAAGACTTGCATTAGTGATTTGCATACCAGCCGTCCTCTAAATCCCATCATCATATATCAATGTGACCATGTGAACTTCACTTTTTTAAATCATATTTTGGTTGAATATTTTTTATGGCATGACATTACCATAAAAAATAGTACATTGCCATAAAAAACTCACCCCAAGTTAAATTGTATAATTGAGTTCTTCTAGTCATGAGCGATCCTTTTACTGATTTAATTGCCTTTTTGTGGAGATTTCCCCTTCTGATTTTCCTTTAATGCTTGGGGGAATGGGTGAGTGGTTGTCGTCTACACTCTAGACTTATCTTGGGCCAAAAAATCTTCTTGCCCTTCACATTGAGTCTGCATTAAGTTCTCCGGGCACAAAAAATCCTTCCATCCTTTTATCAACACTATTTCTTATCGTCCTCACCAATGTATTTCACTTCACCCTTTCAAGGACACTTTCAATATGTTTGTAAATTTTTATTTATCATGTCATTGGACGTGGAATCTTGAGTTTCCTAAAGTCTTAAAGGCTTCACAAAATTTTGGAGGTTAATTTATTTGTGTTTACATTTGCGTCCAAGATCTCATAATGTCCTTGTCTTTGTGTCCATAATATCTTCCCTTACATAAGGAATTTTTCCATTTCGAAGATTGTGTTGCCCTTACTATTTCAACATGATATTCATTTTAATAAAGTGGCAAAAGAAAATAAACATTCAAAGCAACAAAAAATAACAAATGCACATTCTAAAGGTAATCAAAATGATTCTAGGTGGGAAGATGATGATAATAAGAAATTTAAATTTTCAAAGAAATCCTTAAAAAAATGGGTAGTGATTTAGGTCTTCCTCAGAGGCTCAGTTGTTGTCGTTGAGGAGAGCAAGAATGAGATAGAGCTAGGTTATTCATATCTCTTGAGAAACGAATAAGTAATCAATTCCAATTTTTTTGAAAAAAATTAGATTTAAAATACTGCTACTTATGCAAAAAAAAAAGTGGTCATGGAATATGTAATGAAAATAAGAAATCTTGAAATTAGATTAGAAATTTGGCAAGATCGGTAGCTTTGTGAAGCAATACAGTCTGAGAGATTCCAAAGATCTACCCCTTAATATTTGACATCGGTAAAATTGGTGGTAATATTTTAGTTACAATCAAACGAAAGAAAAACTATAAGAGAGTAACATAGTCAGAATTTCTTTTCAAAAATTCGTGCATCCACTCAAGCTATCCACTCAAGCCTCATATAGCCATTGGCCATCATCCCATATGCATCCACTCAAGCTTTTATCTCCTTGGTGTGCCATTCATAGATTACTATATGACATCAAATATCTTAAAACCAACGTGATGGGAAGCAAGTGGCAAATGTTGCACGAAAGCCCATGAAGATGTTTCCACGATAGTATATTTTCTTTAATGACATAATTTTTTCTCTTTAACAATGATTAATTTTTAGAGTTATGGGGCACAAACACTATCAAAGTAGAGAAAGTCTTGTGGGGGAGATTTAGGGGTACTTCAATTTTTTGAAAATTCTGAGCCTAACCATTATTATTAAAAGACATGCAAGGACAAGATCACATCCACTGATATTATTATAGAAAGGGACAACCAAGGGACATTGATGAGACAAATCTGCGAGATAGTTAAAAATATGTCGATAAGTGTCAAAACGTGTTCCATACTCACCAATTTAAAGGTATAATCACGGATTACATTTTATTGTGGTGAATAAGGGTCAAATCCACAGAAAATTAAGGTATTTTTTAGGTATTCTTAAAAATCTTCAAAATTAGACAAACAATTGAGGTGAGAAATTAGCGAATTTGGTAAATTTAGAAAGAGAACTTCAAGACAAAGCCATGAAATCAAAAATCACTCAATTTGGATCAATATTCGTGGAGAAATCAAGAAGTGAAAATCAGATAAAATTTTTGAACGCGAGGAGATAGAAAACCAAAATTAAATCTAAAATTAATCTAATCTTTTAGTCAAAACTGAAATTTGATGTCATAGGAAGAGAGATTAGGAGGAAAACGCAAATTCTAACCCGAGATAGTGCTCGAAATGATCCAACTGATCGCTAGATGCAGGCTTTTCATTTCGCGATTTCATAGACAATCTTGATATTCAAGACACGATTTCTCCCTATTCTCTCCATGAAATCTCACTTTGAAACACTCTTGGATGCAGAAATTGATCTAGAAGAGAAGGAAAGCAAGATATTCAAGGATTGAGATATCTAAATAGTTCAATTACTCGAAACACCCCTGAATGCTTTATATCGTCGAAGAACATGTTTATTTATAGGCTAAATTGGGCGTGCTTGTTGGATTTGTCTTTTTGTCTTCAATCAATAGCTCAAATGAAACACTTGGATGTGAATCTTTACCCTTAAGTCGTGTTTGTTTGATCGAAGATTGAGAGCTCAGATTTTGTCACATCGCGTGTGAAGATGAAGTGTCGCGCGATCGTGTTCGTTTGATCGTGAATCAACACATGAGATGTCATCGTGCGTCCACCGAAGTCCATTGGGCACATTTAATCTTAGCTATTATAACTCTTTAGATGAATGCCTGAGATTAAATCGTACTAAAACAAATCATTACCCAATCGGAGTGCGTCACGTACCCCCTTACTTCAGTGAAGATCGATGATCATGATTTGATCCACGCGATCGCACACTCCATATTTCGCCACATCACTTGCACATAAAAGCAAACAAAATAATCTCACATGAAAAAATAAAGAGCGATTCAATGGGTCTATAAGGTACGTTTATTAATGGGTTTAGCTTATATCCTAAAAAGGATGCTTAACCCAATAATTACATGTATGCACGCGCACACGTTCGCACGCACATATGCATACATACACAGCCATGTGACGAGGCATGGCCACGTCAGCTGTCACATCATGGAAATTTTAATCTGATTTTTTTATTCTTTTTAAGTCAAGATAAATCTAAATAAATTATAAAAAATCAGAAAAATTCTAGAAGAATTCTTAAAAATTAGAAAATTCATATCTTTCAAAATATAACTCTAAATTAATCCAAATTTGTCTTGTTCGATAAGAAATTAAATAATATCATTCTAAAAAGTTAAATTTAAGAAATACAACAGAATAAATTTTTATTTCAAAAATACACTCATTTCTTTTAGTAAAATAATGAGTGTATAGAAAGTATTTTCTCTTATAATTTAACATTAAAAACTAATTATAATCTCATATATAAATGGGAATAATCTAATCTTCAATTATTTCTCTTAATTATCCATGATTATCCCAAAAATAGTACATTTTGAGATTATAAATTAATTTTTCATAGAATGAGAGATATATACTCAAAACATGATAATATGCATAAGAATGGAATATTTAATGCCTTAATTTGCATTAATAATTATATAATTTCATGTGTAAATTGCATGTTATGAGAAAAGAATAATATTTAGGAGGCATTTTTATAAATACACAAGAAGATTCGTGATTACCTAAAAGGCAAGGAAAATGAGGTGGCAGAAAGGACTCGCATGCCAGGTGCACAACAATCCATTGTGTATATGGTAGGGCCATTATTGAGTAGGCAAAGCTATTTCCTTGGGGTCACATTTTAGAGGATAAAGGAAAAATTACCAAGTTCATAGATATGACTGGCCAAGCACGAATGATTTTAGATGAGGAAAGCTTTCAATGTGCTTTGCTATTATGCACAGATGAAGACGAAAAACCATGCTCTAGAACCATCTGTACATTTTCAAGTATTTACTTCAATAAATAAAAACAAAGAGTTCAGGAATTACTTTCAAATATTTGGAGTGTTTGCTTAATAATTGATTCTTGGACTTCTACTAACATGATTCCTCAATTGGGAACCACAGTTCATTAGGATGACAAGAAATGGAGCCTTTGTGAGTGAGTATTAGCCATCAAGGAGATTGATGGTTGGCATAGCTGAAAATATCTTGCCCAATTGGTCAAAGAGCTTTTGAAAGAGTTTGGGTTGTGCACAAAGGTTGACAACATTATTCTTTTTCAACTATTATTTTTATTCACATAATTGTTCCTAATTTTTCTACTTGAATGCACGTTTTTGCCATTACAACTAACAATGCAAGAAACAAAAAAATGATGGTTGCATCATTAAAGGGGGGGCATTGAAGGGAGTAAACCCAAAATTTGAGAGAGACCATCAAATGCCATGCATTGCACATGTCATCAACTTTGTTGTCCAAGATGGTCTAAAAGCCTTGGATATCCTTCCATGCTAACCATCAAAGATGCAATAGAGATAGAAAATGGCGAGTATGAAGATATTCCCAAGTGATGGGTTTGCGCTGCTAAGTCTCTTGGAGATATAGTTTCTTGAGTCCAGCAAATTGGGTCGGAAGAGATGAGGAGGAGCTACATTGAATTTGACACTCAATTGAAAATGCATAATTCTGATAAGTTGATTTTAGATGTCATGACACGATGGAATTTGATACATATAATGCTTGTCGCTACATTCTAGAAGAGGAAGGTTTGACAAAAGATGTCCATCTGTACCTTGCAGAGCATTCAAGAGCAAAATTATTTGATTGAAAAACACGAGTGGCTATCGGTTGCACATTTTTCTATTATTCTGAAGGCTTTTTGAGAAATAACATATTTGTTATGCTAGTTGAAAGTTATGACTTCTACGATCGTTCTATCATTGATCAATGGCCTAATTGAACATCAGATGGATTAGATTGATGCTATCTATGGCAATCATCCATTTCGTATTGGTATTATCCTTTTACATCTCACCAACAAGCATTGATCAAGTCTACTTATGAGGCCATCGAGAAAGCTCATTAAGTATGAAAAGATGATAAGGGGAAATAATGCATTCTCTATTTGCTGAATTCTTAGATCAACTAGTCAAAAAATAAGATGATTATACCAAAACCCTATGATCCATTATTGAATCATATTAAAGGACTTCTACCTAAAGTCGAGGAAAATGAGGTTCAAGACTAGTAGCCATTGCACCATGACTTAGAGAACCCTACATCTAAGGACACTATGGATAAAACTTATGCACCTTAGATTGCCTCGAGGATTGCACAAAAAAATCTTTTACACACTCAAAATTGATTAAAAACATCCACATAGGACAATTTTCAGGGGTACTTATGGATGCCTAGGCTTTACATGGTGCATTGATGTGGTAGTAATGACAAGGAAGCGAATTGAGGTGGTCGTCAATTGTACACCGATTCGTGTCAAAATTAAGTCCAAACTTACCAATTTAATAAAAATATCTCAAATTTAGGGGTATAATGGTAAATATGGGTCAAATCCACAAGAAATTAGGGAAATTTCTAATGATCTCTTTGATTTTGATCAAATCGGATGATGAATTGATGATATAAATTGGGGAAAATGGTATTTTATAAAAGAAAACTTCAAGATGATTCCACAGAATAAAAAATCATCAAATTTGACTTTGATTTCACGGAGAAATTGAAGGTCAAAATGAGGTGAAATTTCTCAAAATCAGAAGAACGAAATGAACAAAAATCGAGATGAAATTAAGCTAAATTACTCATCTAAACAGAAATTAAACAGTAAGAGATGATAGATTAGAATAAAACACAATCCCTAACCCATGATTTTGATCAGATTAATCCAATTAATCGCCACAATCAAGGCTTTTCATCAAAATCTGAAAATCGCGATCGTGGAGTTCAAGCGTCAATTTCTTCCTCATCGATCATCCAAATCTTGATCTTAAGTACTCCGTGGACGCGAAAATGAGTTTAGAAGCGATTGGGATCAAGAGATTCAAGAAATTTGGTGTCTAAACAGTTCAATTTGATTGAATTGCTCTCGAATGCTATACAAATGAGAAGAACACCTCAATTTATAGGACATTTGGGTGTAACTGTCCGATTAAACTAATCAACGGCTCTGATGAAACGCATGATCGTGAATCATTACCGTTAAGTCGTGGCCGTTGGATCGTGATCGGACGCTTGAGATGAACCCACGTCGCCGTGCGTTATAAAATGCCTTGAAACGCCTGTCGTTGGATTGCGATCGGACGCATTAGATGTGTTTCTCCACGATTTAATCTCGACCGTTATAACTCTCGCGATCAAAGGTAGATATTATATCGCATCCGGTGAACCTGATTTAGCCAGGTGTTGACAAGCGGAGACCGCGAGGTCGTCGATTTCACACGGTCTTGTGTCAAAACAAAGTCCAAAGTTACCAATTTGATGAAAATATCTCGAACTGAGGGTTGTAATGGTAAATAAGGGTCGAAATCCATAGGAAAATAAGGAAATTTATGATGATCTCTTCGAATTTGATCAAATCGGACAATGAATCAAGGATAGAAATTGGGGAAAATGATAAATTATGAAAGAGATCTTCAAGACGATTCCACAGAATCAAATATCATCAAATTTGACTTTGATTTCGTGGAGAAATTGAAGGTCAAAGTGAGATGAAATTTCTGAAATCGTAAATCATGATTTTAAATAAAATTAAACGAAAATTAAACTTCAATTCCTAATCTAAATCAAAATCAAACATGAATGGACAAAAGATTAGTAAAAACCGCTTCCAATAACCCAAGATTACGATCAAATTAACACGATTAATCACCTAAATTGTCGAAAATCTGAAGAACACGATCGTGGAGTTCAAGCGTCGATTTCTCCCTCTCTACTCGGCCAAATCTCGATCTCAAATGCTCTGTGGGTGCGGAATTGTGTGTATAAGAGGATGAGATCGAGAGATTCAAGAGTATTGGTGTCTAAATATATCAATTGGATTGATTTGCTCTTGTATGCTTTAGAAATCGGAAGAACATCTCTATTTATACAGTTTTTGGGCGTAACCGTTCGATTGTTTTAATCAACGGTTCCGATGGGACGGTCCATCGTGAACCGTTTTCAAACATATCGCAGCCGTCCGATCCTTGATGAAGCGCTCGGATGAAGCCCGTCAGGATGCGTTATAAAGTGCATTAGATCGCGCCCCTTGAATCGCGATCTGATGGTTGAGATGCATCGCGTAAGTTTCAATCACGATCGTTATAACTCCTTGTTTTAAGGCAAGTGTGCGATCGTGATGCGGTGGACCCCGAGTCCACGCGATCCACATACTTAATCGTTGCGCCTTTGATCCAATGTCTCTCCTTCCGCCACGTGTCCTGCACTTAAAACACAAACGAATTAGTCCCACACGGATAAAATTGAATGAATCTATCGGGTTTATAATGTAAGTGGATTATATGGGTTAGCTTAAATTCCGACTACGGAATACTTATATGTACTATAACCCTAAGTAATAATATATATATATATATATGTATGTGTCACATCGCGCCACGCAGGTGCTCGCGTGGGTTCGCATGGCTCTGCCACGTGACCCTAGTGCCACGTCACATCCACGTGAGTCCCGCGCGAAAATAGAACCCGTTTTTGCCATTTTTTAAATTGTTTTAATCATTTAAAAATTGTAAATAATTTCAGAAAAATCCGGAAAAAATCCCTAAAATTAGAAAATTCATAACTTTCAAAATATAACTCCAAATTAATCCAAATTTCTTTCATTTGATCCAAAATTTAATTCTAAAAAGTCAAAATTCATAAATAATGAGAGTTTTAATTTCCATTTCAAAAATACATTTATTCTTTAAAGATTTTAACTTAAGAAAATGTAAATAAATGTCTATAAAATCATTTCTATCATTATTTTAACTTTAAAAACATCTATAATCTCAAGTAAAGATGGGTTATAAAATTATTTATCTTTAAATCATTATTTTTAACCCTAATTTAAAGTATTTTGAGATTACAATAGATTTTTCATGAAATGATAGATAAATACTCATAAATATGATAACATGCATGGAAATGAATTTATTTATACCTTAATATGCATCAATAATCATGTTTTATCATGTCTAATTAGCATGTTATCACATGTCCATCGATTTAAGGGAAGATCTCAACGGTGTTTAAATCTTCACACGATGGGACGCTTCTCACGTTACCACGTTGCCTCCTCGCCTTGACCATCGATCGCGATGCGATCAGACGGCTCTGATCGTGCCACGTCACCTACGCGCTTTCATTATTCTGAAAAATTTCTTTTAAATTATAAAAATCAATTTTTAAGTCTGGAAAATCCTTAGAAATTCATTAAAATTCAGAAAAATTCATAAAAATTCTAGAAAAATCTCGAAAAATTAGAAAATTCATAACTTTCAAAATATAACTCCAAATTAATTGAAATTTCTCTGATTTGATCTGAAATTTAATTATCTATCATTCTTAAAAGTCAAAATTAATAAATAACAAGAGATTTAATTTCTATTTCAAAAATAAATTCATTTCTTTTAAGATTTTGACTTAGAAAATTAAATGAATGTTTACAAAAATGATTTCTCTCATTATTTAAATTTAAAAATAACTTATAATCTCAAGTAAGGATGGGTTATAAAATTACTTATCATAATTAATCCTTAATTTAAAGTATTTTGAGATTATAATGACTTTTTCATAGAATGATAGATAAATTCTCATAAATATGATAGCATGCATAGGAATGAAATCTTTTATGCCTTAATATGCATTAATAATCATGAATTATCATGTCTAATTAGCATGTTATCAGCCACCAATTCCCAAATCCTTTTATTTTGGCAAAGGACTAGCTTCTTCTTTGTGCTACTGGTACACCAGTGGAAAGATTTTTTTCAAGCACTTGAGGACTTTGCACTTAAAAGCGTTCAAGACTAAGTGAAAAGAGTTGGTTGCGACATGACTACCTTGACAAGAAGCTGGCTGAGGTTTTACCGGACATCAAAGAGATAGACTTGACTAAGATAGAAGATAAGGAACCACTCAAGGGGTGGTAACTTGAGTTTTGATGTAACTATGCAAGTCATTTTCAGATTTCATTCTCGAAATTAATTTTCAAGAATTTTTGGAATTTGGCATGTTATCTAAGTTTGCCAAGCTAGCGAGGCGCCTTGCATGTGGCAATGGTCTCAACTGTTAGCTAGCAAGGTGCCATGGCAATGCACATTGTCAGTTGATAAGGTGCACCTTGACAACTCAATTTTCACAATCAGGTGCATTGGAAGAGCTAGCTGTTATTGTTCTAGTCGCAGATTTTTATTTCTTCTTGTTGGTTTTCAGGAGTTGTGAGAGTTTTTTCTTCAATACAATACAAGCAAGTGGATTGTTTTACTGATTTTTAAAAATCTCACTCTCATTGCCCCCTAACTTATTGAAGTAGAGCCCGTTCACCAACGAGAGGAAAAAGGGAGGGAAGGTAGCTAAACCTTCTGGTAGATAGATGGGTGTCATTGCTACATGGACCCTTTTCTTTCTAGTGTTGCTAGCGCTTTAGCAGGCTGGTCTCTTTCATCCCACTCGGTATTCCTTTTCCATTTGCTTCCACTCAACCTTCCTTTAACTTTCCCCACTCGGTTATCAAAAGTGGAGGGCTATTATAGGGCTTGGAGAACTGAAGCCACATGTGGCAAAATATGGGGAGTTGAAAACCAATTATTCTCAAACATTTTTGAAAAATTCGAATTTCATGTCATCCATTTGGGTTATAATTTAGTTAACTTGTCATGTGAGACTACTTTATTATTCCCTTTAATCTTGTCCTCATTTGAAATTATGTAAACATAGTTGATTATTCATATGACTGCAAATGAAGTTATGAAGAAATTTCACTGCTTCAAAAAGTTGGTGATTGGCAACAAATCGTTATTTTGCATTCGTCAAGAGGTCATTGTGTATTCCTTTTTGAGGCAAAATTCAGAAGAAATTTTGATGTGAAAAGGTAATACACAAGCGATAAATTGAAAGTCATATAAAATATCTCTTTTCAGCTGATTACTTTATTTGCTATGTAAAAATGTAATATTGAAATCTCATCATTTTAGTGTATTACTCATGAAATATGTGTAATATTATAAATTTGAAATTTTTTTGTAGAAATGTTTTCAAACCAATTGTATTACATTATCATCAATTATATATTTATCTAACTAAATTATCACATTTAATTATTTGTATTTCATTTTACTCATACAAATCTCCATAATAAATTAATTTAATATTGATTTATTCAACATATATGTGACATATATCTACAATAGATTTTCTGAAATCCATATTATAATATTTATTATATTTTTAATGTATAATGTATTTTCGGATTTATATTTATTTCTTTCATTTTATAATTTTAACGTGAAAACAAATGAGCAACATGAATGGCAAACAAGAATATGTTCACCATTCCATATCAATGATACATAGCATGGCTAGATAAGTATATGTTTTCTATTTTTTAATTATAGAAATAATCTTTTTTTTTATTCAGTGCATCTTTCCCGTTTAACTTCAATAAATGGTTACTAGAGGATCTTGAATGACTTCATGTTGTGCTCTTTATTAAGTTATCCCCTTTTTATCCTTCTCATAAAAAATAAATGGCTCTTTTGAAACTTATGCATATATGTGGGTATCAAATTTAATGAGATACAAGATTACCATCATAGATCACAAGATTTGGACCATTTCTTGATTTGTGCATGTCATCCTTGTGCAGGCGCCATGCTAATCATTCCTATTTTATTGGATGGGATGCCATAGATTACCATCAGAGATGGCCATCATAGGTTAAGATTTCAATCATAGGTTACAATAACTTGGTTTTTTTCGTTGAATATCCATTTGAACTTAGACCAAGAAAATTAAGAGAATGAAAAAAATGACAAAGTACCATGTGGAAAATTAAATTCTCAATTTTCTATGCATCTTCATGTCAATGCGTGATAAAGATTACCATCAATGCTCACTCTTGGTCGAAAAATATATTTAAAAAAACCTTTGGTTACCAATCTATTATCTAAAAAATCTTGCAGATTAGAGATGCTGATTCCCATTCAGTACAATGAAAAATTTCATGACCAATCTATGAACCAAAAACTCTTGATCCTAATTCAGAAAAAAAAAGCACCACTAAAAGATCTATTTGATACAAGATATTGATCTCTATTGAGTGAAAAGAGCAAATAAAATTGGTGATTTCATAACCAATATTACACCCACGGATTTTTACACATTTTTCCATTCTCTGCTCATTTAGTTCTTATTCATTTGGACAAATGCCTCCCCTAAATCTAATTATAAGTGGATTAAGTTCAACTGATTACTACATCACATCACTGAGAAAAATTATAATGGAAAGCAGTAAATAATTCAAATTGAGAAAGTGAAAACAGGAGCATCGACTGCCCAAAAACGATTATAAAAAGTCAACTCACTGATATATTGGATATCTATCATGTGATAAAAGGAACATAAAATAAGTAAAGAGAAAAAAATACAAAGTTTTATTTACAGATGCTTCTAAACAAAGGAAAACTTACAAAGGTTCCTCACGAAGACGATATAATGTGATCTCTTGTTGCTTGAAGTAGCGTCGATCCTCTTCGTCCACGAGAACAAGGTTTAAGAAATACTTGACACTAAATTTATTATTGATGTTTTGGTAGGTAGGTGTCAGTTCATACTGGCTCAAGAATAATCTAATGGGTATTGATTCTCCTGAAAATTTTAAAAAGAATAAAAACTGTGAAAATCTTTTCTCCAGCATCTATCGATGAATTTCAGAGCACCCCAAATAAAAACTAAAAACATCCATCAACCCTGCCTTCTATAAGATCTAAAGATTCCAATCAGTTCTATAGAAAAAAAGATAGTCTTTCATCAATGTAATACTGGGACCAAATATGGCACATGTTCAATGCATAAAGATCAGAGACATGACTTCGAACAAGTCGTGTATATCTTATTTATACTGACCTAACGAGGGTTAATTGGGTCCTAGGGTTAAAGGGTTATAAATGCACTGTTATGTAGAGTTGCTCTTTCTCTGTATGCACTCTTCCACCTCTCCCTCTCTGTATTGATGATTCAAATACATCCAGAAGGATGATCATATCATAATTTCCATTTTAACATAAAAAATTTAGTTCAGATATTAGTGCCATTGCAAATATGAACTCTTTGTGATGATCCCAAACTGGAGTGAAGGTTAATGACTGATAATACCCTCATGAGAGGATGGTTGAGAAGGTGTTCTTGTCAAATACCCCAAATATCTTGTGCAAAGGTTATAAATAGGCATAGGGCTACAAGGAAAATCATAGAGTAAACCCTATTCTGGAAAATCATGGTGGACAAAAAAGGGCATAATGTAGATCATCTTGATGATTTTCATCAACATCTAGGACAAGATAGTATGCTACATCATTGTCAGTTTGGTCAACATGATAAGAGAGACCCTCTTCAATTTTTTTGTCTTGAAGAATAGAAAACCTCCTGGAAGCAAATTCCCTCAATATCAACATGATTGTCAGTACCATCAAGATAATATCAAGGGTCCTATCAGTAATTTTATCATCAGAGATTTCTTCTGGGCTTTCGATGACAAAAAATACAGTAGATGATTGTCAGATGGTAAGGAACAGAAAACCTCCTGGAAGCAAATTCCCTCAATATCAACATGATTGTCAGTACCATCAAGATAATATCAAGGGTCCTATCAGTAATTTTATCATCAGAGATTTCTTCTGGGCTTTCGATGACAAAAAATACAGTAGAACAGCTGAGTTAATTGTTTAGAAGGGTCAGCCGATGGCATCTTTACTTCATTTTTAATAATTTATTAGTTTCAAAAACTATTTGGCAAATAAAAGTTGTGAATATAAGAACATAAATAACAGAATCTTCAAGTGCAGTTCATGTACGACAAAGTGAGGGGCAATACTACCTCTGACAGGAGCGCCATCCATGAGCTCAAATTTTTCTAGGGTTTCTGTCTCAACGTATGCATTAGACCCAGATCCAGAGGATTCTCTATGCCTAATCTCGAGCTCCATGTATTTTATTTTGATTCTCACCAGAAGAAAATATATTTTTCCAATTATGACATCTTTTAAGTGGTACCTGCAGAGTTAAGATATTCATAGATTTTTACTTAATGAATAATAAATAGTACATCAAACTTACTTGCTTTTGTTGAATTCAAACTCAATATGCAGGCAATCTTCAATACCCACTTCCATCTATTAATGTTATCACAGATTTCTAGAATCAAACCTTCACAGAATACTATGCATCGAGACTTGGCCATAAGAAAAATTTACAAAGGTAACTGACCTTGATACTGTTGTTAATCGTTGGAAGTGGGGTGCTATTGTGAACCTGATCATAAGAAATTCAAAGAATTTTTATATTTAAATTGCTAAAATTTCAACGAATATATCTCAACTGATTTTCTATGAAAAATGATGCCCGAATATCTGTTACAGTGCACATAAAAGTTTAATGGTTGTAACTAATATTCATTACATCTCTCTCTCTCTCTCTCTCTCTAAATCTTCCAGTCTACCTCTGCCTCTGTGTTGGGGCTTTCACTCATCCTTTTGAGATTCGGCAGTCTAGAGCCTTCAGAAATTTAATAATGTCTCATAAAAATCAACTACCATTGCAATATTCTGGAAGGATTCCGATAATGAGAAATGAAGAACTGTTTGAAATAGAAAACTATAAGAGAGAGAGGGAGGGAGGGAGGGAGGAAGGGAGAGAGAGAATACAAGAAATTGAACAGAGTGGACAATCTTCAGGGAGGAAGGGGATTCAAGAGCCATCTGCCTCGCTCTCCTGACACAAAGTGTGGAACAATGATAACCCTACCATCGACAATGCTTTTCTGTCATGTGATAAAGAACAGGTTGCAGGTGGGTGGTGGCCCCCAAGGCCTTTCTGAGCTTTGAAACAAGGAAGACTGCATGTGGCCCATTTACCAGTAAGTCAATTCAGTAAGCTACCTCTCTGATGTGCTCCATCACCTTATATGATGAGCCAAAAGACTTTGGAGCTAATGTCTCATTAGGTGTGCAGATCAAGGACTTCATAGGGTAGTGTTGAATTTTCAAGTAGATCATGTAGCCCACCAGTCAGCTCACAGTCCCCATTACCTTATCCTTGTCAACTTTCATCGCCGCATGTGCATTACCCAAATTTTCCTTTAGGGGGGACAACATTCCTTTTTTGTAAGTGCAGTTCTAAATCATTGATAGGTGTCTTGAGCATTCCATATCTCACAATGGATGGCAGTCCCTGCCATAAAGACTTTGAAAGGAGAGGTTTTAATACTCACATGATAGAATATGTTGTAGATATATTCGGTCCAAGGAAGTCACTTGCACCAAGAATTCAATTTTTTGGAAACAAAGCAACATAAGTAATTGCCTGAGCACTGTTTAAGTACTTTTAATTGACCATCCTATTCTGGATTGTAGGACGAATTCATTTTAAGCTAAATCTCCTGAAACTTGTGCAACTCTCTCCAGAAAAACCCTGTAATATCCTTCCACAGCCTGAAACAATTGAGCTGGTTGGCTTATGAAGATGTATGATTTCTTTAGTGAACACTTTAGCCAGGTTCTTAGCAGTGAATGGGTGCTTGAGCTGTATAAAATGGCCATACTTGGAGAGCCTGTCAACAACCACCCAGACGGTGTCAAATCCTTCAGAGCAAGGAATTGCTTCTATGAAGTCAATGGAGATATCTCCCAAAATTCTCTGAGGAATGGGTAAGGGCTGTAGTAATCCTGCCAGTGTGAGGCAGAAGACCTGTGCTGCTAAAAAGTGGCACATGCATCAACATAGAGCCTTTGGAGAGAGTTTAGAAGGTGAGAGAATACTTACAAAGAGGTAAGAAGAAAAGGTTAGTTTCAGTAATAGCAAGTAGTATTTATACAGCTTCTTGAAGTGACTGTTTAGCAACAGTCACTTAGACTGAGCAGCTATTTTGTCGCAGGGGCATATTTACAATGATTTGAAACTTCTGGGTAATTATATAATTATATATAAATGGGATATTTGTAAAAATGCTAATAACTGATAAATAACAGTAATTAACCCTGAATCTTCTTAACAAAACCAGGAGATAAACAGTCTGCAGGAGGTTTTAAAAAAGGGCAATTCTGACTGTGAACCATCCTCCAGATTGACTGAGTCACAAGTACGGTTGAGTTCCACCATAAAGATGTTGCCACTATTCAAGCCATTCCCCACTTGTCAGGCCTCAATGATGGTTTTCTGTAGTGTAGAGTCTCGTTGCAGGGTATGGACCTGCTGGTCAATCAAGAATTTCATGGTGAGGGCTCTGAATGGGCATGAACCCAACCCAATGAGATCATCCAATCGAAGCCCAGAATTACATCCACACTACAGAGATACGGGTGGAAAATCCTCAACAACTGTTATCCCTTGTATATGAACTGGGACATCATGGAAAATACCACTACCCTTAACTGTAGGTCCATCACCTAGGACAATAGTATATTGCCCAAAATTGCACATAGCAATTGCAATTCTTTCATAAGCTTCATCTTGATGAAATTATGTGTAGACCCTGAATCAATCAAGATGATGATATATTGCGAGTGTACACTTCTTGGCAGTTTCATTAAGTATTTCCTAGTGAATCCACAGACTAGAGTGCACATTCCACCATCAGTTCACTGCTGACTGGCCCAAAGTCTTCCTGTTTGATCCCTCTAAGGTACACTTGCCCATCATTTGAGGAAGTCTAGGAATTGGTACCAATAACCATTCAAATTTGGTACATTAGGACAACAAATCTTCCTGTGTGATGTTCAAGAGGTATTGGTAGATGTAGGAAGAATCAAAGACATGGAAACAATCTTCAAAGTTGGCCAAAACTCCAAACAAGATTTTATTGGTAGTCGTTTGTCAGCCCACAAATACCATTCAAGAGCATCGCTGTCCAGGTAAAGCATAATAGTCTCCAGTCGTTGCTACTCTTAGACATTATTGAGACAGCAGGCCTCAACCATATGTCTGGATTCTCGCCCATGAATACGGGTGATTCACCTTTCTTTTCTGTCACCAATGAGTCTTTAACAAGAATGGTCATAATGGTCATGGTCAGTGCCTCTTAGTCTACGTCACAGCCTGGTCAGACATCGGAAGGTTGTCGAGTTGGAACAAGATCTTCTCCACAACTGATTTCAATTGTCATTGCCCTGCCCGGAATTCTTCAGTATGATCTTTGAGTTTCTACATCTTGATCGTCGACGACTTCTTGACTATGCAGGGGATTATGCTGGCTCTGATACCAGATGGAAGGACCCCAATGAGGCGAAATCAAGAAATGTTTAAAATAGCAATATGGAAGAGGAAGCAAGAGGGAGAGAGAGTTGGAAAGAAGATGAGCTACAAGAGATCAAACAGAGTGGATGACCTTCTGGGGGGAAGGAGATTCAAGAGTCCTCTCCCACGCTTTCCTGATACAAGGTGCTGAACAATGATTTCCTCTTTTTTTATGCTTTATTTAAGATTCGGGATCCCTCCTACCATCGATGATGCCTCTTTATTCAAGGAAGTGGAAATCAGTTGGTGAGTGCCAGCTCACCTTCCTCTGATGTCTCCTTGCATTCCTGCCCATTTGCAACCATTCATCACGTGATTCCCCTTTGTGACTTTCTCTTGTAAATGAGCATTGGTCTCTGTAGAACCCTAAACTAGGGTTAGGGTGAGAGCAAGCCGAAGATGAGAGGAAGAATAATATAATGACACATCTCATTGATACATCTAGGAGGGGTATATATACCCTAGGAGAGAGATAGAGGGATAAGTGGGCTAATGGGCTTATAGAACAGGACCCATTAGCCCATATAGAGGTAGGCCTCACTGACAGTCTCTCACTAATGAGATATGGCAGCCTAGCGCTTTCATAAATTTTTAGGTCTCATTAATCAACTATCATTGAAATATTTCCAAACATAGAGCAATGGCAAGTATAAATCAGAAACTGAAAACATGATGCAATAAATGCATAAAATATATTTATTTGATAATTTGTGCACCAAAATATAATTTCCAGACAAACAGAAAAGGTTACCAAGAACTCCTGGAATTCCACAATCTTTGTTCCATAGCTACGACGAACTGTGACCTTCAAGATGTACCTGCAAGGTCAAAATCTTTAGCTTCTAAGATCGACATATCAAGTCAATTCTCATTTATTACCTAAAGGAAAAAGTAAGGCATAAATATTAATGTGGTCTTAATCATTTTGAGAGATAAGTAATTATCTGTTGTAATGCTGGGTGCAAGTATTCTCCTATTGGTCATCTATGTGTGGTCCAAAGCTAACTGAATGTTAGTATTTGGGCCACAGGTTTACATATTCAACTATAGTGGAGGTTCTTGAGTGTCGAGCCTTGGTCAATATAGAGATTGGTTGAGTCAGCCAACCCAGGTAAGAGAATGAGAGAACAAGAGCACACAGGGTGAGAGAGATAGAGATAGAGAGGTTTGGGGGGAAAGAGCGGCCACATATTGATATAATATATATATATATATATATATATATATATAGAGAGAGAGAGAGAGAGAGAGAGAAGACAGTGAGAAAATAGAGTGATGGCAAGAAAGAGACTATATATACACAGAGAGATGGTGAGAAAGATTGACATTATGTACTTATACTGAGAGAGAGTAGATAGAGGAAAGGCGAGAGATATTGAGTGAGATATAATAAGAGAGGAGAGCAAGTAGATAGAGGAAGGGAGGATCAAGGGAGGGAGAGTTAAACAGAGGAGAGTCTAGAGAGAAGAAGGCAGGAGAGAGATTGAGAGGGCTACAGATAAGTAGATAGATATCTAACTAGCTTGAAGATAGGTACATAGAAAGACAGTAAGACACACATACGTAGAGAGAGAGAGAGGAGAAGAGAGGTAGTGTTAGAATTAAGGGAGTTGTTATACTATGAATTAATATGAGAAATTATACTAATTTATAATTGCTCCACGTAACAGACTCAATACACCAAGTTTGAATGAATAAAATTGATCTTCTCAAGAAGGAAAAACCACTATGGCAATTGACCAAAATGTTCTGAGAAGACAAAGATCAAGACTTTACTTATGTCTAGCCACAAAAAGATAAGAACAACCAGCAGATCAAGAAATGGAAGCAGTCAAAAGAATATTGACAAAGGCCCAGCAGGAGCTTGATCCCACATGAGCAGAGCTTAAGGTGCTGCAACAACCTTGATGAGCTGGACTTAAATTCACTTTTAGTCTAGTAAGGAAGTTCATCTTGATTGTGTGTGACCTATTCCTTGATGAGGCAGACCACTCATGAAATGGAGGAAGATTAAAATCCACCTCTACTTTGTTTCTTCGATGAAGCTTAGGGTCCATCCTGGTCTAGATGGAAGAAGGCCAGGCAAATTCACCTCTACTTCTCAAGTTTATCACTTTAAAGATATATATTATGCAGGGAAGTTCTCCCAAAGGGAAAACACAGTCTTTACTGAGATCTTGTCAAGGTGCATAAAGAAGATCGATGAATTTGAGCCAGTGTCAAAGATGGAAGCTTTGACATTAAAGAAGTGAGAGAGCTGTATTATACATACCCATCTCTTAAGCGGTAAGGGAACTGTTTACTGAACGGTATGAAAAGAGGAGAGAGAATGGTGTAACCAAAGAATAAGAAGGCATCCTAAGTCAAAGATTTCAAAGCATACGAAAGGATACAGGTGTTTCCTCCAGTACCAACCTCTTTAGATGGCAAAGAAGCATCGGAAAGCAGATGAACATCAAGTCAAGCAAGAAGTGACAAAATTCAATTTCTGTTTGATGGGAGTGCTAGAGTTGATTTGTAATTGTACTGAATTTTTAGTCAGATTTTTGCAGTAATTTGTACTTGCTCCTCATCAGACTACTTAAATAGCAAGATTGAATGCAGAGTAATATTTTCTGCCTAATATCCAGTGCGGCAGGACTCCCCACCAGCTTGCCTACCTACCTCTCTCTCATCCCTCGGGATGCTTCAAGTTTAGGTGAACAAAGAAACTACACAATTATAAATTATAGCTAGGAATTTAAAAGGAAAAAAAACAAAAAAAAAACATGCTTCCTGATTGTGTGTGAGAGTGAGATGAAAGAAATTCAATTGCTGAGCCAGCTGTGGCCACCAGCTGTTATGGACTTGATAGAAGTGTCTATGTGGGCTGGGCAAGGAGAAGCATTTCAGACATCCAGACCATAAGATTATGCATCACCCTTTACAAAATATGCAGGAATAATATGTTTGAGATTAAAAAAATATAACTAGTCCTACCTAAGTTGAACATTCAAGCCACGGTAAGACTCATATGGCATTTCAACAGTAGAGAACTCAAATGGGTATGTCTTTCGATCATGTATTTCCCCTGGTATATCCAATTCACGCACTGCAAGACAATAAAGAAACTTTAAATATGTCGTCAATATTGAAAGAGAAACAAAAAACATGTATCTGACCCACATGAATGAGACCATAATGAAGAGTGTATAATTAAAAAATGGGTGCTCAGTCAAATCATGAATGTATTCATAGATTTTTTTCCACTTCTACATTCTACAAGGTTTCTGTCATTAATATCACTGGCTTTTCTCTCGCTGTTTGTTTTCAGAGAATCTACGACTTCGTCTTGCCAGAATCAGTAAATTATGCTCACTTGAATGATTAGAGACTCATTTTATATATAATAAACTAATAAAATTAAAAACCTAGTTCTGTGAAGGAAATCTACAAAACCTAGAAGCCAAAAAGCAAGAATATGTTTATATGTTAAATGATAAGTGAGAAATCTTGATCTTCATATTTGGTGAAATATGAAAAGACAGAATGGTTTTATAACAGGATCAATTTAATAATTCAGTCAATACAAAAGATCGCACAAATAGTCAAGTTTGAGAAAGTCGCATAAACATAGTGTTAAGCCATTAAAGACTTATCAACGAAGAAAGAAAAGTTTTAAGAATCATGGTAGTTACTACCTAAATACTTTTTTTTTGAAAAATGCAAGGGAGATCACCCGAAAGGATTGGTGACCGACTCACAAGAATAGATAACCAATTACATTGGGCCCCCTCTAACTCCTGGTCTGGAGGACCAGGCTGGCACATAACCCTCCACCACATAGGCTATACCCTCAGTGAAGGCCGCCCTTCCATTAAATAGCTTGTCATTCTGGTGTAGCCATATTGCCCAAAGCACCGCGAGAATGTGAACCCCCTCCTCCCTCCTCTTGTCGCCAATCTTCTGAACTACTAAGTGGACAATAATAAAATATGTCTACAAAAAAGGAGCAGGCAGATTGACCAGGACATCAAGAAAGAAAATGAGCTCAACAACGAATCAAGGAGATTCTCCAATGGTGGCGGCAAGGCTGGTCAGTCAATTTGACTTACCAAAGATGTTTCCTTCTTTCTCACTGTAACTCTTGTTTCCTTCATTGTAATTCTTCCTTGGAAGAACATTATCTTTTGAATACGAGTTTCAGTAAAAACATTAGGAAACATACATTTCAAAATCTGAAACAAAGGATGTCCTAATATTTGCTGTATCAGCCGCACTTTATCTTGTCCTTGTTGTGTGCCAATTGCTGCTAAAGTATTGAATTGGTGTATGTTGTACACATACTCCTACATACGCTTGTAGATTCTTAGATGCAGGCAAGTAGTAAAGTTCGGCATGGACTTAAGCAAGTCCAATCTTCCACCGTTGTACCTTATCACACAGAAAAGCGTTAAGGCTATCAAATTCAATTTTGTAAAGCTGAACAGATGCAAGCTTTTGTACTAAAACTAGGCTGACAAATAATTGAGGTACATGAAGGACATGTTCCAACTTTCCTATGGGGTCTAGATTAAGTATTCCTATACCAGAAACTACCAATAAAGTACCATCAACTGTCTGTACATTCTTATTCTTAGGACAAGGTGTATATGAAGTAAATAGGTCGGCAATGGGTGTCATGTGGTTTGTAGCTCCAGAGTCTAGGATCCAAGCAGTACGAGGATCCTTATTTACTGCGGATTTTAGAGTAGTAATAGAAAACATTTTACTTAAAATGAAATTCTTACTAGACTTTGCCACTAATGTGGGAGCCAATTATAGATGTTGCGTTTGAGATAAGGGCTGCCAATTGCTGTATTTTTTCTTTTAGTAGGTCAACCTCACTTTTATCAACTTTATCCTTTAATTTCTGCTATGTCGATTGTATAAGAGGCTGCACTTGGGTCGAAATACCCTTGCCCACTGCCTGTATTGGGTTGATAGATAACATGGCTTTGGCTAATCATAGGACGTTCATTTAGTTTCCAACATGTTTCTATGGTATGTCGGTATCATTGACAAAAATCTCACCAAAGGGAGTCCTTACTATCCCCTTTCCTTTTTTTGGATTCTGTCTTTTTTTGTGTAATGAGACTGATTGGAGTTCTGCTTTGCACTGGGTGCTTGTATGAATCCTAGATTTGGTGATTGTCCATGAGTATGACCTATATTATGCTTAAGAATGAAGGTTTGACATTCTATAGCATTGGAAGCCAGAGTGGTCGGTAGAGCTTTTAATCGGGTCTCCTTCCCTAATCACTTGGACAACAGATTCACCAAAGGAAAGAGATTTTTCCCTGTTGAATAACATAGTGCGCACTGTCTCAAATTCTAGCCGTAGGTCAGTCAAGAAACAACGATTTCTGCCCTTTAATATATAGTCCCTAGCTGTGAGAGGCCGATAAAAATCAAGTTCACTCCATAAGGCATTTAATTCATTTGCATACTCTAGAATGCTCCGTTGCTCTTAAAGTAGTTCCATTGCCTTTCTGTTTAGTTCTGCTATTCAGGATTCATCTTCTAATTTAGAATAAAGTCTGAAGACTGTATCCCATATATCTTTGACAGAATCAGAAACTATAAATCTTTCACTGACCTCTGGTATCATGGAGTCCAGCAGCAAGGTAAATGATATCTTCTTCATCAAACCATCGGAGATAGTGTGCATCAGTGTCTTTGGGTCTGGGATTTTTAAGATGTCCGTCAAGCTTCCTAGGCCAAAGTACTCTCTCAACAAACCGTCACCAGTGATATAGGTTTCTTCCAATGAAAAGATTTCGGGGAGTTGTCTGTATTGCCTCTTCTCCCTGCAGGGTAAATGAATTATTAGAGTGGTTTCTGGCGTAGCTAGATTGAGATATGGAGGTTTTGTTGTCTTTTGTAGGAATAGACGGCATAGGCTCCTTGTCATTCGCCATGAACCAATCGGCAATGTATATAAAAAAATATATATTCACCCCTGCAGAATTGCAGATTGGAGATGAGATATGTGAAGCGTTCTGCAGTTAAACCTCAGGAACGCTTAAATATCCTTGTTCCCGCAGATAAGAAGCTCGAGACAATAGGATAAAATGTTGTTCTCCTACTTATCTCCCAGCAGATGCACACATTCAGGAAGATAGTAGAAGTCGATGATGAATGTGTACTCTGAAGACTAGGGTTCCTGCGAATAAGCAGATCGGGACTGCTTGAGAGGGAACGAATGAGGCGTTCAATGTGTTGCCCGATTGTTACACTTTGATAGCTCTATTGCTTTCGAACTTCTGCCTTCGACCTTCAGCTCTGATACCATGTCTTCTTCAAAAAAAAACAAAGCTCTGATACCATGTCATAAACTCAATCCCTCTTGTGTGCTAACCCTTGTGGAAGTAGGTATTGTAATCTGATACACGATAGAACAAAGGACCGAATAGAAGGAACGACATAATTTCATTAAGATAGTTGGTACATATATAGGCAGTAGCTTAACGGCTACTTTACAACTGGTAATATGTGTACATAATGACACATATACCCCTGTTTCTCTAACAATCCCCAACTCCACACACTGCACCACTACACAAATAATTACCACAAAGCCCACAACCCAGAAACACCTCGATTGACTGATCAGTATTCCAAGTACATGAGGAGAAAGACCTTTGTTTCCATTGTGATGATAAATACACATTGAGGCATAAGCGTAAAAAGCAGCTCAACATAATTCTAATCCATGAAGAGGAATTAGATGACTAGGAGGAAGCAGAAGAAGACTGGACACCTATTGGCAGCTAGGTGATGACTGAGGAATCTCTGTTCACTGCCCACAACTCCTTAATTCACAAAGCACACCACTATGATGTTAAAGGGAACAATCCAGTCCAGAGAGGTGGCCACACATAACTTTAGTTGCTCAAAGCTCACTTGCATACCAAGTGCCAATCTGTCAGCTGAGGAAGTACACTATAAAATTGGTTGATGGAACTTTTGTCCAAGGCAGTGGCACCTGTTGCGATGTTACGACAGAGGTGCAAGGACTGATGATAACTCAAGACTTCCTCTCTCTCCCTGAGCAGGGTAGATGTTATTCTTGGGATACTGAGGCTGGCTAAAGTTGGGGTGGGTACATGCCCACTTCCAAGGACTGCCCTCGACATTTGTACTGGACTGAGAATTCCATACTCTCTAGGAAGATCCAGTGTTACACGATACCAATGTTACTGCTGCCAACATAGAGGGGGAATCAAGCAGTAGCATATTCATGGTCGAACTCTTCCAGATCAATGACTGGACGATGAGCACACACCTGCCAAACGATCCTCAGTTGCTAAAGATCATGAACACCCATTACCCCGGCATCTTTTCACCTCCCACTGACCTACCCCAACAATGAGAAATCGACCACAAGATCACCACAATCCCCGAGCCCCACTGGTTAACCAGCGCTCCCTATAAGTACTCCTTCATGCAGAAGAAGGAAATTGAGGTGTTCTTAAGGGAACTACTAGCAGCTGGCATAATTCAAGATTCTCACAGCCCTTACACTAGCCCAGCCCATCCAATGAAGAAAAAAGATGTGAGCATTGGGATGGCTTATCATGATCGATCAGAATCAATCAACTCATGATCAGCTATTTGATAAAAAACAAATTTTTGCAAATCGAGATTGATTGATAAAATTGATTGAAATCAATCGAGAAGGAGGCTGTTGATGCTGCTAGTGATGGGGGCTGCTGCCGCCGGCAATGGGGGGCTGTTGATGCTGCGTGCGAGGAAGCCGGAAGAGAGGAGGGCTCCTGCTGACGAGGAGAGAGGGAGAGGGGGACTGCCAGCAGCCCTCCTAATCTTCTGGCTTCCTTTCCGGCCAAAAGCACAATTTTTGGGTAAACAGCTCTGCATGTGCGCGGAAGAGAAAGAGACGATTGAATTGTAATCTAGGTCAAAGCCCCTTTCAGCCTAGATTAAACTTGAATAACATCAATTAATCAATCAAGTTGATTCTATTGATTGATATTTGATCGATCTCAATGAACTCTTAAGTGGCTATTCCTAGAAATTGAGGGGAGGTTGATCGATCGCCAGATCGTCAATCGATCTGAAATGGTCAATGAAATACTAGATGAACTCTATAGCATTTCTGTCTTCTCCAATCTCGACCTCAAGTTGGGTTATTACGAGATACATATGAGCACAAAAGATATGCTCAAAAACAACATTCCAAACTCATGAAGGGCACTATAACATTAAGGTAATATCTTTTGGTTTATCACATGGTCGCAAATACATGTTAGTATTCTTCGATGACATCCTCATTTACAACAAGGGTTTAGCAGCCCAATAGTGTTCATTGCAAAGTATTCTTCTCCATTGTTACAGATAACAAAAATGCACATGAACCTCGCCAAATGCCATATTGGGTAGGAGAGATTAGAATACCAAGGACACTGGATCTCCACTTAGGGGGTCACCACCAACAAAGACAAGGTCAAAGAGGTTGCAACCTTGGCTGACCCTAGCTACATCAAATGCATGTGCAATTATCTCGAACTAGTTGGCACTATTGATGACTTCGTACAGCCCTGCCAGAGCTCACCAGCCCCTTTCAGTCGGCATTCATGCTGGGCCGGCAGATGGCGGACAACATCGTGCTAGCGGAGGAGATTGTCGCTTCATGGCGGCGGGACGGTACGCCGGGGTTCTTGTGGAAGGTGGATTTCTCCAAGGCATAAGACTCGCTTGATTGGCGGTTCTTGTGGAATATTTTACGACGGAGCGGCTTTCCGGAGACATGGATTTGGTGGGTGAAGCAGTGCGTGACAACCCCCACCTTTGCTGTTCTTGTGAATGGGCGTCCACCAGGAGGATGGATCCACCCTCAGCGAGGCATCCGATAGGGGCTGTCCATTGGCCCCACTCCTATTTATTCTTGCTGCAAACGCTCTGGTTGTGTGCACATTGCAGCTGTGTCGCAGTGGCGCCTTTGCCGGGTTTCAGTCTTCCAACATCCCTGGCGGTATCCCGCTTCTTCAATACGCGGATGACACGACTTTCTTCATCGAGGGGTCGTGGGCGGCTGCACACACCCTATCCATCATGATGGACATATTCTCGGACTTCTCAGGCCTTTGATTGAATCGAGCCAAGTCGTCCTTCATCGGCTTCGGGCTCTCCTCCGAGGAACTGGCGGGCTGTGCTCGGATCTTGGCGACTCCTATTGAAGCCTTGCCGATTCGTTACTTGGGAGTGCCTCTAGTGGATCGTCGGCTCTGCATTCGAGATTAGCAACCGGTGTTGGAAAAAGTGGAGACACGATTGGGTGGTTGGAGGGCACGCTTTCTCTCGCTGGGGGGGGCACCTTGTACTGCTTAAGGCGGTATTATTAGCTATTCCGACCTACTTCATGGCCATATTCTGGATGCCAGCGGGGGTCCGTCGCCGGCTGGAGTCGGTTATGCGGGGTTTCTTTTGGCGCGGCTCTCGACAAGAAGAGTCTCGAGGGGTGGCGCTTGTCGCATGGGAGACCGTGTGCCGGCCGGTTTCCCAAGGTGGATTGGGGGTCCCACATTATCAGCTAGTCAACATGGCCTTCCTGACCAAGTGGGTGGCTCGATTGATGCACGCGTCTGGAGATTTGATAGCGGCGATGCTTCGTGATGGATATGGCACTTCCTTGGACTGCCAGATGTGGCAGACCCCTCAGAGAGGCGATTCTGCATCTATGCCGTCTTTGCGGCTCATCTTCAAGGCAGTGCAACCCTTCTTCCGACCTAAGCTGGGCACAGGGGAGTCCTTTCATTTTTGGGCGGACGAGTGGTCGGGGAATGGACGCCTTAGTCAATCCTTTCCTCGCTTGTTTGCCCTCGCATCAGATCCGGAAGGGTCCGTCAGGCAGGCATGGCAGAACGCCTGGGTGCCGGCCCTGCCATCGGCAGTGTCTGATCAGTGAGTGATTGATTTCATGCGGCTACAGGAGCTATTGGCTAATTAGCGACCGTCCGCGGGCCCAGATGCGTGGATATGGAGTGGTCAGAATTTTAATGTTCGGGCAATCTATCTTCAACTTCGAGAACGAGCGGTTCCGAAAGACCCGCTATTCTTGTGACTCTGGTGTCGGGTGTGGAAAAGCCAAATTCCGTTGAACATACGGATCTTCGTCTGGCTCCTTCTCCGCCAACGACTGATGACGAGATCCTTTCGACAACGCATGGCCCCAGACTCCTCAGGGGACTGCGCGTTGTGCGGGGTGACTTTGGAGGACTGTGAACACCTTTTCGTGTTATGCCCCATTTCCCAGGCGGTCTGGTGGTCGGCTGGTGTTGCCCGTCCGGCGTTGACGTCGTTGGAAGACTTCTGGCGATCCATTGGAGATGGCCCATACCGAAGAGTAGCAGAGTGGCAACTCATATTTGCTACGCTATGGTCTATCTGGATCAACCGAAACGATGTCATCTTCAGGGGACGTACCCCCGCGGTCGATGCAATTCTGCACGACGCGAGGGGACTAGCTATCTCTTGGAATCAAGGCGGCATCGATCCCTTGACTTTTGTACCCCTTTAACTTGACATTGTACTTATCGTCATATTTTGCAATGACATCGGGGTGGGGGTCCCAAGCTAGTGGGACCCTTCTCCCTTCTTTCAAAAAAAAAAACTATTTGATGATTTCGTGAAAGAGTTCGCCACCATCGAATGATCTCTTACTCAACTATTGAAGAAGAATGCCTTCAAATGGACAACAGAAATCCACTACTGTTTCACTGCCCTCAGGGATGCCATGATGACACCACCCTTTTGGCCCTGCTCAACTTCTGTAAATGGTTTGTCGTTGAGACAAACGCATCATGAGTTGGCAATGGGGGCATACTGATGCAAAAATTGCCTTTTACAGTCATGCACTGCCAACCTCAAATATTTGGAAGTCTACCTACAAGATCAAACTCTATGCACTCCTCATGGCAGTCAATAAATGCAGCTACTACCTAGCATATAAACCCTTCATTGTTAGGACTGATCAATTAAGCTAGAAAGTCCTATGTGACCAGAAAGGAAATTCCACCCCAATGCGCAAAATGGTTGAGGACATTAATAGGATTCCAATTTTTCATGGAATATCAAAAAGGCAGAAGCAACAAGGTCGCAGATGCCATATCATGCTACCCCACATCAGGAATAAAGGCCCTAAATCCAATCACACTAAGCATTCCTTGGGACCTCTCCTCTATTTACACTGAGGTGGACGATGACCTACCTCGTAAAAAAATCAAGAATTCTGTATTGAATGAGTCGGAAGCATAACCCAACTACTCAATCCATTGAGTACAATTGCACTCAAGGGTTGGCTGTTCATAAGTTGCCTATAAATGACTTGGATCTATAACTCCAACTGCGAACCCTCTCCATCCTCGTAGAACCATTGCGTAACACCCAATGCTCAATAAAGGCAAACAAGGATAAAGTCTGGCAGGACCTGTAGCTAAGCAGGGGGGACAAGATTTATCTAAAGTTATACCCCAAACACATGAGGTTATTGGCCTCCAAGGCAAAATGAGAAGCTGTTTCCCAAATTCTTTGGCCTATACACCATACTACAACGGATTGGCATGGTAGCATATAAACTAGAATTGCCACCCAACAGCCTATTGCACCCTGTATTCTAAATTTCTCAGTTCTGCAAAGCCCCTGTAGAACAATGATCAGTCCCCACCCTTCCCGAGGGTCTGACAGAATAAATAAAATGGACCATACAACCTCAAGAAATCGAAAACATTCAGGACACTGGACGATAAACAAAAGTGCTAATGGTCTTGAAGAATGAGCCCGAACCAGAAGCCACTTAATAACTCCACCTCTGATTCTAGCTGATGCTTTCAAACTTAGGAACCAGAGGAAGCAATCAACGAGCAGTTCCCAAAATCCACTTTGAGGACAAGATGGCAACTTTGGCAGGGAGCAATGGTAAGAGACCCCTTCTTACCTATAAAATGCCAGAATAAGATGGACATGCGAGAGTCAAGCACAAAACTCAGCATCAATGACGAAGGCAGGAAACAAGTCGTCAGGTGATGCCTAAGCTTCTTGTGAAAGCAGCGGGAAACAAGGGAGATGTCTCAGCTTCCTATGCAGCAACAGGAAACCAAGAAGACAAAGGGGGATCAAACCATATTCCTAAAAAGATCCAAATTATTTTATTTTTCCAAATTTCTTTTTTTTGTGGATCCTTTCATTCTTTTCATATCTTTTAAACTATCATTTACGTTCAAGAAAGACATAAAGAAAGAATGAAATATCAGTCATGGGAACAAAATTATAGCTAGGAAATGGGGCAATTTAAAAAGTTTACATCATATGAGCAACTAAGTATGAGAATTAAAATATGTAGTTTACCAATTGAGGAGAAATCATAAAAGTTGCCCTGATCATTGTAGAACTCTGCATGAAAGAAATTATTATTTTGTTTAGTTTTCATCTATGCTGCAACCAAACTTAAAAAGGTGCAATTCCAGGCAACAAAGTTAACAGAGTAATTTGAAAAGGGCAATCGCAATTTGTTGAATTAGATACTTCAAGAGGGACTATAGTAATGCACATAGGCTAAGTGAAATTAGGGCAAAAGTTCACACTCGTTCATGTATGAGTGTCTTTAATTGGCTTTACAAGGGGTTGGAACAAATGACAAAAAAATTTCTCATAAATACCTAGTAAAATAACTCCCCCTTCTAACACTCACGCTGAAGTGAATATTTTCACTTTTAGCTTGCCTTGAAGCTTGTCTCCTTTCCAATGCTCTGTGATCTTTGCTAGAGGATGACATGTCATCTTTAGTAATTCCATTTGCTCTCCTCTTTGCATACAGTTCAGCAACAGTTCCCTCACCTCTCAAGCTGATCATAGCACCCTCACTTTGGCAGAAGGTGGATACTTTTGACACCATGCATTTCAATGTGATTCTTGGATGCATCCAACTTTGACTCTGTCTGGATTTCATTGATCTTACTTCTGAAGCTTGGATAGCTTGAATAGATCGGTGAATATCTCATTTCCCTTTCAGTAGAACTTTCTCACTGCATACATGCCACTGAATGATTCTTGCAGCAGAGATGACTTTACTTTTCCTTCATCTAAGAACAAAGGTGGCCTTCACTCTTACTCCAAGAGACAATCTATAGATGATTTTACTTTGTTTTCACCCAAATAAGGCAGAAATGGCCATACTCTTCCTACTCTAAAACACTCTGGGGGTGGTTTAGACTCTTCCTCCAAGTTATTTCTTAATGTACATTTGTCTAGAAAGAGTTTTCCACATTTGAGATGGCATCAACACTTCCTGAGCTTTTCCTTTCTTGCTAAAGTTGAATGGGAATAAGCCTCTAGTTCTTTGCCTTGCTAGCTCTAGATTTGGAGGGTTTTACCCTTGCCATTGACAACTTCTCCTCCAGTTCATCACGGCAGCAGTCGGATATGATCCAATATAAACAAGGTAAACACAATGTGGTAGCCATTGCTCTTTCTTGATCACTGGCACTCAGTAAGTTAAATGCCTTAGCTACCTCGCAGACACAAGTGGTGGACATGTCAATTTTGATAGAAATTGAGGAGGATTCAGGGTCCCATCAAAATTTTTACAGAAGCAAGACATTCTGTTTTACAAAGGTAACCTAATTCATGAGCCCCACCAACTTCCTGGCAAGGGGTAATCGCCCTCAACTCCACCTTCATACCCATAATTTTAGCAGAATATCATAATGTAATGACAGGGGGCCACGTGGATTTCACAAGATCTTTACTGGTCTAGTATGAAGAACAGGGTCAACGATCATGTAAACAGGTGTGGGGCTTGCCAGTGCCACAAAATTTCCTCTCAATCGCCAGTAACCCTTGCCATGAAAGAACAAAAACACTGACAAAGGAAAGGACTATCGAATAAGTTCCTAAGGAATCTTAATAGTCCTGCGCAATGACATGTGATCGGGAATAAAGAAGACAACCGTGGGAGCCTAGCTGTCAGAAGGGGTAGAAGCTTCTGGAAACCTGTTAAATAAAGAAGGAAGTGACAAGATGGGGGGGATCAGAGAGTGATTCCTGGAGGGGAGAGAGGGAATGTCGTGGAACTGGTTAAAAGAGGCACGGTGACTTGAATAATCAAAATCCAGAATGATATTCCGATATTCCTTGTTCAGTTTTGGGTATGGAATTCAGCAGATCCAAAACTGTGTGTAGATAGGTTCAGTTCGATCCAAATCTTACGTATATTTCTTGATAATCTTATTGGAAACATAGCATAGTCGCATCTTCAGCTTGACTCATGTGGCAGTAAGCTCCTACTGGGCCATGGTCATTGCCGCTGCAATTAATTCCAGAGCATCTGATAATGATTTTCTGGCTGGTCTAATCTCGTCGAGGCTGGTCTTGAGCCCCATCTTCACATCTTCATCTCCTCGATTGTCTCCTTTGCCTTGTGCATTCTTTAGTCTGCTCAACAGAATGCTTATTCCAGGGTCTTCTGCAGTGAGCCAACAGTGCCTCTTTCTTCCCAGAATCCAAGTCTGGGCTTAGGTCTCCGACATCTTTATCTTTGACCCAATTCTTGTTACAGTAGTGGGAATTTGATGATTTAGAAACCGTGCCTCAAATATTTGATTAACATAAAACAAACCTTAGCTTGGAATGAGTTTTCAGAGCAGAGAGCTTACTGTTTGTTTCTATTAGAGTCACGAAATTGTTGTAGTCAGTTCTATGGGAGGCCTTGCTGCTTACTTGCTATATCTTTGTGTCCTTTCACTTTCTTTCTTGAAGAACAAAAGGAAACTTCCCCCTCTCCCCAGGGACTGACCATATGGAATATAACAAAGTACTCTCTGCTCACGCTTTTACTCAACTCACAGTTAGGGCTTCTGCTTCTCAGAAGTGTTTTCTTGTTCATGAAATGTTCATTGTTCATTGGACTTTTGCTCCTCCTGCAAGTGTTTCAACTCTTATAGAGATCACCACCATACTCCCTCCGCAGAGTGTGTGAAAGAATTTGGCTACACCTTGAGCTTATGCTACAGTTGTGACCACGAAAGTGGAGAAGGTGGCTGCAAGTAAACCTGTCCCTTCAAACTCATGGGATGTTCCTGCAGTAAGAATGTGAAAATATTGATCGATGCTTGTGCTCTAATTGATCAGCTCAACCTTCTCATGTTCCTAGCTCAGCCTCATAAAGTTCCTGCACAAAGATTTATAGTCCCTTCAGCTGTCACAGCACCCAGCCACACCACCAGGGTCATCTTTGCAGCCTTTCTGATGTAAAACTGGAGGTATACAGAAATTATGATGCTCACACCTTGCAATGTCCAGTTCACTGGAACTCTGGATCTTTGGCAAAACCCAAGCCACCTGCTTCACTGCTACTGCATCCATCAACAATCCTGTTACAGCTCCTGCAACAGCCACTGTTCTGTTTGAGAGGCCCATACAGCCAACCTCCTTGATCGTCATCTAGAGGTGGCCCTTGAAACAGCTCCTTGATCCATTCAGGCAGATTCCTCAATCCATGAGATGATGACTAAGAGCATGAGGTTCAGACCAGTCCTTTGATCATAGAGCTCCAGGGAACTTCTATTTGTCATTCCATCTATAGTGGACTTTAGCAGAGTAGTTCCTGCATAGAGATTTCCAGCCATAAAGATTCTCTACGTGGAATTCCATTTCCGTGGTGCATGTAGAAGACAGAAGGAGGTTCTTCATCCTGTCAAGGTTCACTGACTTGGTGATCACAGAGTTCCACATCTGGCAGGCATCATTGATCAGACTGCATCGTCTTGAAGCTGAGGTTTAATGTATACTCCCCATCAGAGCTTTCCTCCTTCATTGTTGCTTCAGCGAAGGCCATCTTCAACCTCTTTACATTGACATTTCTGACTCCCTTCAGTTAATCCACTTCCAATTAAGGGGTTATACCTGAAGCCGTCTGCCAGAAGATCTCTTCCTGGTAACGGCAATGGTGCCACTTCTTTCTCAGTGTGCTCCTCTGCACATCTACTTTCTGCAACAGCGCCACTGAATACCTCTGCCTGAAGTTCAGGCCCGATGAAGTGCCAGTAGACCATTGCCTTGGAAAAATGATCCCCGCCTTTGCCTTTGAGAAACTCACAAAGAATGCCTATGTGGAACTCTTCAAGTCTCTCCTCTTCTTCCCCAGTGACATTCTCAGATAGTCAGTTTCTAAATTGCTGTTGATGGGATTTGTTATCTGTTAATGGGCCAGTTGGCCTTCCCTTGATGTAAATGTAATAGCATAAGGAAAAAATAATATCTTATCAATGGGCCTAATACCGTATCAGGAAAATTTAGGCCCATTAGTTATCTGATCTGTTAAGATCAGTTAACGGCTAGAAAAACTAGCCGTTACAAGGGCTAGTTTTTCAAACTAGCTGGTAAATTTTTGTATAAAAGGAAAGCATATGAGTGTGAAATAAACAACGTTTTTCTGAGTAACCTTTTCTCTTCTCTCTGTGCAAATCTTCTGCCAAGTTGACATGGTATCAGAGCAAGGTTCCTGAGAAGAGGAAATCTGACCTGGAAAGCAAGTTCATCCTACGGGAGGAATTTTAAGGCATCCAGAGCAACTGTCTTTCAATGACCGAAGAAGCATCCACTCAGGTGACATCATCAGCAAAGAATTCATCAGCAGGGAACTTTGTTGTTTCTACTGATAGATGGCTCACTCATCTTCCCGTTGTTGCGAGATGTAATATTTTCAATGGAAATAATCTTATTTTATGGGAAAGAATCATACAAACAGCACTGAAGCCAAGGAAACTCATCAACCATCTTTCTGAAAACGCTCCCCCTGAACATCATTCGGATTTTCAGAAATGGATTATGGAGGAAGAATTTGTTTTTGCATGGTTGCTGGACTCCATTGCTCCAGAACAAATGGCTCAGTATGCTTCTTACGATACCTCCAGACAACTCTTGGAGGCAATCACGAGAAGCCACTCCAAGAGAGGTAATAAGGTCAAGATTATTGATCTTATCATCAAATCTTATACTGTCAAGCAGGGGGAGAAAGATGTCCTCACTTACTCAAATGAATTGAGAGACATTCATACTGAGTTAGATCACTGTTATCCACAATCCACGGATCCTGTTGCTAGAACCCGAGAAGCTACCAACTGGCTCTGCCAATTTCTTCAAGGGTTAAGGCCGAAATTTGAGATTGTGAGAAGTCAACTTTTTAATCGTGATGAAGAGCCAACCTTTGATGAAGCAGTGACTAAAGCCATGTAAGAAGAGAGTCGTCTTCAAGCTCTGAAAGGAGTTCTTGAAGGGAATGCTTATGTTGCTAAAGGTAAACCAAGTACTGGCCAATACCAGGCCCCATATCCGAAAAAAAATGACCAAGAGAGAGTCGACAAGGAAGACCTTGTGTGCCACTACTGCAAAAGGGTAGGGCACATCAAGGATAAGTGCTGGCAGCTCCATCCAGAATTGAGACCTCCCCACATTGCCAAAGCTCATCTGATGCGTTCACAACAAGGGGGAGTATCTAATACTGGAACTGAAGGAATTTCGTCGACTTTGGACTTCCAAAAGATGATGCAGGAGATCCAGAATCTTAAATCAATGATCAACACCTCCAGCACAGTTATTGGATCAACCTCCATGACAAATTCTGGTAAAAATGAACTTCTTACTAACTTATCCGTGCTTACAAATAATCTTACAAGCGCTTGGATTTTAGACTCCGGAGCAACTGATTATATGACACCATTGACAGATGTCTTTTGAGTCATATGAAAAGCTTACTCCAGGAAGACATGTTCAGACAACCGATGGCACACTACTTCCAGTAGTTGGCATTGGAAAAATGAGCATTTTTCTCATAGGAAAAATAACTAATGTACTACATGTTCCTCAACTATTTGTGAGTCTTATATCTGTTCAAAGACTTGCAAAAATTATGGAATATAGCATTCTATTTGATGATATTGATGCTTATCTCTGTCACAAGGTGGACGGGTGGGAGATTGGACTAGCTAAGGTCCAACAAGGTCTCTACTATCTCCCTTGGAGAAATTCGACTGCTATGATGGGAGCTGGACCCCCAAGTAGCTATGAAAAGGACGACACCCAAAGAAACCCTTCTAGAGATTCACCAACGAATGGGTCACCCTTCTTTCCATCTCCTCAAACATATGTACCCACATGTGTTTAAGGATTTTAAAATTGATGATTTTATCTGTGATGCGTGTCAATTAGGGAAGTTTAAACGAACTAATTATCCCTCTAGTAACAATCGAACCTTGAAACCATTTCAACTACTCCATTGTGATGTATGGGGGCCATCACCAACTACTGACATACTAGGAAATAAATATTTCCTGGTATGTACATATGATCATAGTCAGTTTAGCTGGTTATTTCTCCTCAAAACTAAATCTGAAGTAGCCAGTAGCATAAAAAATCTATGTGCCTTAATCAAACGACAATTTGGAGATCATGTCAAAGGTTTCAGAACTGACAATGCTAAAGATTTCCTCAATAATGAGTTGAGTGAATTCTTTGCGTCTGAGGGGATTAAACACGAAACATCTTGTCCTTATATGCCCCAGCAGAATGGTCTTGCTGAAAGAAAGATTGGGGATGTGGTTGACAAAGGGAGAACTCTTTTAATCCAAGCAAATGCCCCAATAAATCTGTGGGGATTTGCAATTATGACTGCAGCTCACCTCATCAACCGATTACCCTCACAAACACTAGGTTTCCAGAGCCCTATAGATGTACTTACAATTTTTTTCCAGGGAGTTTCACTTAAAACTGGATTACCAGTTAAAATCTTTGGATGTACGCTTATGTACATAATCCAATGCATAAGAAAAATAAATGGTCCACAAAGGCACTAAAGTGTATTTTTTTATGATATTCCAATACCCAAAAAGGTTATAAGGTATATCATCCTATCACTAGAAAATACATGGTATCTAAGGATGTGATCTTTGATGAGAAGAATTTCTTCTATTTGCCTACTGGGAGTAGCAATCTTAGAGACATACCACTAATCATTTTCTCCGAAGAAAATACTATACAAGCAAGGGAATCGGAAGCAATTATATCAGAGAAGATTTCTGATACAACTGATTTCCATATACAGGAATCAAATGAAGAGCCCGGAAGGGAAGAAAATATACAAGAGGAAATAACCGAACTGGAATCTTTGGACGTCTTAATTCTATATCCAAAATATTATACCAGAAGAAAAAGGGAGCAAACTTTGGATAGCAAAGTAATAACTGACGAATCAAGTGAATGGCCGATTGCCATAAGGAAAGAGAAACGATCCTGTGTGAAGCCTCTTCCTCATAACATCGCAAGTTATCTGAATTATATGAAGGTATCTCCTCAATATCGGACATTTCTTTTACAAATCCACGATATATCAACTTCAAAGAACTCTCAAGAGGCACTGAGGAATATTCAGTGGAAGGAAGCAATGGATGAAGAAATGAGGGCCTTATTACAGAACAATACTTGGGAAATAGTTGACCTCCCGAAAGGAAAAAAACTTGTTGGATGTAGATGGGTGTATACCCTTAAATGTAAGTCAGATGGTAGTCTTGACAAGTATAAAGCCCGTCTTGTAGCCAGAGGATATACTCAGACGTATGGAATAGATTATTAGGAAACATTCGCCCCTGTAGCAAAAATGAATACAATTAGGATTCTAATTTCTTTGGCAGTAAACTTAGACTAGCCACTGAACCAGTATGACATTAAAAATGCTTTCCTTTATGGAGATCTAAAAGAAGACATCTACATGGAGTGTCCCCCTGGATATGAAGGTGTTGGAAATAAAGGAAAGGTATGTGGTAGGACCCCCATAATCACCTACCGTCGCAGGAAGCATAAGAGGTCGTCTAAAGGTACGGAGGGTGGTTTTAATTCACTAACCTTGATCGGTGATAAGCGGGAAGAGGAAATCCGATCCAACGGTCGATCGGAAGAGAGAGGCGAGGACAACGTGCAATCGTGGGAAGGTCGACGGACGGTTACGAAGACAATAAAGGGGAGTGCGCCTTCAGCGAGAGGGAGGGAGAGGAATCGGGAGAAGATTCTGAGAGGTGAGGAGGACTTGAGCACGGGACCTCGAATTCCCATGCTCCTTGGATCATTTCCTGAGATCCAGGTAACGCGAATCATACTGACTGTTATTGCCGCAGATTCGGACGCTGCTGGGGCGGACAGAAGTGCAAACGTCTTGGACGGAGGTGAAGGAAGCTCTCCTTCTTCCCCGGATCCCGCGTCTGACGCAAACGTAGTAGACGACATCGGCGAGGCCATTGAATATCCAGTGACTACCTAATTCAAGTTCTATAACAAGTCGCGAGCAACTATCACTGTCAACTCGGGATTTGGTTACGGGATCCGTGAACAGTCCTCGGACTATTTTCCTTAACTCAAATAGATAGTAGAGTCTTTCCATTTGGTATCAGAGCCATACCTTCCGCATGGCAAAGCATACTGCTGAGGTGGTGGAAAAATTGACCACTCAACTTGAGGAGATGAAGGCGAAGATTATGCAACTCGATGATTTAAAAGCCGCTCAAGCTTCAACTCAAGCTACGTTGGAACAAATGCAATCGTCTACTCAAGGAATGTTTCAGCAGATGATGCTTCAAATGCAGACATTAACGACGTCAGTTGCAGCTAAATTGGGGGATTTACCTAAACCAGAAATGTTAGTGACGGAGAAGCCGCCAGAGATCCAAATTCCGCAGGTCACTGCTATCGTTACGACTAATACAGAAAAAAAAGGGGAGCTATTTCCCTTTTGCGGGGGAGGCTCAGAAGTTTGGCTTCAACAAGCTGAGAGATATTTTACTCTCAACGACATTAAGGAGAATGATCGTATGAAATCCATCATGTTGTATTTGGAAGGACCGGCACTCGACTGGTTTATATGGACTGAAAAGAATGATAAGATAAATACATGGCAAGAGTTTAGGTCTCGGTTGGATGAGCGCTGGGATTCGTTCGATCCGGATTTAGCGCTGGAAAAGTTAATGGATATCAAGCAAGAAAATACTATTTTGGCATACAGAACGGAGTTTGAGAGGTTATCATCCCAAATTCCTGATTTGGAACCGAAATTTCTGGAACGAGTCTTCCTCAAGGGCCTCAAACCAGCGATCCGCTACCATATCGACGTCCTCAAGATCAGAGGTCTTTCTGCTCTAATGGATGCTGCCCTCAAAATGGAGAAGCAACTACATGCCAATTGGCACGTCATGAGGTCTTCTCAACCTCCTGCGCAATCTGTCCCATTAACATCAACAAATCAAGGGTTTCGGAAGACTGGGGGATATAATACTTCTTCTACATATGATCGGGGCAAAGCCATTATCCCGGGTGGAACAACTTCGTCTAATAATACATCACGCACGATTAGCTTGTCCCCCACGACTAATAATGCGAGGAGACAACTCAGGTTGACTGATGCGGAATTCCAGGTTCGGCGAGATAAGGGGCTTTGCTTTCATTGCGACGAGAAATTTTCCCCGGGGCATAAGTGTAAAAAACAGCTCAACATTCTGTTAGTCCATGACGATGAACAGGAGCCTTCTGGCGATTCAGAACCAGATTGGGCGCCAGTGGATACGGATTCTCCAGAGGTAAATAATATAGTGACTGCCTTCGCGTCTTGTAATTCAGTCCAGGGCCTTTCCAAACGATCGACGATGAAGCTGCATGGAAAGATAGAAAACAGAGATATTGTAATCCTCATCGACCCGGGAGCAACTCACAATTTCATTTGTGAAAAATTGGCCGAGGAGCTCAGGTTACAGTTATCTCCGATGGCCACTTATCGCATCGTATTAGGGGATGGACCCATGGTATATGGTAAGGGTAAATATGTAAATGTCCCTGTTACCACTCAAGGAATTATGATTATTGATGAGTTCCTACCACTGACACTCTCTAGTATCCATGTTATCATGGGAAAACAGTGGCTGGATTCCATAGGATGGGTCCACCAACATTTCAGGAATTTGGTCATGAAGTTCATCGTGGATGGACAAATACACACTCTACAGGGGGATCCAAACTTGCATCGCCAGTTGATTGACCCGGACAAAATCAACAATGATACATTAGCAGGTAGCGTGTTTATGGCCGAGCTGTATTTGCTAGAAGAGCTTCAGGATCCTTTGCATAATTCAACTGCGCATGTATCGTTGGCTGAGGAATTGCAGGACCAATTCTATCAAGTTTTTCAGGAACCTAGCCAATTACCACCAACTCGAGACATTGACCACGCCATCACTATGGTGCCCAACGCCCCAGTGGTAAACAAGCGGCCGTATCGGTACTCTTATGACCAGAAGAATGAGGTGGAGCGTTTGGTTAAGGAACTCATGGCAGCGGGAATTATTCAGCACTCTAAGAGCCCGTATGCGAGCCCAATATTACTGGTTAAGAAGCGGGATAACAGTTGGCGCATATGTGTGGATTACCGCGCGCTTAACAAGCTCACCATACCTGACCGGTTTCCCATCCCAGTCGTGGATGAGTTGATTGATGAATTGTATGGCAGCAGGGTTTTCTCGAAGTTGGACTTGAGATCGGGATATTATCAGATTCGAATGAGGGAGGAGGATATTCCGAAGACTGCTTTTAAAACACATGAAGGCCATTACGAATTCAAGGTAATGCCCTTTGGGTTATGCAACGCCCCGTCCACCTTTCAATCCCTTATGAACCGGATTTTTCAGCCGTATCTTCGGAAATTTGTATTAGTATTCTTTGATGATATATTAATCTATAGTTCGGATGACCAACTACACAAGGACCATCTCGTCATGGTATTCTCTATTCTACAAGACAACCAATTGCATGTCAATGTGGGAAAATGTCAGTTTGGTCAAGAGCGGTTGGAATATCTCGGACATTGGATTTCGGCTGAAGGGGTATCTACGGATATGGGTAAAGTAAGTTCCATCCTCAAGTGGCCTCGGCCTCAAAGTATTAGGGATGTGCGCAGTTTTCTGGGCATGGCAGGGTATTATCGTAAGTTCGTCCGGAACTATGCACTAATTGCCAAGCCTTTGTTCCACTTGACTAAAGGTAATAAAATCGCCTGGACTGAGGAAGCTGAAGACTCATTTCACCAACTGAAACAGGCCTTGGCATCCACACCGGTCTTGGCTTTACCTGATTTTACTGATTCATTTGTGGTGGAAACAGATGCCTCGAACCAGGGCATCGGAGCGGTCCTAGTGCAGCATGGGAGACCTATCGCTTACTACAGCCATGGATTACCCAAAACTAAGGTACCAAAGTCAGCTTATGAAATAGAACTCTTCGCTGTGGTCATGGCCGTGCAAAAGTGGAAACATTACTTAATTCATAGGCCATTTACTATCCGTCCAGATCAAATGAGCCTTAAGTATTTATGGGAACAAAAAGAAATTCCAATTCATTATGCCAAATGGCTAGTGAAACTCATGGGTTTCCAATTCACTGTTGAGTATCGAGCGGGCCGTACAAACAAGGTAGCAGATGCTTTATCCCGAATGAATCACGATGACGATGCCTCTCTCCATGAGATTTCGGTTCTACTTTCCCCCGATGTGGAAGCCATACGACAAGAAGTACTACAGGACCCATCGTTGCTCAAAATTATACACCTATTAGCGACTGATCCAGATAAACCTTCCCCCTTTTCTGTCAATCAGAAACAGTTGCTGCATAAAGGCAGGTTAGTGATCCCCAGAAGGTCGAATTTTATTCAATCTATATTATCCGAATTCCATAATAGTCCCGTTGGGGGTCATGAGGGTTACCTAAAAACCTATAAAAGGATATCGGCGCAATTTTATTGGACCGGCATGAAGGGGGATATAAAACGCCATGTGAGCGAATGCCAAGCTTGTCAGTTATACAAAACGAATGCCTTGGTGCCCGCGGGGTTACTTCAACCTCTTCCCATTCCGCAACAGATATGGGAAGATATAACGATGGACTTCATCGAAGCGCTGCCCCGCTCTGACGGGTATGACACTATTTGGGTCATCGTTGACCGTCTTTCCAAATACAGTCACTTCGTCCCTCTCAAGCATCCTTTTAATGCGCAAGGATTGGCACGTCTTTTTATCAAGGAAATCGTTCGTCTGCATGGTATTCCCAAATCCATCATTTCAGATCGAGGAAAGACCTTCATGGGACACTTTTGGCAAGAGATACATAAACTCCAAGGAACCAAGCTTAATTTTACTTCAGCATACCACCCGGAATCTGATGGTCAAACAGAAGTCGTAAACAAGCGCCTGGGCAATTATCTGCGCTGTTTTTCTTCGACCAAGCCGTCATCATGGAGTTCGTGGCTACCATGGGCAGAGTTCTGTTATAACACATCCTATCATGTAAGCACTCATACCACCCCTTTCAAGGTCGTTTATGGTAGAGATCCACCAACAGTCCGCAGGTACGGACATCCTAAATCACCGATGGACGATATTGACCGTTATTTACAAGAGCGGGACCAGGTCCTCACCCTACTCAAGGAGCACCTATCTAACGCCCAGGCAACTATGAAAGCCGCTAAGGATTCTCATCGAAGGGATGTATCGTTCAAAGAGGGTGAATTAGTTTACTTGAAGCTTCGACCCTACCGCATGAGGGCATTATCCAAGCGTTTCAATGAGAAGCTGGCCCCTAAATATTTCGGTCCGTATCCTATTATCAAACAAATTAACGCAGTCGCTTATAAGTTGGCGCTACCGAATGACTGCCGCATCCACCCTGTCTTCCACGCCTCACAGCTCAAAAAAGTCGTGGGCAATCCGGAACATGTATTACCACTTCCTTCTACTGTAGCAGAAGATTTGGAGTGGGTGGTTGAACCCATGGAAATCAAGGACATCAGAGGGACGAGTCCGGGCCAGTTGGTTTTAGTGAAGTGGAAAGGGTTACCAGATTTTGAGTCGACTTGGGAGTCTACTCGATTGATCAGCCAAAGGTTTCCAGAATTTTAACTTGAGGACAAGTTGAATCTTTTGGCCGGGAGAGATGGTAGGACCCCCATAATCACCTACCGTCGCAGGAAGCATAAGAGGTCGTCTAAAGGTACGGAGGGTGGTTTTAATTCACTAACCTTGATCGGTGATAAGCGGGAAGAGGAAATCCGATCCAACGGTCGATCGGAAGAGAGAGGCGAGGACAACGTGCAATCGTGGGAAGGTCGACGGACGGTTACGAAGACAATAAAGGGGAGTGCGCCTTCAGCGAGAGGGAGGGAGAGGAATCGGGAGAAGATTCTGAGAGGTGAGGAGGACTTGAGCACGGGACCTCGAATTCCCATGCTCCTTGGATCAGTTTCCCTGAGATCCAGGTAACGCGAATCATACTGGGACTGCTATTTGCCGCAGATTCGGACGCGGCTGGGGCGGACATGAAGTGCAAACGTCTTGGACGGAGGTGAAGGAAGCTCTCCTTCTTCCCCGGATCCCGCGTCTGACGCAAACGTAGTAGACGACATCGGCGAGGCCATTGAATATCCAGTGACTACCTAATTCAAGTTCTATAACAAGTCGCGAGCAACTATCACTGTCAACTCGGGATTTGGTTACGGGATCCGTGAACAGTCCTCGGACTATTTTCCTTAACTCAAATAGATAGTAGAGTCTTTCCAGTATGAAAACTCCGAAAGGCATTATATGGATTAAAGCAGTCGCCTCGAGCCTGGTTTGGACGATTTTCCCAAGCAATGAAGACTCTCGGGTATCATTAGTGTAATGGGGAACACACTTTATTCTTCAAAGGAGCTCAACATGGTTTGATTACTATTTTAATCATCTATGTAGATGACATAATAATTACAAGAAATAATCTGGAGGAAATTAAAGGTTTAGAGGAACACTTGGACAAGAACTTCAAGGTAAAACCGTTAGGCCCACTTAGGTACTTCTTAGGGATTGAATTCGCACGATCAAATGAAAGAATTCTTAGGACATAACAAAAATATATTTTGGAACTACTAGAAGAAACAAAGCATACTAATTGTCATATAAATGAGACCCCTATAGAAGTCAATCATAAATTAGCTATACTTGAAGATGGTCCTAAAGTAGAAATATGCTCCTATCAAAAGTTAATAGGAAAACTTCTGTATTTATCCCATACTAGGCCAGATCTATACTATACAGTAAACGTACTTAGTCAATTTATGCACTCTCCTAGAAATTCTCATTTTCAAGCAGCTAATAGAATTCTCAGGTACTTAAAAGGTACATCAGGACTTGGCATCACGTACAGAAAGACATGTAAGCTAGATCTCATTCTATACACAGACTCTGATTTTGCTGGTTCTCGTATAGACTACAGGTAAACCACCGGAGATTGTACTATCTTTGGGGGAAACCTAGTGACATGGAGGAGCAAGAAACAAAGCGTTGTCTCAAAGTTAAGAACAGAAGCAGAATTTTGAGCCATGTAAAAAGGAATCGATGAAGTGATTTGTATTAAACATCTGATGGAGGAATTGCAAGTCTCGTACATAGAACCAATAATTATCTGCTACGACAATCGATCAGCTATTAGTATAGCTCATGATCCAGTGCATCATGGCAGGATGAAGCATGTGAACATATACAGATTTTATATTCAAGATCACTTGGAACAAGGAGTCCTAAATACAAAACATGTGGCCTCTGAAGAACAGTGTGCAGACATCTTCACCAAGGGTCTCCCAACCAAGACTATGCAACACCTAATCAAGCTTGGAATGAGAAGTATACATTCCAGCGCTTGAGGGGGAGTGTTATATGTTAATGGGCCAGTTGGCCTTCCCTTGATGTAAATAAAATAGCATAAGGAAAAAATAATATCGTATCAATGGGCCTAATACCGTATCAGGCATATTTAGGCCCATAAGTTATCTGATCTATTAAGATCAGGTAACGGCTCTCTTCTCTCTGAGCAAATCTTTTGCCAAGTTGATAGGATTGAACTTGGATATCCAACCTCTGCCTTCCCTGCTAATCTGTGAATGCAACTTTTCCTTCTATTCCTAGCTGACTTTGACCAAAATTGTTTGAAGAACTTAAATTTAAGCAATCAATGTCCTTTAGGCCTTCTACTTTCTACTCTTCTTTCTCCTCTCCCAGGATGTTCTCACTCTGATACCACATTGAAGAAGGAATAGAGTAATACACATAGGAAGGGCTGTGGGGATACCCTGCCGACTAGATATTAGGGCAAACGTTCATTCTCATTCATGCAAGAATGCACCTAAGGCATGCTTAAATATTTAGCATAAACAACTCCCCATTACTTATAACACAATGTAATATCAAACAGACATCAGAAACTTTACATGAATTAGTTAGAGTATGAATAAAGTGATAATTGCCATGAGAAGAAGTGAAAGAGCAATGGCACATATATGAACCAAAAGTCTTTTTAAGACACTTAGTGATAAAGCTTCCTATTTAATAATGTTTTCTGTACTTGTCTCTTTAAAAATAGTCAATATACTTCCTAGAGATTGAAATGATTCATGAAAAAAATCACAAAAAATAAATCACTAAAAGAACAAGAAAAATAGTGGGGAAGGTAACCTATCCCTAGTGGTCAAAATGAGCCCACTCATTATGATAAAATAGATATCCTTTTTGAAAAGTCAGCCGTAAGGGGGCTGGATTCACCCTCAATGAGGCATCTGGCAAGGCTACCCCCTGACTCCCCGTTACTCTTCATCCTAGCAGTGAACGCCTTGGCATTATGCACATCGCAGGTATGCTCGCGTGGTGGCCTTACCAGATTATAGTTGGCCAACCTCCCCAGTGGCATACCCTTGCTGCAATATGCCGACGATACAACATTCTTCATCCAGAGATCCATGATGGCAGCACACACTCTTTCGTCCATGATGTACATCGTCTCGGATTTCTCTGGTCTTCAATTGAACCGGGCCAAGTCCACCTTTGTCAGATCCAGGATTGGCATCCGGTGTTTGAGAAGGTGGAGACGCGCTTGGGAGGTTGGCGGGCACGCCTCCTATTGTGTGGGGGTCAACCTGGTTCTGTTGAAGGTGGTCCTGGCCACTCTATCCACTTACTACACGTCGATCTTCAAGATGTCGGCAGGCGTAAAGAGGGTTTCTCGAGAAGACCATACGGAGCTTCTTTTGGCGAAGTCCCCGAGCGTGAGGAGTCACGGGGGGTGGCGCTCGTCGCGTGGACTACCGTGTGTCGTCCCGTGTCACAAGGCGGGCTAGGCCTACATCACCTTCACCATACCAACATGGCCCTTCATACCAAGTGGGTGTGCTGGCTGATGCAACCTTCAGGCGACTTAATATCTGTGGTGCTACGAGACGGGTACGGATCCTTGTTGGATTGGGAGATTTGGCAGACCCTGAGGCGCGCCGACTCTGCATTTTTATCGAGCGTACGGCCGAGTTTCCGCTCAGTATAGAGGTTCTTTCCGCCCTCGAGTTGGGGGACGAGGGAGACCTTCCGGTTCTAGGATGATGACTGGTCTAGACACGGCCAACTACGCGGGGAATTCCCTCGTCTCTATGCATTATCTACTGGATCCGGGGTTTCGATGTTGTGGGCTTGGCACGACACCTAGGCTCTGGCATTGCCCACTCGCTTTGTCTGACAAGCAGCGGCTGAGATTCTTAGTCTACAAGAGTTCCTTGCTGACCGGCACCCGTCGGAGGCAGCCCATGACGCGTGGGTGTGGAGCGGCTCTCGTTTCACTGCCCGGGCTGCATACCGACTTTTTCGGGACTAGGAGGACTCAGAGGATCCGCTCCTCTTGCAGCCGTGCCGGTTGGTGCGGAAGCGTCGTCTCTCTCTGAAGATCAAGGTGTTCGCCTGGCTCCTTCTAAGACGACACCTGATGACGAGGTCCCCGCGGCAGCGCATGGCCGCGGACTCCCCTTTAGAGTGCCAACTGTGCGCAAGGGCAGTGGAGGATTGCTCATACTTGTTCTTTGCATGCCTTTTAGCTCAGACGGTATGGCAAGCGGCGGACAGTGGCCACCTCGTGGCGACTTCAGAGAAGGCGTTCTGGCAATCTCTCGGTGGCAGAACATTCCGTCGTGAAGCTGAGTGACAGACTATTTTTGTCACACTTTAGTCCCTCTGGACCCATAGGAACGAGGTCATCTTTATGAGACGTACCCCTTCCGTTGATGCTATTCAGCACAACGCGAGGGGGTTTGCGTCTTTTTTGCACCGAGGCGGTCTAGACCCCTCGACTATTGTAGCCCTGTAGTACATGATCTGTATCCTTCGTCATTGCTTTAATGACATCGGGGGGGCACAGTTTCGGGGTGCCCTTCTCCCTTTACATAAAAAAATGATATCCTTATGAGTTATTACCTTGTAAAGGTAAAATATTGTACTTGTGCCACTGGCGATAAAACTGCTCAAGAAACTAACTATTATAAATATGACCGATGCTGTTGTAAAAGTCACATTCACCTGTTTAAAGAATGCACTTTGACTAATTAAGAAATATCTATGTTAAACTTATCTCTTCTTGACCATCTGTTCCACTCACTCCTATATGTCAGCCTGCAATTAAATTCTGGTGATTTCTGACCTGCTGCACACCTTGTAATCTATTATGGTATCACAGTTTGTAGGAGGTACGGTTGTTTTATTTAATGTATTATTAACTGCCCTCAGGAAGAGTGACAACATTTTTTAGATCTTAAGATCTAGAAAAAGGGGATTCAAATCTTAGCTTACCGTCTAACAGTAAAGAGAGTCCCTTGGACCATAAAGCAAAAATTGAGAATGTGGAGCAGGGAGACACATCCACCATCACTGACTAGACTGCATCATGGACAACTTACGAATCATCTCACAGAAGGGATTCCAGCTCCTACAGATACTCGATGCTAAAAATGGGTGATTGAGAAGGAGGTGTTATATCATTATACTCAATGATACAGAGCTTGCAAGCAGATTCAAAGAGTATGAGTTGGTAAAAGAAATAAGGGAAGCTACAAAGAAGTATCACTCAAAGAAAAATTAACGAACAAAAAAGTGTGCAATATGCACAGACTCTGGAGTAGAGAGTGTATTAAATTCTAACAGATCTCTGTAATGGGTAAAGGATAAAATACCCAACAGAATATCATAAAAAATGGCAACAACTGTTAAAGATACTTTTTCTACTTGGTTGAATTATAACTTCAATATACCATTAAAAACTACACCACTTAAACTTGGTCTAGAACAAGAAGTGGAACCATATGTACCATGATAGAGGGCATTAATTATTTTCTCACCAATTTGACCAAGAAGTTGTATTTTGACTCCAGCATGTTCAAATTTCTTGCCATCCACAGGCTCAACTGAAACCTGTGTCACAATAGAAACGCAACTTTTAGATAAACTCATGATAAGAACTTGGGGCTTTATAGAGACAAAATTGTTATTCATGATACCTCTCCATGAATCGTTTCCAGACTATGGAACAGAGGCAACATTGCTGCTTCACCATTTTTCTTCACCGCCACCTTCAAAAGCATCATCAAATGACCAAAATAAAAACTGCAGAAAGATCAATCCTCTTGTGACCCTCCCTTGATATATCTTAGGAGGAACTGGCAGTTAGTAGAAGCCCATAAAATCCGTAGGAATATAATTTTAAACGTCCCTACGGCTCCATAAAATAAGGGCATATGTTTATGAATGAAGCATCAGTAGGAAAACTTTTCAGACTAGCTTCATATGTTTCTCTAGACAGAATTACACCAAACTGCCTGAACTTTTTTATACATGTTTTCTTCCAGATTGCATTTTACTGATTTTTAAAGATAGAGTCCTCTATGTCAAGGTGGCATATGTTGCACAATTCTATTCAAAACATGGCAATTCAATCCTCCACACAAGTTGATAATTATAATCACAAGACTCTTTTTTACATCCTAATCAGAAAGTATCTCCACCAATTCCAATATACAGATGTCATGTTTCATGAGAACACTGATACTGATTCTTTAGTATTCAAGAAAGAATGAACCATCACAATCATATCTGGAACCATTTTGCCATGGACCCGTAAGGACAAAGAAAAGAGAAGATCAGAGAATTCAGAGTCGAATCTCACTTGTGAGCTCTTGCCAAAGGCAGCCCTGGGTCTCCAAGTCAACCCCTGATCTTCCTTCCCCCCATTCTCTAAAGTTCCCTCTTTTTCTATAGATTTACCCCATGTACATAAGGTTACCCCTAATAAAGTTACCACATCCAGGAATGAAAACCTTTATTCTTATTATGCTAACTCCTCCAGATTACTAGGATAGACACCTCTATCTTTGAAAATCAAACACGGAATTACTTCAAGAATCTGTTACAAATGAACATGAATTCGAGGTGGACTAGGTGATTGAGAGCAGGGGGGATGGGAGATACAATTTGAGAGTCTCTCCCTGACTCTGCTCAGTCCAGTGATCCTCCAAGATGGTGCCCCTCTGAGGATCCTCCCACTTATTTTCAGGCATGGGATTATTTAAAATCAACCCCCTTCTTCTGTTGGAACCCTCCGATGCCAATCTCTCACTGAATAAGTCTGAATGGGGCTCGTAACATGAGGTTGCTCTTGTAATATCACCTCCTCAAGGAATGAAACCTTTGTTCTTATAATGATTACTCTTCCAGATCAATTAAGGACTTTAATTCTCCATCTCCTATTGACACATAATAGGATTGTGTCAAGCACAGGGTCAAAAAAGTTTCAAAGAAAAAAATCAAAAATTGTCCACACTCCACCGACTGAGGGAGAAACTTTGAGCTTGGATAGAGCAATCAAATGATGCTAAATATATCCAATATGTTGAGCATCATTGAAGATGAAGATGACATATATCATTCCATCAATAAGGTTTTGGATTTCTAGTTAATGACCCGCAACTCTCAACAAATTATCTTTCTCTGAGAAACAGTTCAGCAAGATATATTCATCTACTGTATAACTGGAAAATATAATTGAAACCAGACGTGGCAGACGGCACGTAACCTTACATAGTTTTCAATACCTTTTTACGGGTTTTACCATCAGCAAATTTAATTGAGACATAGCACGGAGACTTGAAAGCTCCAATAATATAATTCTGAAGCAAACAAAAGACGAGATTTCCATAAGAACAACAAATTAATCAAAAGAAATTCATAATCGCATTACTCGGAATGAAATTGAAAAGACTCAATCCAAGTTTAAAAGAGGATGATCAGAAGATCAATTAAGTCAATGTAACAACACAGCTCCTGAACGACCCTTACCATATCTTTCTCCTCAAATTCTTAAAACTCGAAATGATCCGGAGTACGACCTTGCCGCGTCACTAAATAGAGAGGAAAAATTCAATTCAGGAATGAGTCAGATTTCGCTTCGAAGGAATAATCAAAAACAGCAAAATCCGAACAGATAAAAATCAAATCAAATGGATCCAATCGCATAGGTGGTCTACATCCTGCCGAATATTTCTCGTAGAAACTTTGAAAAAAACCTGGCAGCGAGGGGAAGAAGCTTACATTATTCTGTCAGTTCCAATTGAAATGAAACCCAGCCTGGACGAGGAGAATTATACTCTCGTCAATCATGAGAGAGAGAGAGACTTTTTGTATAAAGGAGGGAGAAATACGCGTGCATGTCGGAGTGTTCCCACTGAGAGAGAGAGAGAGCATTAAGATTATGATGTTAGGGTTTACACAAAAATTTTCCATCAACTATGATGGCCTTCATGCTTGTGCAATGCTAAGCACCCTTCCTCCATCCCCAATGCACTCCGCTTAGCAGAACCATGCAGAGCAGAGTTGGAGTGGTATGGTGAAGCAGGGATGGACGATCAACATTCATCAATTGGAAGTCAATGCAATCTAGAATTTAGCATGCATGTAATGGATGTCTTTGATCAATCATTGATCAATTTTCATGCAAGTGGGGTGCAAGAGGAAAGGAAGTGGGAACACTTGACCAAGGATGAGATGTGCATGCATTGAGAGAGAGCAAGAGAGAGAGATGAGTGAACCCACCAAAATGCATGGCACCTGTGGTGTCATGCACCATGCATTCAGTTGTGAGCCCTGTGGACAAAGATAGGGGAGAGGGAGAGAGAACAAAAGAGGCTAGAGAGAGGGAGGAAGATAGAGAAGGGAGAGGGCTAACTTTTTCAATTTCAACCATCGAGCAAAATTGATGATTTTTCAAAACTTATCGATCATCAAATTGATTGATCGACATCGATTGACACCAAACTACACATTCCTTGAGTGGAAGAAGCAAGCTTTCATGCTTAAAGGGATGATTTAAGATAAAACAAAGGTCAATATAGCAAATTCCCCTTTAAATAAGGGAGAAACCATCATAAAATGGTACAAATAAACATCTCTTTGGCATGGTCATGCCACCATTGCTCTTAGCTTGTCTTGTCCAACCCTTCCACATTGTCTATTGCACACACAAGAAAATGGCCAACATATCTTGCATTGTGATGACAATAGTCACCAAGAAAGACTTGTTCTTGCACTTGGACTGGTTTATGGCCACTAGCCATAATGCCAACTGGTGTGGTCTGGTTTATAGCCACTTACCCAAGGAACTTGCGAAAGAAGTATGTGCCACAAATCTAGTTGGGCATTATCACCCTGCACATCCCACATCGTAGGCTTGGGTATCATGTCCACATGATGCTTTTGATGGGATCTTGTGGTTGATATGCTCTCAAAATTTTAATCAAAATATTGATCTCAATATAAGAAATTGAATAAAAAATTTAAAACATCAAGGCACCATAAGTAGATGACACTGTCATTTAGATACATCAAAATGTTTACTTACAAGGTTCATTGGAGTTCTTAAAGTTGTTCAACTGTCTAGCCTCGAGCAATATCCACATGATCGTCGAATGACTAGACCTCTTAATTAATGCTCTTCACCAAGAGAAAAAGAGAATAAATGAGAGAGTTTCCATAAAGTTTGTATTAGCACCTTAAGTTGTATTTATTTTCTCCTTATTCATAGACATTGGGTATGTAAAATTTTTATAAGAACCCTAAGAATTATGTGTATTTCTACTAATGTCTATAGATCTTCTGTGTGACCCTCCAGGTTTCTATATTTCACTAGCTAATAACTTCATAGACCCAATAACACTTATAGATTAATCTTATTAATTATCCATATCAACATATGGACTAATTAATTGTGGATTGATCTAACCCCATCAACAAGTCAAGTTGTTAGTCTGTTGCTTGCCAAGCTACAACACGTGCTTTAGGAGATGTAGAGTGTATACAAAATCTTGTATGAAACCTTGTTGTCATTGGTTACCATGTACGTACAATCCTTAGTTTGCCCAAGACTCATGAATAACTTCGGCAATTAAATATCAATAGCCGTTCAAGTTAATACTGATGCATAGAGAAAATCATATAGAATACCTTCTTTGGTGTTTCTACTGCCTTGGCCAAAGATTTTAGCGCATCATATTTCTTGAGTCAATCTTATCTAATATCATAGGTGGATGATCCTCTCTTGATCACATAATCACCTTCGAGGACTTCATGTTGTATTTGATTTATAATATTTTAATGATCTCATGGTTAGAGATTTTTTAAGTCATAATCAAGATATGGTCTTCCATCTATAAGATGACTTTGGCATCTTAAGTCAAAGGACCACATATATAACCAAAACATGAACTAACGCAATGATAGTTAGGTGCTATACCATTCAGAGATTTATACTGATCAATTTGGTAAACTCTTTCTCTAAAGAGTACCTAGTATCTTTCATTGGTGTCTCCACACCAATGACCATAAGATCATCATGTGAGTTCAATGAGATAATATTAATTTTTATGGATAATTTGATATCCCTCTTGAATATTTGACTAGACTAATTTGTGTAGTCGTTAAATACACACAAACTCTGTCAAAATAATTACCAAACTCACCAAATTTGAGAAATAATTACGAATTAGAGATTCGATCAAATAGGAGATTCATAGAGAAATAAGAGATTTTTTTTAGGTATCTTTGAAATTCGATCAAATAGGACGACGAATTGAGGTGAGAAATTAGAGATTTTAATATTTTAAGAAAGAAGATTCCAAGAAAAATCCATGAAAACAAATCACGAAATTTGGATCAGTGTTCACAGAGAAATCAAGGAATGAAATCGAGGAAGAAATTTCGTACGCAAAGAGAGAAAAAAATCTAAAATTATATACAATTTGACTAATCTACCATTCGAAATTAAAATCTAATACTACAGGAAGAAAGAGTAGAAGGAAAACACATAATCTAACCCAAAGTCACACTCGAAATGATCCAATTAATCACCTTATCAAAGGCTTTTCATTTTTCAATTTCAAAAACAAAGTTTGGCATTCAAGAGGTGATTTCTTCTTATTCTCTCCACAAAATCTAGATTTGAAACACTCCCTGGATGCAGAAATGAGTCTACAAGGAGAAGAAAGCAAGATATTTAAGGACTAAGTTGTCTAAACTGTTCAATTTGCTTGAAACCTCCAAGAATGTCTTTTTTCATCTAAGAACACGTAATTATAGAGAAATTTGGGTGAGACCGTTGGATACGCCTTGTCATCTTTGATCAACTTCTTAGATTAAACACTTGTTCATAAATCATTGTCGTTAAGTCGCGTTCGTTTGATCTTCATCAAGCATTCGAGGCGAGTCCACGTGTCCACAGGTGTCCATCGGGCGCTTTTAATATCCACCGTTATAACTCCCCAGATAAGCGGCCCCTCGAGTAAGTGAAAATCGACGATTGCGATTAAATCACGTGACATCCGCTCAAGACTGTGTCACGTCACTTGTGAATAAAAACAAAGAGAAATAATCTCACATGACAAAAATTAAAGTGATTCGATGGGTATATAAAGTATGTGTGCTCAGTGGGTAATAACATGCAAGTTTAACATGCATTTATACGATTATTAAAATATTAAGGCATAAAACAATTCATTTTTATGCATGTTATCATACAATGAGTGCATATCTATCATTTCATGCAATTTTATGTTATAATCTCATAATGCACTATTTTAGGGATAATTATGCATTTTTAAAGAATATATTTTAGAATAGATTATTCTCAAATATATTTGAGATTATAATTGGGTTTTAATGTTAAATAATAAGAGACAATACTTTTTTATATACTCATTTATTTTTCTAAATTTTAATTTTTAACAGAAATGAGTGTATTTTTTAAATAAAAAATTATTCTCTTGTTATTTATTGATTTTTAATTTTTAGATTGATAGATAATTAATTTATAATCCAAAAAAAAATTGGATTAATTTAGAGTTATATCTTGAAAGATATGAATTTTATAATTTCTAGGGATTTTTTGAATTTTTTTTATTTTTTATGAATTTAATTCGATTTATTTTGAATTAAAATGAATTAAAAAAAAAATTATCGCGTGTTGACGTGGCAGCTGACATGGCGCGGACCAAATTGCGGCACCACGTGGTAGCATATGAGAATGCCACATGTCACACAGTGTACATGTGAGCAATCGAATTCGCAAAATGAAAAGCCTTTGATCCAGCGAGCAATTGGATCAATTCGAGCCCTATCTTGGGCTAGAAATCGTGTTTTCATCCTAATCTTTCTTCTTATAACATTATATTTCTATTTTGAATCATAGATTAAGTTAATTTTAATTTTAATTTCGATTTTCTCTCTCTTCGTGATCTGATTTTCTATCTAATTTGTGCTCGTTGATTTCATCGCAAATCTTGATCTAAATTATGTGATTTTTGATTTCATGGATTCGCCTTCGAGTTATCTTTCTAAAAATATCAAAATCCCTAACTTCTCATCTCATTTCATCATCTCATTTGATCGAATTTAAAAGAATACATAAAAAATTCCTTAATTCTCAGTGGATTCGACTCTTATTTACCACTAGACTATTTAATTTGTGATTATTTCTCTAAATTGGGGAGTTTGGCAATTGTTATGATGCTTATTTCTGTGTTTTTAATGATCTTACGGATTCGCTTTGTCAGTTGGTTAGTTTATGTCTTGAAAAGGATGCTTAACCCAGAGCTATAATCACTTGCGTGCACACACACAAACATGCACACACACGAGCGCACCCACGCTCTCATCCCAGTCCACAAGTGCGCCACGCGGCACTCTCATGCATCGCCACGTGGTGACACTTTGCTTACCCTGTCACGTCAACTATCATGTCAATGCGTGATATAATATCAATTTATTTTATTTTATTTTAAAAAGTCTAAATAAATTCAAAAAAATTCTAAAAAAATTATCTAAAAAATATAATTTCATAACTTTCAAAATACAACTCCAAATTAATCCAAAAGATTAAATTTCTCGGATAAGAAATTAAAGTATCTATCATTCTAAAAGATTAAATTATTTAAGTAACAAGAGAATAAATGTTCATTTTAAAAATACATTCATTTCTCTTATAAAATAAAACTAGAAAAATATATGAGTGTATATAAAAATATTTTCTCTTATTATTTAATCATGAAAACCCAACTATGATACCAAATATAGATGGGAATAAAAACTAGATTATTTGAATTATGTATAATTATCCTTAAAATGATATATTTTTACGTCATAACTTAAAATTAAATGAAATAATAGATTCACTCAAAATATGATAACATGCATAAAAATGAAATATTTAATATCTTAATTTACATTAATAATCATGGAAATTGATGTATAAATTGTATGTTATCAATATCCCTCAAGGAGGAACGTTTAGAACATAAATTTAAAGACTAGTGATCACTATATTATGATCTTATCATAAATCACTCAATCATTACATATGCTCATACACTACATTATAACCATCACAAAAGAATAACAATACATAAATTTCATTTCACTAAATATAAACGAGGTATGGAAGTATGATTGGCTTATCAGCCCAGATAATATCCATCACTTAGCACTTATGTCGCACACTTGTGTGACACCACACAACCCTTCTTCAACGCCTTTTTAGAGCCTATGAGGCACACGTGGTGCTTGTTCAACACCTATATGGTGCCTTGCACTAGAGGATGATTAGTGGATATTAGGGTCTCCTAATGGGCCAAATTAAAATCTCTAAATTGTCTAATTTTTTTAGTCTTTAGATTCCTAAACATTTCTAATATGAAACTACGCTCTTTTTTCTTTGCAGGTGGCATGGCACGATATCAATTACCACATAAAGTGATGAAATTGGAAATTTCCACTTTCACTTTTGGGTGGGGGGATGGGGGATCTGGCCATGTCCGAATCATCAAGCATTTTAACATGGGCCACAACCCCACCAAAAGGAAACATGGAGATCTCCCACCTCTGTTGGTCTTCGTTTGACATGATACTTGTTGCAATCTTGGGTGCACTTCTAGAAACTCTAGTTGGGTGTCCCGTGATCTTTATCAAATGGCACAATCTTAGCCATCCATTAGCCCAAAAATAGAAGATAATATGTCCAAAATAGTTTCTAACCATTTTTCATAGTTTTTCTCTTACTTTAAGGGGACACATGGCACAATTTTTGGCTACTTGCCAACCTTAAATGAAAAATCTAAATGTTTTGACTTGAAACAACCCTTTTAAGGCGGTTTCAAGCCCAAAAATTGTATAAGAGGTTTGTTGTTCATATGTTTTCATTGTGTTAAAAATTTTGAGGCATTTTCTTTGCCAAAATTTTTTCTCTCACTCAATCAATGATATTTTTTCATTCTTTCCTCCTTTTTGTGTGAATTTGAGTGAAATTTTTGTTGGGTTACCATAAAATGCACAGGAACTTCATCTCTTGAAAGCCGATAGCCATTATAGATAAATCATAAATTTCAACCATTGATCTATGACATGGTATCACCTTTGTGTTGCATTTGGGTTAGTATGAGTCTTCTCCATGAGGAAAAACATCTAGTTTTCATTGCTTGAATGTTGATGGCCACTGTCTAGGAATTCCTAAACTCAGCTCTTCCCATTTTGTCAAGGTTAGTACGAGTTTTCTTCGATTGACACCTAGTTTGATTCATTAGATTCCTTTACTCCCCTCATTCTAAATCTTCTAGTATCTCTATTTGTGTCTTCTGATTTGATTTGAAAAAAAATTGTCTATATGTTTTGTCAAGTTAATTCCGTATGTATTCAACATGGAATCATTATTTTACTTGCTTTTATTATCTTTATAGTGGATTTGGTGTATTCTTTTTGCATGAATTTATAATATATATATAATCACCCATATCTATGGTGTATATATATTATTGAAAATGTGTTTTACCCTTCATCAACTATCACTACCTTGGTAGTGCAATGCCCTTGCTTTACCATGAATCACCCATGCTTCGGCATTGTGCACAACATGATATAAGTCTTCCTAGTACATCACTACCTTCTAAACTTTGTCTCTCATAATAATCATATTAATCAAACATTCTTAAAGTTTTTCATGCGTTATAAATGCTTTGAATATTTCCTTTGTAAAAATTTATTCTACAACATGTCATGAATATAATGTCGTTTAGATATGCCAACTATGAAATATCCCCAAAAATTTAAACAGATGTCTCCAAAATCTTGTTGCATTGTCCATCCCCTATCTCCAAGTGGTTTGCTTCATGAAAACGTTTCAACAATAAAGACTACTAAACTCATCTTGAAAATACTTATTGGCGTTTTGTGCCCTTGGTGTAGAAAAAACACGCATCTTGGGAATCAATGGAATGCAAAATAAACAAAAATCGGTTTCATTTTTTACGAGTTTGATAACAATGTTTCAATTTAATAAATAATTAAAACACTTTATGTACAATATGCAAATATAGCTTTTAGACATCATTTAGCATTAACAATTTGGTTAGTCCTCATAGGCTTTCGGAAATGAGGGCAAAGAAGCCCTGATGGTGAGGATGCAAATGGGCTCTTAATTAATATTCCCCAAACCCAATTAGGAACACTTCCAATTGCCCATCCTGTATTTATGGGGAAATCAATCATCTACCTCATATAAATAGGTACAACCAAAAGCAATCATTAAACAATTTTTGCTAAAATATTTTGTTTTTTCAATAAAATTTTATACTTATCTTGCATGAGATGTGAAGATTTGTAATTTCTTCATTTTTGTGATTATTGAATCTGATTCCAAGGGCTGAGAGTATTCAACAGAATGGAAAAACAAAATGTTGTTGTGGATAGAAAAATTAAATTTTACTCACAAATAACTTAATCACAAGGAGCTTTTTGAACAAATTTAGTATTCAATCAGTCCTAATAAGTTTATAATTTTGAATCTTTAGTTTGCAAAAAAAAGTTAATTGCTAAAACCTTTTCATGAAATCAATAGGGTAGTGTGATTGAGCAGCATACTAAAGATAATATTTGGCTCAATGATGCATGACAAACCCTCAAAAAGATCATTTGTGAATGCTTGGACATAGGATGTTGAGGATTTTGCAACAAGGGAATATTCATGAGTGTATTAATGCTTTAAAATGGGATTTGAGGCCTTATTAGGCTTGACTTGATCGTTCTCGGTTGCCACTAATGGGAATTTTTTCCGAAATTGGATTCACCAATACCTGAAAACTATGTATAATGGAAAAGGTTTGTGTCAGTGACATGGGTTATTTAAGTATATCCTGCAGCTTTGACTTGTAATTACAATCTCTGGCTCCCTAATCTCTCCCTTTTTCCTTTTTCAGATGAAAAGATCCAGGGATGGGTGACTTCTTGGGTGGGAAGAAGAGGGTTCTTGTACAGGTTGATTGGGTGACTTCTTGGGTGGGAAGAGGGGGTACTTGTACAGGTTGATTGCAGATGTTACAGGAATGGGAGTTTGAGGGTAGTTACCAATGTACTTAAATTTTAAAAAAATCTTTCAAATTTTGAATTGCCGAATGATAAAAAACTGCAAGCAATTACATGATACAACTTGGTTAGTGGAAGCATCATTGAAGCATCAAAGCTTGAATTTGTTAGATAAAGATAGATGATTGCAAGGGACACATATCAGTATATATTTTAAGATATATGATTATGAGTCAAATTAATCAGGGAAGCACACAAAGAATTAAAGAAATGCATTAAATCTTCCTCACGTAAACAAAAATGTTGACTAACCCAATAAAAATACATCATCAGAACCAGGCGATCCAAATCTGCGTTGAGCTTCCATCCCATAACCATAATTCGATTTCTCAAAGTTTTTGACTGATTTTCTTCTTCAGCTTGGTTTTCGCCTTGATGGAACCAGCATCAATTGCTTTAATATCTGTTTTCTTCTTCTTCTTGGCCAATTGACTAATATCAGCATCTGACTTCTCATCCTTCACCTTCTTCTTCACCTTATCTAGATCAGGCTTTTCCTGCTTCCTCTTCAAGGAAGATTCCATCTTCAATTCCTCTTCATCTCTTCCAATTACCTCCGAACCAGGAAGACCAACGTCCATATATCTCAGTTTCCTAGAACTTCTCTTCTTGTTCTTCAATTCCTCAGGTGCAATCTTCTTCTCTTTCTTCCCTGTAGACTCTTCTTCCTTCAACGACGTCTGTTGGCGAGTCTCAATCTTGAAACCCATTTCAGGCAATGCCCGGAAAATCGGCAGAGCTACAGATTCATCAAACTTCAGATGAATCGATCTAATATTACCCCACTTTTTCTGGGAATTTTATCCAACGCTCCATCAATTGCAGCAACCACATTATCAATAATCTCCTCTCTTCCTTGAGAAGCTCTCCCTACATCCAATTGACAGCATGTTCCGGTGCTAAAATACAAAGTGGCAGACGACAGACATTTCTTTAACTGCTCAGGCCACCCTTTTCGAGAAATATCAATAGGAAGTGGATGCTTCTTCTTTTTAAAAAAGCTATTTCCGATTAACCTAGGAAGCAGCGGAATAATGCTACGATCGGCGACAAAAACATCAAAAGATCCGCGGAGTTTTCTACGAGCCTCATAAGCTTTATAATCAGATTTAAGACTAGAGAGAGGGATTAGCTGAGAGATAGGAATACCTTCGGAACTGATCCTAAGTTCAGTTACAGCAAGGGATTCTTTGCGGTCATCAGCAATTAGGCAAATTTCTGCCGTGGCAGGGAGGAGAGGATTTGGTAAGGGGATTAGGAAGGGATTTAGGCGACCTTTCGAGGGGATTTTTTTTAGGGAGAGAATGAGGCGGAGGGGTTCGTCCTGCTCGAAAAGTTGGGATTTTTGGGTCGAAGTTTGAACTCGCAGCCATTTGAGAAGGGAATCGACAGCTCGGGCGATAGTCTGGCGGTCGATTTGGGAGGAGGCGGCTTCAGTCGCCATTTGCGTTGTGAAAGAAAGGGCTGAGTTAGGGTTTAAGACGGGTGTTGTCTTTATACGCTGACTAGGGTTGCATTGGAGCTTTTTGAAGGGAATTTATTTCTTGGTTCTTAAAGATGTGGGTCCAAATTCTTAAACAAATAAACAAAAATATTGTGCTGGACTAGGGTTAGGGTTTCAAACATGAGCGTTGTTTTAAATGGGCTAGAATTTCTATAGTTTTTTGAAGGGAATTTATTTCTTAGTTGTTCATTAGGTTGCTCCCAATTCCCAAACGAATAATGTAAGAGAAATAGTGTGTTGAATCAGGATTAGGGTTTAAGATGTGGGTGTTTGTCATTATATGGGACTAGGGTTTTGAAGGGAAACAACATAATTAGATCTTGGTTGCTAAATACGTTGCTCATTATTCCTTAAAAAAATTGAAACAACATAAATTCGATTCTTGACTTGGCTTAGGGTTTAAGATGCAGGTGTCGTTTTTTTATAAGGGACTAGGGTTTTGCTTGAGGGAAGTATCAGATGTCATTAAATGAAATTTTTTTGTTAAATAGTTGATTGCAATTTTAGAATGGAGAGCAAAGTCCACAAAAGTTTGAACAATATTGTGATGTAAACCTATTTTGATATACACTATTTGATCGTAAAAAAATGAATCTAGATAGCCGTCTTTTATACCATTTCGGTGCAGGATAAATTGAAACATACTCTTAGATAGAAAGAGATGTGCCTATGGTGGAATGTTTGATCTTGCAAGAACTCCAACATTAAGTGTGCAAAGACAAGACTAATATGGGGATGGATTTGCTGGTGGGAAATTCCTTAAAGGCATCTCCCCCATGCCCTATGAAAAAACAATATCAGGAAAGTTTATATATGGTTTAAAAGTGCTTCAATTATATAAGATTCTTATCAACAATAATATTCAATAAAATTTGAGAACAAAGAACATGATAAATTCTTTTAGTGGATCAAGAAATCTCAAGATATTTGGTTTTAGAAATTTTTAGTATAATGGCTGATGGTACTAAACAAAAAATATTTACAACTTAAGAATTAACAATCAAGTTGATCAAACTCAATATCTATATTTAATTTCTGTATACATGTCCTCTAAGATCTAAGAGTAGTGTTAGTGGTTTTAGATAGTTAATAAAACTAGGGAGATTCTATCTCCTTCACCATCACACTCTCTTTTATCCTTTTATGATAGCCAAATGGGGCCTAATACCACTCTCTTTCTCTCTACCCCCTTCCTCTTCTATGGATCAATTAGAGGCATCCTTGTGTAATCGTAACTACATGTTCTATGATAACATGCTATTTATACATAAATTTACATGATTATTAATGCAAATAAAGGTATTAATTATTCCAAATGTATACATGTTATCATATTTTAAGTATATTTCTATCATTTTATATAATTTCATGTTATGATCTAAAAATATATCATTTTATGGATAAGTATGCATAATTAAACATTATGATTTTAATCCTAATTATATTTTAGATCGTAACTATATTTTTAATGATGAAAATAAAAGAGAAATGATGCTTATTAATATTCATGTATTTTTATAAAGTTATTTTTAGAAAATACATGAATGTATTTATTTAATTAAAATTCATTCTCTTAATATTTTAATATTTTGACTTTTATAATGATAGATTATTCAATTTCTGATCCAACAAAATAAATTTGAACTAATTTGGAGTTTTATTGTGAAAGTTATGATTTTTACAATTTTTAGGAATTTTTTGGAATTTTTCTGAATTTATTTAAGCATATTTTTGATTTTAAATCTATTAAAAACAATTAAAAAGGGGCAAAAAGGTTTAATTTTATCACGTGGGACCCACATGGATGCAACGTGTCACGCAAGGCCCATGGTAGAGCCACGCAGACCCACGCGAGCGCCTGCATGACGTGGAGGTGACACGTGCGTGTATTTATATGTATTTATATATTATATATGGTTATAGTACATATAACCATCCAGTAAATCGGTTTAAGCTAATCGTCATATCCACTCTACCTTATAAAACTGATTATTCTCTTTAGTTTTCTCCGTGTGAGACTATGTTCACTCTTATTTTAAGTTTGCAGGACACGTGGCAAAGCGTGGATCATCGGATCAAAGCGCATGGATTATCGCGCGTGGATCGCGTGGTCGCAGAGTCCACCGGATCACCATCAGCGCACGTGCCTTAATTGCGATTTAAGTGAAGATCTTGACATCAATCGCGACCGTCCATCAAGGAGTTATAACGGTCACGATTAATCGCAATCGGTGGACCTTACGATTAATCGCAATCGGTGGACCTTACGATTAATCGTGACCGCCTGATGAAAATCCAGCGAGCGTGATGAACCGACGCGTCCCTTCTTCACGCGATGAGGATGCATCTCAACCCTCCATCAACAATTCGACGCTCACGACTTAATCGCGACGATTCGATCAAGCAACGCGTCATCTTAGCCGTTGATCGCGATGGACCGTTAGATCTAATGGTTACATCCAATTCCTCTTTAAATAGAACTGTTCTTCATGAAACGAACCGTACCCTTGGATTTTCGAGTGAAAGCAAACTGTTCAGACACCACAATTCATGATTCATAAGATTCCTTTGCATTCTTGACACATTTCCGCGTCTAAGGAGCATTTGAAATCAAAAATTGATCGAAGGAGAGAGGAGAAATCATATCTTGAACGTCATCTTCGTCTTCAAAATCGCAGAATGAAAAGCCATGAATCCGGCGATTAATTGGATCATTTTGAAGGCTACTTTGGGTTAGATTGCGTGTTTTCATCTTAATCTTTCATCATTTAGTGTTAATTTTACATTTTGAATCGTAGATTAAGTTTAATTTGGTTTTAATTTTGGTTTTTAATCATTTTCGCGATCAAATTTTTCTCCCATTTTCAAACTTTGATTACTCCGCGAATTCTCATCCAAATCACTCGATTTTTGATTTCGTGGATTCGCAATTGAGTTATCTTTCTTAATATTATAAAACGCCTAATTTCTAAACACTATTCGTCGTCCGATTTGATCAAATTTCAAAGGTATCTCTCAAATCTCCCTAATTCTCCGTGGATTCGACCCTTATTTACCATTATACCCTTCAATTCGTGAATTAATCTTAAAATTGGTAAGTTTGGACTTTGTTTTGACACGACATCGTGTGTATTCAACGACCATACGCATTCATTTCGTCATTCTACATTTTCACACTGTATTGGAATAGGCTCCTAAGGGTCCACGGAGTCATCCAACCTCCAAGGTGGAGAGGGTTTTCTTTTTTTGGTCATCATTCTCATTACTCTCACGTTGTTGGTGCCACCCTACATCTCTCTCTCATATAGGAAGTCTTCATCATGTCCACGTGCCAGTATCTGATAACATGTAAATTATACATGAAAATATTTTATCATTAATGCAAATTAAGGCATAAAACATTACATTCTAATGCATGTTATTATATTTTTTATTGTTTATCTATCATTCTATGCAAAATTAAGTTATAATCTCAAAATGCACAAATTTAGGGATAATTATGATAATTTAAGAAAAATATTGTAAGATTAGATTATTCCCATTTTTATTTGAGATTATAATTAGGTTTTAATGTTAAATAATAACAAAAAAATATTTTTTATACACTCATAAATTTTTTAAGTTTTTTTTTTCTAAAAGAAATGAGTGTATTCTTATTTATTAAATTTGATTTTTTAGAATGACCAATAATTAAATTTATGATCCAACAAAAAAAATTTGGATTAATTTATAATTCTATTTTGAAATTTATGAATTTTCTAATTTTTAGCGATTGTTTGGAATTTTTCTGAGTTTTTATAAATTTATTACAATTTATTTTGAATTAAAATGAATAAAAATGATATTGTTATCACATGCAGACATGGCAGCTGATGTGGCGGGTGCAGAAACGTGTCAACACGTGGCAATGTATATACGTGCCACGTGGTGCACACGAATGCGTGTGCACGCATGTGTGATTAGTGAGATTAAGCATCCTTTTTAAGGATATAAGCTAACTCACTAATCATGCGTGCATTATATAGGCATCAAATCGCTTTGATTTTTTGTCATGCAGGATTATCTTTTTATGTTCTTATGCGCATGTGACGTGGCAAAATGTGGAGCGTCTGACCTCGTGATTTAATAGCGCGATCATCAATCATCACTTAAGTGAGGGGGTATGTGACACACTCTGATTCCTTGAAAAATCATTTTAAAATAGTTTAATCTTAACCATTCATCTAAGGAGTTATAACAGCTGAGATTAAAACCATTCAGTGGACATGTAGACGCATCCAGAGCCTCATATCAAGATTGGACAGCGGGCATTTGAGGTCGTTTCTTCTTCACGCACGACGTGGCGAAAATCACAACGGTTCATCTTCAATCACATGGACGCAATTTAAATGTAACGATTCACATCAAGTGCTTTTTATCAAAGCTGTTGATCAAGGATTAAATGCCGATATGATGGTTACGCCCAAATCTCCCTAGAAATTAATATGTTCTTCGACGATGTAAAGCACTCTTGGGTGTTTCGAGTAATCAAATTCTTTATACATCTCCATCCTTGAATCTCTTCCTTTCCTTCGCTTCTAGATCAATTTACGCGTCCAAAGAGTGTTTGAGAGTGAAATTTTCATGAGAGAATAGGGAGAAATCACTCCTTGAATGCCAGGATCGTCTTCAAATTCACAAAATAAAAAGCCTTTGATCCGGTAAGCAATTGGATCAATTTGAGTGTTATCTCGGGTTAAAATTTATGTTTTCCTCCTAATCTCTCTTCCTATAACATTAGAGTTTGATTTTGAATCATAACTTAAGTTAATTTCGATTTTAATTTCGATGTTTCGCTCTCTTCGTGTTCGGAAATTTCTACATAATTTGCTCGTTCATTTCTCCATGAATCTTGATTCAAATTCTATGAGTTTTTTATTCCGTTGATTCCTCTTTGAGTTATCTTTCTAAAATATCAAAATCCCTAACTTCTCACCTCACTTTATTCTTTGATTTGATCAAATTTGATAGAGTTATTTGAAAATACCTTAATTCTTTGTGGATTGGACCCTTTTTCACCTCTATACTATCTAATTCGTGATTATTTCTCTAAATTGATTAGTTTGGAATTATTTTTTATGCATGTCTGCGTGTATTCAACGACCTCACGGTCTCCCTTTGTCAATATCCACACGCCTCCTATGTTGAATGGTAATTCTAAGACTAGATACTACTTTGCACATGCGCACTATGCACTTTTCTACAAAGTGCTCTTCGTGTAATGGAAGGCTAGCCATGTGGAACTATCATCGTGCAAAAATGATAAAATTCTAATATTCAAAAGTCACGTAGTCATGCCAAAAAAAACTTAAACCAATGAATACAATACAAGAAATACCGAATTTGAAAAAATAATGATAAAATCACGTATAATGGCTAATACAGGTTGACTCCAAGTAGAATTAAGATGGAAAATAATGAATCAAGAGCATGCAAAAGAATTCATGAAAGTTGGGGGATGAAACAGATCAGAATATAAAAAAAATTATCTATTTTAAAAAGAGTCAAAAAGGTATTTTGGAGGAGCCTAAGAATGTGATGTAGGCCACACATCCACAAGTGGAGTATGATGTAGTCTAGTTATGAGGCCTAGTAAAGCTTAATCAGCTTGGGAGTATCTCTAGAAGATGAAAAATGTGCAGAAGGTCATCTAGAGACATACAAATATCTCGTGTCATATTCTAGAAATCCTAGAATATCTCTTTTGAGGCCTATCTAAGACTAAAAGCTTCATTTTGTTGCGTCACGTTTAATAGCTGACACATGCATGATGTTAGTATTATATTTCTAAGACTTTGAGTTGTCTTTTCAAGGGTCATGTCACTTGGATGACCCTTCACCTTTTGAGGCCTATAAAAGGCCCCCATTGTACCCCTTGAACTCACACTTTAAAGTTGTCCCATTTTGAGAGCTCTGCTTTCTTTTAGAGTGTTCTCACTGGTAAGAGTGCTTAAGTGCATGTGGATTCAAGCACAACCCCTTGTGGATTTAAGGGTAGAAGAGGTTAGTTTTATGGACTTAGAACCTAACCCTTCTTCTAGAGCAAGGCTTGTGGACTCAAGTCAATGTTCTACATAGTTCCTATTCTAAATCAAGGATTGATGCATAAATCAAGGAACAAAGATTGAGAGATATATATAAATTGGACACGAGAAGACAAAAATATTGTGATTAAGAGCCTAATTAACTATATTAGTGACAAATCAAGTCTAACTAATCATGGCACAATGGAATACCCTAATTTTAACCTTAATTTACAATGATAGGTATGATCGCCATATGATCAAGGATTATTTTACACAATTAGGTTGATAAAGCCTTCAAGGTTAGAAAACTAATTTCTCCATCATATTAAATACTTACGGAGCAATTCTTGCCAACAATCCGAGTAAATGTGTCTAAAATAAATTGGTATCACTTTTTCGTCAAGAAGAATAGTGATTCAATTCCAAGCAAAATTGGTATTGCAATTTCCAAACAGATGAATGAAATGCCTTAAGGACAATCACTATTCATCCTAGTTGTCACCGTGCCCTTTACAAGGGTTGTGGCATTCAAGATGAGACCAAGTTCTCTTTATTTATAAGTAGGAGATGTAAAAGATAGAGGGATGAATTGAATCAGCCTAACATGCATGGTCTGATTATTGAGTTCCATTGGTGCAATGATGTAGATTGTGCTACTTTGCATGATTTTTGGTTTGAGTTGAGAAGACAAAATAGAAATATGGGCAGCACAAAATTGTAGCTTACCAATCAAAGAAACTTCAAAAAATTTGAAATACCTAGAATCTTTGCCCATGGCATGATCCCATTCACAGTCATTATGAGCCACCATGTCACTCCCCCACATCCATCTAATCTGCATCTAATGACCTAGATTCACCGTCAATTCATTATAACCATCAATTAAGTGGGAACCACATACCCAGCCCCTTTAGGTGAAGATTAACTATAAAAATAAATCACTTCTATTGTCACTCCAAATATCACCAAATGTCCACGCATAAAAGAAAACAATTAATACACGAGAATAAAATTTTATAAAATGACCTTTTGAAAAGTATCATTAATGAACATGTCTTTCAAACATAATTAACTATCTACTTATTGATTGAAGGCCTACATGGCACTACCCATGCACCATGAAAGGGACACCTAGGAAAATGGTGCCATGTATGCATGACATAGTTGACCAACTGGGCGCCACTTGGGTGCCACCCAACATGATGCCTAGGCACTGCTTGGGTGTTACATGCTCCTTGCCCCATTCTTGTTGGTTCTTTGGTTGCTTGCCCTGTGATAGCACAACAACATCAACAAGCAACCACATTTTTCCAAAAATGTCGAGGAAAATTTCAATAAATTCTATAAAAATAAAACATCTCCTAAACTTTAAAACTTAATTATTTTCAATCCATACATCCATTGTGGATTACAATTTCTTTTTCAGATTGATCCATTTCAGACTACTATGCTCTATACATTCTAGAAGTCAACATTATCTCATGAAAAAATAAAAAATTCACCAAAATGTGTCATAATGAGTGAAAATACGATTTTGTGTGGCCGTTGAATACACACAAACTCGTGTCAAAACAAGACGAATCCACTGAATAAAAAATTACTCGATTTGGATCAAGATTCACGAAGAAATAAAGGAGAAAAAATGAGGTAGAAAATCGATCAAAAATAGAGAGAAAAACCAAAATTAAATATAAAATTAATCTAATTGATGATTCAATATTAAAATGAATTGCTACAAGAAGAAATATTAGGAAGAAGACACGGAATCTAACTCAAAGTCGCGCTTGAAATGATCTAATTAATTGCCAGATCAAAGACTTTTCATTCCGCGATTTCAAAAATGAAGTTCGGCATTCAAGAGGTGATTTTTCTAATTCTCTCCACAAAATCTTGATTTCAAATGCTCCTTGGATGTGGAAATGAGTCTAGAAGAGGTTTAAGGATTGAGTTGTCTAAACAATTTGATTTGCTCAAAACATCCAAGAATGAAGTTTTTTGTCAAAGTAGACGTTAATTTATTGAGAAATTTGGGCGCGACCGTTGGATGCGTCTCTTCATCTTCAATCAATGTCTCAGATTGAACGTATGTTTGTGAATCATCATCATTAAGTTGCGTCCATTTGATCAACAATGAAGCGCTTAGATTTTTACCACGTCGCATGTGAAGAAGAAGCGTCACTTAACGTCCACCATTTGATCTTCATTGAGCAATCTAGGTTAGTCCATGTGTTCATCGGGTGCATGTAATCTTGATCGTTATAACTCCCCAGATGAGCGGCTGAGATTAAATCATTTTAAAATGAATCGTTGTCTAATCAGATGCAGCCACGTACGTACTCGAGTAAGTGAAAATCAACGATCGTGATTAAATCACCTGATCGTCCGCTCGAGATTGCGCCACGTCACATGCGAATGAAAACAAAGATAAATAGTCCCACATGACATAAATTTAGGTGATTTGACAAGTATATAAGATATCCGTGCATATTGGGTTAGCTTAAATCCATAATGGATACTTAACCCACAAATTACTCACACGCACACACAAGAGCACACACACTCACACACGTGCACACACACGCACGCACATACGCTGACACACATTGCAACGCGGCGATGCTTTGCCACGTCAGGTCACGATATCAAAACCATTTTTTTATTTTTAAAAATAAAAATAACTTTAAATAAATTCAGAAAAATTCTAGAAAAATCTTGAAAATTGAGAAAATTCATAACTTAAATAACATATTTATAACTCCAAATTAATCCAAATTTATTTTTTTAGATCAAAAATTAAATTATCTATCATTATAAAAATTCAAAATATTTAAATAACAAAACAATAAGTTTTCATTTAAAAAATACACTCATTTCTCTGAAAAAATAAAACTATAAAAATATATGAGTGTATATAAAAATATTTTCTCTTATTATTAAATCATTAAAATCCAATTATGATCTCAAATATTGATGGGAATAAAACTATGTTATTGAATTATTTATAATTATCCCTAAAATGATACATTTTTATATCATAACTTCAAATCACATGAAATGATAGATATACACTCAAAATATGATAACATGCATAAGAATGGAATATTTTATGCCTTATTTTATATTAATAATCATGTAAACTCATGTATAAATTGGATGTTATCAATAATCTTGAAATGATTATAAATTTTATCATTATCTCTTCCATTTTATTTATGATTTCTTTTACTCAAGCTCTAAAACAATTCAAACTCAAGAAAATATGATTAATCCATGGTTTTTTGACATTCAAAAAGTTCAAACTTTCTTATATTATCATTTTATCTCTACTTCATGCAAACATGAGTAAACTAATAATAAAGGATGAATATAAAAATAATATAAAAAAATGATAATGTGAGGTAAATTTATGGAAATTTTAATTTATTAGTAATGATACACATAAAAATGACATGTATCAACTACTTAACCCTTTTGGGGGAGAGTGATGGCTAATGGCATGACACATTAAAGATTTAATGGCGTCTGGTCGTGGGACCCCTTCACTACATAGTGGAAGGTGCACATGAGCCCTATTTCAAGTCTTATTAGTGGTCCACCTGTTAGGGGGTTTTCAGGGGATGTCTGGATTACAAACCCAAATGCCTCCCCCCCCACCCCCATCTAAAAAGGAGCAACAACTACCACTACATGCCTCATATCTAGTGCTAGCACTAGTCATTTTTTGCGCTAGCTCACATATAAATTGAAACGAGCAATTTTTTTACAGAAAAGGAGGAAAAGGGGAAAAATATAAAAAAGCAATTTCTTGGCCCTATCTTTTGTGTTATCATTCTCTTCACTGAGAGGGGAAGATCCCTGATCCCTCCCTAGAATAAGAGATATCACGTACCATTAGTGAATTGATATCACCTTTTGCTCATGTCTTTGGTCACAGTGATGACATGTTTTCCATGTTGCACCTTGTCCGACATTTCTTGTGAAGGCCACTCACAATGTCACTCTACAATGTCAACTATCTTATTTATATTTAAATAATTATTTCCTTTTAAGGCTAAAAAGCATCACTAGATTGATGCTACTTTATTGAAATTATACTATACTATTTGTGTTTTTACACTTTCAGATAGACACAACTTATTATCAAACTTTATGTTGAATATATTTCCTACTATTCACATTTGTGTGGATTCTAAGAATGCTTATCATGGCACATCTTACGAGTCCATTAATGCAAGTCGATGCAAAATTTTTTACTTCTTGGGCTTCCAACTACAAGCAATTCCTTAAGCACATTATAAAAATTGTTGTCCTACTAATGAGAAAAATATTCGTAAGAATTCAATTGCTAAATCTATGATATCATGGAGGCTTAGGGATGTAGTCCTTCTAGAAAATAAAAAATAAGCCACACTTGAAAGGATGTCGGAAATTTTTTTACCAATCTTAATGAGGTTATGACCAACTCTTTTTGCAGCTCTAATCCAACATCTCTTTGTCAAGCTCCTATCAACTATTAGATGAGCTTTGTGTCTATCAACCACCCACAAATGACATTTTTAAACTCAAACAATATCATTCTAGTTGGCCACTTATCGCTAATAGCACTCACATCAAAATTGAGGAGTCATAAAGAATGATGAACATAGAGATTATAAATCGCATAACCAAAAGATCTATAAGTAGATAGATCACTAGTATTTAAACGTATGTTCAAAATATTCTTATTCGAGCAATGCTTGAGAAGAACATCAAAATATCTAGAAAGAATAACACTATATAATCTGATTCATATGATGAACATGATTCATCCTATGGCCATCAGTGTGGAGATGCTAAGGACAGAATAGTGGGTACTCTTTGGAAAAAGAGATCACTAAATTAATCTATATGAATCCTTAAATGTTACTATACCAATTTTCAATCAATTTGATTTATGTTATGATTGTGTACGTGGTCCTCAAACTTAAGATAAAAAAGACATCTTATGGATAAATAATTGTGCTTATAGTATGACTTATGAATCCCTAGCTATCGATCTCCAAAACATCAAATATTAGATATGACATGAAGTTCTGAAAAGTGATTGACCGGTCAAGATAGTGATAACATGCAATTTATACTCGTAATTACATGATTATTAATTTAAATTAAGGCATAAAACATTTTATTCGTATGTATATTATCATACTTTCAGTACATATTCATCATTCTATGCAATATGCATAAAAAAATCTTAAAATTGAATTTTAAGGAATAATCATGCACAAATCCAAATTGAAATTTTAAAATAGATTATTCCAATTTATATTTGAGATTTTTTTGAGTTTCAAATATAAATAATAAGAGAAAATATTTTCATACACTCATATTTTTTGAAGTTTATTTTTCAAAAGAAGATAAGTGTATTTTTTGAGTTAAAAATTTATTCTCATGTTATTTTTTAAATTAAAATTTATAGAATAATAGATTATTTAATTTTTTTATAAAAAATGGATTAAAAAGAGTTTTATTTTAAAATTTATTAAATTTCTAATTTTTAGGCTCTTTTTTTGTTTTTTTTAATTTTTGTTAATTAAAACTATTTGAAAAAGAGGTTTTCAAGTGCGTGCTAATGTGGCAATTGACATGTGATAACATACAATTTTAATATAAAATTATATGATTATTAATGAAAATTAAGGCAGAAAACATTTAATTTTTATTCATGTTATCATACTAAAGTGCATATCTATCATTTCATGTAATTTTAAGTTATAATCTAAAAATCCACTATTTTAAGGATAATTATGTATTTTTAAGAATATATTTTAGACTAGATTATTCTCATCTATATTTGAGACTATAATTTGGTATCAATGTTAAATAATAAGAGAAAATACATCTTACATACTCATTTATTTTTCTAAGTTCTAATTTCTAAGAGAAATGAGTGTATTTTTTAAATACAAAATTTATTCTCTTTTTATTTAAATAATTTAAATTTTTAGAATAATAGATAAATTAATTTTTGATACAATGAAACAAAGTTTGGATTCATTTGGAGTTATATTTTGAAATGTATGAATTTTCTAATTTTTAGAGAATTTTTCTAGAATTTTTTTGAATTTTATATGAATTTAATTCGATTTATTTTGAATTAAATTAATAAAAAATATTATTTTTATCGCATGCTGATGTGGCAACTGACATGGCGCGAACGAAAAAGTGTGTCGCCACGTGGCATCGCGTAGGTGTTTGCGCATGTGTATGCATGTGTGTGTGTGCGCGTGTTCGCGCGTGTGCGTGCACAGGTGCGCACGTGTGATGAGAGAAATATAGCTTCCCTTTGAGGAGAACACTATCTCACTTTTATGCATATATATACATATCAATTCCCCTTGACTTTTGTCATTTAGGACTATTTTTATGTTTTTATATGCGCAGGTGACGTGACGTCGTGTGGAACGTTTGATCAGACGATTTAATCCCGATCGTCGATCATCACATAAGTGAAAGGGATACATCGCACATTTTGGTTTTTTAGAGAATTTTTTTAAAATGATTTAATCTTTGCCGTTTGATCTGAGGAGTTATAACATCTGAGATTAAAACCGATGAAACGCATCCGGAGAGTTAGATCAAGACCAGACGGATGCGTTTCATGCATTTCTTCTTCACGCGCGTCGCAGAGAAATCTCTACGGTCCATCTTTAATCTAATGGACGTGACTTAACCATAATGATTCAAAGCTTGGCGTTTCATCTCAGCCGTTAATCAAGGATGAAACGCCAAATCTAACAGTTAGGCCCAAAATTTACTATAAATTGAGATGTTCTTCGCTGATGTAAATCATTCTTGGATGATTTGGAGTAATCAAGCTTTCTAGATACCACCATCCTTGAATCTCTCACTTTCTTCCTCTTACAAACACACTTCCGCATCCACAGAGGGTTGAAAGTGAGATTTCGTCATAAGAATAGAGAGAATTCGCCTCTTGAACGTCGATGATGGTCTTCAAAATTGTGGAATAATAAGCTTTTGATCAGGCGATCAATTGGATCATTTCTATCGCTATCTCGTGTAAGATTATATAGTTTTCTCCTAATCTTTCATCTTGTATCATTAGATTATAATTTCGAATCGTAGGTTTAGTCAATTTTGTTTTTAATTTCGGATTTCTCTCTCTTTGCGTTCAGAAATTTTTATCTAATTCACTTGTTAATATGTCCGTGAATCTTGATCCAAATTCTGTAATTTTTGATTATGTGGATTCAATTTCAAGTTATCTTTCCAAATCTATTAAAATCCATAATTTCTCACCTGAATTCATCATTCAAATTGATCGAATTTCAAAGAATACCTTAAAAATACCTTAATTCTCCGTGGATTCGGCCCTTATTCACCAATATGCTATCTAATTCAGGATTATTTCTATAAATTGGTGAGTTTGGTAATTATTTTGACGCGTGTCCGCATGTTTTCAACAACCTTGAGGATTCGCTTTGTCAACGTGGCATGCCCGCTTGTGTGTTGACATGTGGCGGCTTATGTGCATGCCACATGGCCCACGTGTGGCACACGAGTAGCGCATGAATAACATGTTCTTAGTGATTAGGGACCCTTAATGGGCATAACCTAATCACATAGGCCCACATATGTTTTATATGTGTTGTATTGCCTTTATTTTCCTAATGTGGACTATGTGCGCTTTTATTTTATTAGAGGTGATGTGGTGCATTTTGGAGCATGCACTCCCGTGATTTAATCACAACCCTCCATTTTCACTTAAATGGAGGTATGTGTTCATTTCTTGTTAGGCGGTGATTTAACTTATCTCTTGTGATGAATCCTTGCCTTTCATTGTAAGAGTTGTAATTGCAAGGATCTGAAGTCAACATGCTCTCCAAAACTTTAATACAAACATTGTACACAACGGATACTTACTGAATCGAATATTTGACGCATACAATTATCAATGGGAGATAATCCTATCATCTAGTATAGATGAAAACCATACTTGCGAGATTCATTTAAAGGAGATCTCTAAGCTCGTTCAAGTGTTCGGCCTCTAATGGTATCCACACAATCTCTAGATGATCAAATCTCCTCTGCAACACTCATCACCATGAGAGAAAAGAGAAGAGAGGAGGGAGACTCCACTAGGCTCACATGGGCACCTCTATTATTGTCATTCTCCTTATATTTATAGACTTTGGGAATATGAAATTTTTACAAAGGCCCTTTTTATTATGTTTATATCAACCGATAGCCATTTATCTTATGTGCTAACCCTCTAGGTCCATATATCTGATCAGTTAATAACTCTATCGACCCAATAATACTTATTGGTCCTCCTTATTAATTAATATACATCAACATATATATTAATTCATTTAATGATCAATTTAACTCAATCGACAAGTTGAGTTGCTAGCCCATTGGGTGCCAAGCTACATCACGTGCTTTAGGGAGATATGGAGTATATGAGAACTCCCTCATGAAACCTTGTTATCATCAATTATCATGTAAGTTTTAACCCTTTATCCATGCGAGACTCATGAATGACTTAGGGTATGCAGAAATGTCAAAACCCTAATCAGTTACTCAATTTAGTGCTGATGTGAGTAGGAAATCATCTAGAAAAACTTCTCTATTATTTTCACTATGTCGGCCAAATATTTAACCGTGTCTAATTCCATGAGTAGATCTCCTCTTAGACCAAAGACAGATGATCCTATCTCGACCACTCAATCAACTTTGAGGACTTCATGTCATGTCCAATCTAAGACTGTTTAGAGATCTCGTGGCTAAGGATTCGTAAGTCATAGTCAAAACATGATCATCCATCCACAAGGTGTCTTTGGTGTCTCAAGTCAAAGGACCATGTATTTGATTATGGGGTCGATAAACTTTAGAAATTTTGATCAAGACATTGAGTGCAACGGAAAGACATTTGAATTGGATATTCAAAACACCAAATATCCATCACCACGTACACAACTGTAATAGGAATCAATCTGATAGAAAATTTGGTATAATATCATTCAGGATTCATACAAATCAATTTAGTGAAATCTTTCTCCAAAGAGCACCCACTATCTATCCTTGGTGTCTCTACACGAATCGTCATAAGATTAGCCATACTCATCACAAGAGCTGGATTAGACAATGTTATTATTTCTTGATAATTCGATGTCCTTCTCAAATATCCTCATGAATACGAATATTTAGAACATATATATAAAGACCAGTTATCATTGAAGTATGATCTCATTAAAATTCACTTGATCATTGCACATGCTCAAGGACTTTATTGCAAACATCACACAAGAATGACAATGAATAAAAGTTCATTTCAATGAATATAATTGAAATATGAAAGTGTGATTGGATTGAAGGAAACATAATATCCATTAATAAAATTTGAGGATTCAATATGGCCAATGGACTTCAAAGGACGTGTGACAACATCCTAGACATTTCGATGGAGATCAAACAGCAAGCATTTCATGACATTTAATATCCAAACACCGATGTGGCATCATCACAACACTCCATCGTGAATTTGATAGCCATGATATAAGAATAAACGATTCGCCTCCCCTGCATTAATCTCAGCCATTGATCAAAGATGAATCAATGATCTAATGGACATGCCCAAATTTCTCATATTTATACTCTCTCTTCGATGAAAAAATTATTCTTCGATTGTTTTGATTAATCGAACCTTTTGGACAGCTCGATCATTGAATATCCTACTTCAATCATCTTCTAGACCCATTTTTGTGTCCAAGGATTGCTTTTAGTCAAGATTTCATCGAAAGAATAGGGAGCATTCATCTCTTGACTCCGAATATCTATTTTTAAAAATGCAAAATAAAGAGCCTTGATACGATGATTAACATGATAATATGGAATGCGATTTTTGGCTGAATTATGTGTTTTCTTCATAATCTTTGGTCATTTATCATTACATTTTAATTTTGAAACTTATATTAGGTTAATTTTTAGAAAATTTATCAAGTTCTCTCTCTTCGCGATCAATTTCTCACTGCTTTTTTCGCTCCTTGATTTCTCCATGAATACTAATCCAAATTGAGTGATTTTTTATTCCATGGATTCTTCTTAGTCTTATTTCTAAAAATATCAATTATTTTAATTTCTCACCCCCACTGTATTATCAAATTTGATCAAAGTTTGAATATATATAAAAAGTTTCCCTAATTCTCTGTTGATTTCGACCCTTACTCACCATTATCCTAATTAATTCACAATTAAAATTAGTGAGTTTGAAAATTATTTTGACACAAATAAGTGTGTTTTCAATGACCACACAAATTTGTTCCATCAGATAGGAACATCCGTCTTTGAGCTAAGAGAAGATTGACTCAAGGAATGAGATACAGTCAAATCATTGGCCAAGGTAGTAGAAATATTGGGGAAGGTGATCTTAATGATTTTCCTCCATATATCATTGTTAACTTGATTGAACAATTTGAGTTTAACAGTTAACCATATCCAAAGTTATTCATGAGGCTTGTGTAGATGAAAGATTTCATTCACAATGACGAATAGTGGTAATATTCTAATAAAGAGTTCTTATACATGTCATATCTCCTAGAGCACATGGTGTACCATGATACCTAATTCGTTGAAAACTCAATTTATCAATTGAGTTTAATCGATCATGGACTAATTGATCTATATATTGATATAGATAATTAATAAGATTTGACCAATAAGTGTTATCGGGTCTATGAAGTTATTCACCAGAGAAACATATAAACCTAGAGGGTCACACACATAAGGTCTATGAAAAATAGTAGACATAGACATAATTGTGAGGGTTTTCATGAAAAGTTCATGTACCCAATGTTCGACGACACCTAAGAGTACTCATCAAAACACTTTTAGGAAACTCTCTCATTCCTTATCTTTCTCTCTTGGTGAAAAGTGTTGAAGAAGAAATCCAATCCTCCAATGATCGTGTGGATATTGTAAGAGGTTAGATACTTTGAGAAATTACAAGAACTCCTTCATTAAACCCTGTAAGTATGGATATTTAATCTATACTACATGATAGGATCATCATTTCCTAGTGCCTCAACGTTTTGAGTGTTTGATTCTATGTCTTCTACCGCATTCAATGTTTTGATGAAAAATTGTAAGTGTATCGAGCATTTAGATCCTATCATATGCAAGATAAGAGTATTATAAAAGCAAATAAGTGTTTGATTTGGCACTTCTGCCCCCCTCAAGGCAGCCTTTTCCTAAAATAGCACCACTTCTAATCTTCACAAAGAGTATGAGAGGCTCAATTTTCCTGAGCAATGAGATAGCCTTGTGGCTTCCAAGTTTGAGGCTTTGAGAAACTTCTAATGCATAATGTACATGAATTTACTTCTTTAGGAATATGAATTTTTTTAGGAATTTAATTGTTTTTCTGTGCATAAATTGGAGATAAAATAGTGGAATATGCATTTTTGATCTCTCTCAATGTCAAAACATCTTGAAATAATTTAATTTTTTGAGTTTACATATTCTAGGTCATGAGTGAATAAACCATTATTTATCTTATGCTAAGGAGAATTAGGAAAATCATGAATAGTTTTTATGAATTATATTTTTTACTATTACTTTCAAGACAACACATAATCTACATGCTAAAAGAAACTCGACTCTTTGGAAGCAAGTAGGAGACCTCTCCAGTCAAAGCACAAACAGCGTACTAGTATGCCACCTTGCCATTACACAAGGATGCACACCAATAAAGAAGCTCATAGATAATCTAATATATCTTGTATTTACTTTAATTATCTATACTGTCAAACATTAGCCCATTCATGCACAATCCTCATCAAGATCACTAGAAAAAGTTCACTGAGTGTTGGCATATGTGAAATGAGTTCTTGGTGAGGCTTGGTACATAAGAGTGATAGAAATTTCCAAGCTGAAAATCATTCTGAATAAATATATGTTGACAAAAAGTAGATCAAAATCTACATCAAAAAACCTTCACATGTGAGGAAACCTCATCACTTAAAGAAGCATGAAGAAAAAATTCCTCTCCTAGTCAAATGTTTAAGGTGAATATATGATGTAGCCTAAGGAGCCATTTTTGGTTTGGCCCACTTAGGAGGCCCATTTAAAGCTTAGTGGGCTAGAAAAGAGTCTTTAGGAGCTGAAAATATGTGCATAGAATCACTCAGAGATGCACAAATATTTTATGTTACATTTTATATTTTCTAGAATATAACACAATATCTTTGTTGAGGCTTGTCCAAGCCTAGAATCTTCCTTTTTCCTATTTTCATTTATGTCCCTTGACACGTGCATTTTTAGAGTTTTATTTTTAAGATTATGAGTTGTCTTTTCAAGGGTATTGTCTTCTGAATATCACTTCTCTTCTTTAGGCCTATATAAGGATCACATAACCCTTAAAAACACAATTGAAGTTGTTCCCTTTTTTGAGAGCTTTGCTTTATTTCCTTTCAGTGTTCTCTTGTTTGAGAGTTCTCCACTACTTGTTGATTCAAATAAAACCTCTTGTAGATTCAAGGGTTGAAGAGTTTAGTTTTGTGGATTCATAAGCTAACCTTTCTGGTAGGCAAGACTAGTGGATTCAAATCCCTAATCTACATTTTTACTATGCTAAGGCTGAGTCAATATCTCTAGATGGCCGATATAATAATTGAGATGAAGTGAAAATGATAATAGTTCTCAAAATTTGGATTCTGGTCACCCACTCATATGTTCATGCATTGTGACAACCAAGCACACATCTTCATCATGGGAGACTCAAATTGGCATGAAAGGATAGAGCACATCAAGGTAGAATACTATCACATCCATGAAAATATGCTCTAGAGGTTTATCATACTCGAAATGTTTTCTTTGTTAGGAAACTACTAAACATCTCCACAAATATCATGAGCCATAGCTCCCATGATACTCTTTCTAATGCGCAAGATGATTGAAATCTCAGTTCCACCTTTAGGGAGAGCATGAGAAAGTTCCCATAAATTCGTCATGGGGAAGTCGACGATTCTCCTAAAAGGAATCCCAAGACTTCCCTCAACATTTCTATAACCTCCTTTGAGTCTTCTCTCTCCCTAGGTAAATATATCTCCTCTATATATCTTCATCTCCTCATATCTTCACCTTCGTTTCTCTTCACCTTCTTATACCCTTTCATATTCCATCCTCTCCTATATATGTGAGGTTATAGGTTCAATGAAATTTCATCCAAGTAGTATCTTCATTATCCCTTTCTCTCTTACTATTTTTTATAAGGGATCTATGAATTGCTTATTTTTAATTATTAGAATTTCAACATAACTTTTGCATTTATTTATTCCATCCGATATTTTTTAATGTGCAATGAATGAATAAATAATCATTGGATGCTATATCAACATCACATTCATTCTACATATTGATATTGCATTCTTACATTCCTATGACTAGGAATTTTTTACCAAATCTTTTGGATATTAGTGGCCAACAAGAAATTTAAGTCATTTATTCAATTACCATCGTATAACTCAATCTGATCATTGTTTTTATGATAAATAATTATCCACAAGTTTCAGAGAATAAAAAAAACTAATCCATTAAATATTCCCAATATTTTTATAAGGACATTATACTGGAGGGCAAAGATGGTTATCATTCTCATTAATCATGTACATGGAACATGTATAATAAAAATTAATTATAGGTCTTCAAGTACTTGGGTTGTCCCATTTTCACAGAGTAAAGTCATTCACGAAAGTAATTGAAAATATTTATTATTGAGGTATTCAAAATGATCTTTTGATTGTTAAGTCCTGGGTCATCAATTTATTGGGTTCCCATAATTAGTCTCATATAAATACATGTTCTCATAGAGGACTTCCCACTTTAATCTTTCCCTCAAATGAAAGAACTTCGTGTTTCTATGTTTTACTAGGAGGTGATGAAGGTCCCCACATATCCAACACCAGCAATGAAAAATGACACGGACTGCAAATAAATAAATATGTAGAAGTAATCCATCCTGTATGTGTAGTTGTATGAAGCACATATGAGAAGGTAGATGGCAATAAAGAGCTCCAAGATGTGTAATCTATCAATCAACACAAGAAATCCATCATTAGCCTCCATAGATTGTGCTACAATTTGGCTTCTACACTTCTATTACAAAAAAATCCATTTGGACTTAAGGTTTTTTTTTCTTTAATCAGTAAAATCAATTTGGTGAAGCACAAGTTGTTCTCCTTACTAAAAAAATATTTCATGCTCTATAAAATTAAAGGGAAAAAAAGAAAGATGAAATTTTGGAAAATAGATTGTTGAATATACCGTGCAAACCAGCCAATGAAACCATTCCATGAAAGCCTTCTTAAAATATTTTGTCTTATGGAGTTGTTGGCTCCTAACTTTTGTGTCACAACCCACTCGTTCACTCTACCAATATCCAATAGTCCAACAGTCACTGCCTTGCAACGATGGAGTGACATGACATTCTCAAATAAGACCCAAAAAATCAATAGATGGATTGACCTAGAAAAAAACACATATCAGAATTCAAAATTTTTTTGTGAAACATACACCCATTACTAATATGTTAATACAATCAATCAGTCTTTATTTAAATAGTTTCCTGATTTTCAAAATCACAAATTATTAGGTAAGAAATAAATCTGTCCATACTTATTGACATTTATTTTCATAATCATTACTTCCAAAATTCATGGTCGAAACTTTACATGAGGCTAAAAAATATTTTCTATCAGAATAGAATTAAAAATATTGAAATCAATTTATACTAATATGAAAAATAATTCATAGTAATTTTTATTTCTTGCATCTTTATGGAATTTGTAGTGTCAGAACTATTAACTTGATGATGTAGTTTTAATATAATTTATTTAAATTATAGCGATTACACTAAAATTAGGTGTAAACAACGAAAATAGAATCTATCATACACAAAGAAAATGAATATCTAGTAAACTAGATAATTTATCTAGAAACAACATAATATTTAATGTCTAGTTAGTAGGTATGAGGATTATTTTTCCTTAGGAGAAATTTGGCATATTTATTATTTTACATAGATTAATTTTTGATGTAATATCTATGAACATGGAAGAAGCACTAAAAATAGAATTTCTTAAATATTAATAAGTCAAAGCATAATTTTATAGATAAATTGAACAAGATCTAGTTTAATCAAACCTTGGAGTGCCAACAGCACTAAGAAGTGTTATAACTGAAGGTATGTAGATTATTGACCAAAATGGAATTTGAATTTCTGGGAAGAATGAAACTGATGGTATAAGAACACAGTAGAGAGCGAAGGTCACATAATGAGAGATGATCCTTCTAACTAAAAAGAAACTGTAGAGCAGATAAAACTTCCTCCAGAAGGAAACTTTCTGCAAATCAAGAAGGCACAAGTTAACAAAACTAAGTAGAATCAGATGAAGATTCTATGAAAAAGATGCATTTGTCATGATAAACCACTAGATGGCCTCTATCTAGTGATCAAAAATCTTGATCACAATATTTTGGGGATCAAATTGCCCATCTCATTAAGTAACCTCTTAATAGAAATTTTTCGATTTATAAGTAAGTTTTAAAAAACTATGATATTTAATAGAAAATAAATAACTTTTTAATCCTATTAGACTATTCAAATGACAAAAAAATTCATCCAACAATTTATATTAATAAGAATGATTTTTCATGCCCTATGTTTTCTCCATGTTGGGTATCTTATCTTTTAGCACTCCCTTCTATTACTTGATGTTAATGACTTTTCATGTGGGGATTAATTTCTCACCTTGCTTTCTCACAATCTCCATTGCCATTTTCTTCACTCAAATTGGCAGGACCACAAGCCCATCTATGTTGTTGGTAACGATATGCCTTTGAAGGTGCTTGGAAGCTCACTGTTTTTACCTGATTTATTTCACCAACATAGTGAAATCTCCACACAAAAATGACCTATCTATTTCAATTGAGGACCAGTACCTTGACATCTCCCAAGTAAATGAACTTCCACCCTCTAAGAGTTGCCCTAATTGCCAAGTCCATGTCCTCCACAGTTGTTCTTTCTTGCCACCCACCAGCTTCATTGAGAGCATGGATCCTCCAAACTCCAGCAGTGCCTACAAAGTTGCAGCTTCTTCAAACCTGAATTTATTAGCCATGTGTTTTCTTTTGCACCTTAGTTTCTCACCATTAAAACCAAAGAAAGCCAGAGTAGATGAACCCGGATTCTTGCTCAACCTTGAAGTGATAGTCCATCGACATTTCCTGAATTCTAGTCATCAAACACTCGTTTGCATTCACTGGAAATTTAGAAGAAAGATCACCAAGTGGAAAAAAATTTCATCCTTCACTGGAAGAAATTTCAAGAGTGGAAGTTTCATAGAATTTCTCTTCATTAAACGAAATGAAAAATCAAGATTGTTATTTGGGAATGACAATCAGATCTGATCTAGAGGGATCATGATCAATTTCGTGATGATTGGTCTCCTATACAAATCAATCGGGTATGATTGAAGATCCGATCAAGGGGATGTCAATCACTTCCTCAATCTGATCAATGATCGGATCTAGACCCCTCAATCCGATCGATAGCATGATTGAAGAAGTGACTACATCACATCGATTATCTGCACTAAAAAAATATCTTAGAAAAATAAAATAGATTATACAAAATTATTAAAGTGTAAAATAATTGAAAAAAAAAAATCTCATGATCTGATTGACTGATCAGATCATGAATCGAGTTCTCATTCGATCATTGACTCATATCTGCTGACTTACCAAAGTCCCCATTTTGGCAGATTGACAATACAATCCAATCCCTTCGATCCGAGACACTGATCGTTATGAAGAAATATCATCGGAAGAACAAAGTATTGAAAAAGATAAATTTATTTTACCGAATTTCCACCGAGCTTGAACAAGAGCGACGTCCGGATTGTGAAAGAGGAAGGGGAATCGTTCTCTTTAAATAATCGTTGTCGGGCTGGAAGTCCGCATCAAATATGGCGACGTAGTCATAATTTTTTACGTAGCTGTACCTCATTCCTTCCCTTAGAGCTCCGGCTTTGTACCCTTGTCTATCTCCTCTCCTCTCATATCTCACGTTGATTCCCTTTGAGAGACCATTTCTCGCACTCCTGCTGCACGAGATCCTAGAGAAGAGAAAAGAAGAAGAAGAAGAAGAAGATGATGATGATGAAAGAAGAAACAAGAAGAAAGAAGAAGAAGAAGAAGATGATGATGATGAAAGAAGAAACAAGAAGAAATAAGAAGAAGATGATGATGATGATGAAAGAAGAAACAAGAAGAAAGAAGAAGAAGACGATGATGATGATCAAAGAAGAAAGAAGAAGAAAGAAGAAGAAGATGATGATGATGATGAAAGAAGAAACAAGAAGAAAGAAGAAGAAGATGACAATGATGATGATGATGATGAAAGAAGAAACAAGAAGAAAGAAGAAGAAGATGACGATGATGATGATGATGAAAGAAGAAACAAGAAGAAAGAAGAAGAAGAAGATGATGATGATGATGATGATGATGATGATGAAATAAGAAACAAGAAGAAAGAAGAAGAAGATGACGATGATGATGATGATGAAAGAAAGAAAGAAACAAGAAGAGAGAAGAAGAATATGATGATGATGATGAAATAAGAAACAAGAAGAAAGAAGAAGAAGATGACGATGATGATGATGATGATGAAAGAAAGAAAGAAACAAGAAGAGAGAAGAAGAATATGATGATGATGATGAAAGAAGAAACAAGAAGAAAGAAGAAGAAGAAGATGATGATGATGATGAAAGAAGAAACAAGAAGAAAGAAGAAGAAGAAGAAGATGATGATGATGATGATGAAAGAAGAAACAAGAAGAAAGAAGAAAAAGATGACAATGATGATGATGATGATGAAAGAAGAAACAAGAAGAAAGAAGAAGAAGAAGAAGAAGAAGAAGAAGATGATGATGATGATGATGATGATGAAAGAAGAAACAAGAAGAAAGAAGAAGAAGATGACGACAACGATGATGATGATGATGATGAAAGAAGAAAGAAGAAGAAAGAAGAAGAAGAAGAAGATGATGATGATGATGATGATGATGATGATGAAAGAAGAAACAAGAAGAAAGAAGATGATGATGAAAGAAAAAACAAGAAGATGCTGATGATGAAAGAAGAAACAAGAAGATGATGATGATGAAAGAAGAAACTAGAAGAAAGAATAAGAAGATGATGATGATGTCGATGGTGATAGAAGAAAGAAGAAGAAGAATAAGAAGATGATGATGGTGATGATGATGTTGATGGTGATAGAAGAAGAAGAAGAAGAAGAAGATGATGCTGATGATGATGTTGAAGGTGATAGAAGAAAGAAGCAGAAGAAAGAATAAGAAGAAAAAGAAGATGATGCTGATGATGCTGATGATGCTGATGGTGATGAAAGAAAGAAAGAAGAAGAAGAAGAAGATGATGCTGATGATGATGTTGAAGGTGATAGAAGAAAGAAGCAGAAGAAAGAATAAGAAGAAAAAGAAGATGATGCTGATGATGCTGATGGTGATGAAAGAAAGAAAGAAGAAGAAGAAGAAGATGATGATGATGATGATTTTGATTTTGATGGTAATAGAAGGAAGAAGAAGAAGATGATGGTGATGATGATGATGATGATGGTGATGATGATGATGATGATGATGGTGATGATGATGTTGATGGTGATAGAAGAAAGAAGAAGAAGAAGAAGATGATGATGATGATGATGATAATGATGGTGATAGAAGGAAGAAGAAGAAGAAAGAAGAAGAAGATGATGATGATGATGGTGATGATGATGTTGATGGTGATAGAAGAAAGAAGAAGAAAATGATGATGATGATGCTGATGATGATGTTGATGGTGATAGAAGAAAGAAGAAGAAGATGATGAAAGAAGAAGAAAGAAGAAGAAAGAAGAAGAAGATGATGATGATGGTGATGATGATGTTGATGGTGATAGAAGAAAGAAGAAGAAGATGGTGATGATGATGATGTTGATGGTGATAGAAGAAAGACGAAGAAGATGGTGATGATGATGTTGATGGTGATAGAAGAAAGAAGAAGAAGATGATGGTGATGATGTTGATGGTGTTAGAGGAAAGAAGAAGACGATGGTGATGATGATGATGTTGATGGTGATATAAGAAAGAAGAAGATGATGAAGAAGAAGACGATGACGATGATGAAGACTGACCTTGATAACTGGATCTGTTGAGTCATCTAGGACTTGCACTAGGAGCCTGTCCGCCGGCCATTGGAGTCTGCATGCAGCTTCTATCGACAAATGATAAACCTGCTTGGATAGATAGATGGATGGACTGAAAGAGAGATAGACAGACGGATAGATAGATCGATAGACCGACAGAAAAACGGACAGATAGATGTATTGATTGATTAATAGATTGATAGAGAGAGAGAGAGCAGAGAATGAATGAGAGAGACAGCGGTAGATAGAGAGTGAGAGGTTTAGAGAGATAGGGGTGGGCAAGAGTGAGAGACCCCGAATTAGATTGGGAGATAGAAGAATAGAGTTACATAGAGATATAGGAGAAGGGGAGAAATGAGAGGGAGAGGAGTTAGAGAGAGAAAGAGGGTTTGAGAGACAAGCGATGTAGGAGGGAAAGAAGAGAGAAAGAGTTTGAGAGACTTGGAGAGAGATAGGAGGGGAAGAAGAGAGGGAGGCATAGAAAGAAAGATTTTGAGAGACTTAGAGAGAGTTAAGAGGGGACGAAGAGATGGAGACAGTTAGAGAGAGAGAGAGAGAGTTTGAGAGACTTAGAGTGATATAGGAGGGGAGAGGAGTTGAGAGAAAAGGAGAGTTAGAGAGAGAAAGAGAGACATTGAAGGGAGAGGAGTTAGAGAAAGAAAGAGAAATAGGAGGGGAAGAGAAGTTAGAGAGATGAAGAGAGAGTCAGGTGACCTCGAGCGAGATAAAAGGGGGAGTTAGAGAGAGCAAAGAGAGATAGGGAGGGGGAGAGGAGTTATAGAGATAAAGAGAGACCTGGAGAGACTTGGAGAGATATAAAATGGGGAGTTAGAGAGAGAAAGAGAGACTTAGAGAGAGATGTAAAAGAGAGAGGAGGTAGAGAGAAAAAGAGAGACTTAGAGAGAGAGGGGGTTAGAGAGACGTATAGAGAGAAAGAATGTTAGAAAGATAACCTCTTTCTCGTTGTACATGGGTATCTGGACGATCACCATGGGGTAGGCAGCGGAGCCGAGCTCCTCATCTCCCTCCAAATGGGCACGCACGTATATAACCTCTGAGGCCGTCGCCTGCGAATCTTCACCAGCAAGCTCACGAAGCCCATTAAGAACTTCTCCGCCAGCAGCATCGACGATCCCACAATGCAAATCCAGATGGAAACCCTTAAAAACGGGATGACGAAGAAAGATCTCAGATAATTCAAGCTCTGCGGTATTCCCCTCCAGTCTTGGGCTCTGACTATTGCTTCGATCAGGAAGCCGGACACTACGCGAAACGCCAAGAAAAGTTTAAAATCGTTATTCTCGCGGCAGATAATGATGATGAAGAAGAGGCAAAAATAATGAAGAACACAGGAGATAAAGAGGGAATAGTACTCTTCATCGTCGCGGCTGCAGCAATGGAGCTCTCTATTTTTCGTGTATATAAGGGCCCACACCAGAGCTATCGCCCCTCGAGAACATTACGAAATAATAGTGCTTGAGAAATCCAGCTACTACTGACGTAGACATCTCTCTCTCGCTCTACACATATAGATATCAATTATATTTGTATCTCTATCTCTGGCCATATCTATCTCTCTCTCCATATAAATATATATATATGTATGTATCAATATCCCTTTATTTTCTCTCTTTGTCTATCTCTCTGACTCTTATCTCTTGCGCTCTCTCTATATAGATGTATGTGCATCTCTCTCTCTCTATATATATATCTGTCTCTTTCTCTTCTATAGCCAGCTTGGGAAATGTAAGCACTTCATCAGAGGTCCTATCATCTGTAGCTCGATGAAGAAAACTAGTAGAGATAGTCTGTAACGTTTGGAAGGAGGAACTCGTTTTCTTTTTCTCTGCCGTGGAATGCAGGCAAAGAATCTCCTTGTCGCGCACGTGCATTTAACACGTTCAGAGTTTCCTTCTCCTCGCCTTTCAGAGTGAAATCAGTGGTGAGAAAGGGGATGATGGAAAGCTTCAGTCTGTTGGGATGTGTTTCAAAAGGTGTATCTTCAAGAATGGATAGATCATTGAAAAATTAGTCTTCACTCGTTTTTTTATGAGCGAGTTCTAGGAGGGGTAATGGCGATGGCCAATGCAATAGTAGTAGTAGTTTGGCATAGAAATGCTGTATAGTTTTGTTTCTCTCTGTCGGAGTTTCTAGGGTTTGTCCTAGCCTTCATGAACAAGATAGGTATAATTTTGATTTCAACATCATTTTCAACGTTTTTTTTTCTTTTCTAGAAAGATAGCATCCCTTACCATCCAAGTTATAATTTCAGTAGCATTTGCATTCCAAAAAATATATTTTATAGGGTGACAAAAGGAATTGTCAGTAGATGGTATCCCCTGAAGTAAAATGATTGACATCAGCTACCTCTGATGGACTCAATTGCTCGCAGATGAGACCAAGTTGACTCAAGTGATGAGTCCACTAGCTTTAAAATAAATAAATAAATAAATAAAATTCTTAAATATTACCTTGAATATTTATTTCAAAGAATTAATTTAACATTTTTCATCTATTATTTATCATGACTATGTATTATGATTCTTTTAACATTTAGATGAGTTATGTTTTTTCAATGCTGATTAAATTACTTGATTTTTTAGTAGAGAATTACATTTTCTTCAATTTACATTAATCTTTAATAAATGTCAATGTCTTTTAAATTGGTCTAATAAATGTCAATGTCTTTAATATAAATAAAATTTTTAAATATCTTATACCTCTTCATCTTTTAAGTATTATAAACATATTTCAAATAAAGAATTCAACACATGTGGCATTACTAGATATGATATGTGAAACCCCATTTTCACGGTTTAGGCTGCTCCCATTTTGCTTCTCTCAAAAAATGATGTCTTTCTTAAATCTGTAATGTCAATTCATGATTAGTAAATATAAACCTTTAAAATTTTAATTAAACATATCTCATATTTATAGGATATGATTCACACATGTACTTTAAATATTTATTGACTAATCATGATTAATTAATATAAATACCTTTAAAAAAATCATAGAGAATATTTTATACATATATGACATATATGCATATGTATTTAATCTATAATTTTAGTTCATGATTATTTAAAATAAATACCTTTTAAAAAATTTAAAATATTTGATATGATTATCTTTAAAATCATTCATTTGTATCCATACTTAATATCTTTCAAAACTTAATTTAACTTATTCAATATGTATGTCACATATATCTTCATTCTTTCTTAATTATCTTTTAGAATTTATATTTCATTTTTAGCTATATTTTCATTGATAGTTTGAATATTTATAATTTTTTTGTATTTTCAAAATGAACATAAACAAATCTTTCAAAGTGTTAGTTTGAGTGCTAGCACATTTGTTCGTGTTGACAAACACGTTCACACATCCCTACTCATAAAATGTGAGATGAAAAGCACCTTAGAAGCATACGAAATGTGCATTTTATGAAATGTGTTCAATAAAAAGTCTTAAAATAATTCAAATGTATCTAAAAATGTAAATATACATATGGTATATCATAATGTCTAGATAGTAACATCAATCTAGATGTATCAATTTTTCCATGAAAAAGGATTAAATAAATCTAAATGATGTAGTTGATGTTGTAGAGTGATACTAGCAGTGTCCTCAAGAGGAAAGTGATGGCTTGGGTAGGAATCCATGGAGAAGACTACTTTGGATAGGGAGTAGCATGGAACATGTATTTGCAATGCAACCAAGGAGATGAGTACAGATGAATGTTGGCACACTAATGGTTGTGTAATGATAAAGGAAAAAGCCAATAAATTAGAGATGTCAATGATGATGGCAAAGATGCACAGAAGAAGAAAGAAATGGAGGTATCAACAAATAGTGATGCCCTTGTGTGTGGATGATTCAATGTTGATGTCTCTTAGATAGAGGCACTTGTAATTGTGCACGTCTATGATAGGCCAATCACCCTAGCCTCACTATCAAAAGTATTGATGTCACCTTAGGAAGGATCTTAGCAGACTACCATTCAAGGATTCATATAGATTAAAGCAGTGAACTCTTTCTCCAAAGAGCACCCACTATCTATCCTTATTGTCTCCATATTGATGGCTACAAGATCAGCCATACTCATCATATGAGTTATCTTAGAGAGAGGAACACGAAAAAGAGAGGAAAAATAGAAAGTAGGGTTTGATGTGATGGATACATGCACGAGAGAGAGATATATAGGAGAGAGATAGAGAGGAGAGAGAAAGGGAGAAAGTGGGCTTCAGCCCAATAGGAGAGGGAAGAAGATATGCTTTAACACTCCCCCTCAAGCTGGAGCGTGAAGATCAAACATGCCCAGCTTGGATCCGATGGTCTCATATGCAGGGCCTGGTAGGGCCTTAGTAAAGATGTCTGCCAACTGATGTGCGGAAGCGACGTGCGGGGTACAGATGGTACCATTATCGACATACTGTCGTATGAAGTGGCAGTCGATCTCAATATGCTTCGTCCTCATATGGAACGTAGCATTACTAGCGATAAAGGTAGCAGCCATGTTATCGCAGTACATCTGCATAGGCCCTTCTGGCGGGAAGCCAAGCTCGGTGAGAAGAGAGCGTAGCCACAGCATTTCTGCCGTGGTATCCGCCATGGCTCGATACTCGGCTTCGGCACTAGAGCGGGACACGATAGACTGCTTCTGAGAGCGCCATGTGACTAGGTTACCTCCAACATAGGTGGCATATCCATCATGTGACTTCCGATCCTCCTTGTCACCAGCAAACCTAGAGTCAGAGTAGGCCTCAATGTGTAGATGACCCTGTCGCTGATACAAGAGGCCCTTCCCCGGAGCTCTCTTAAGGTATGCCAGAACCCAATAGACACCCTCCAGATGGATAGTGCGAGGAGCCTACATAAACTGACTCAAGACACTAACCGCATAGGAGATGTCTGGGCGAGTCATGGTGAGGAAGATCAATTTCCCCACAAGTCGGCGGTAGATGCCTGCATCCTCAAGAAGTGCGGTAGCATTGTCCCACCAGTCCACATTCTGCTCCATAGGTGAGGAGGCCGGCTTGCACCCCAGCGTCCCTGTCTCCTCCAGTAGATCAAGCGCGTACTTCCGCTGACAAATGGACATCTGCCCCTGACGGTAAGCGATCTCAAGGCCAAGAAAGTACCTGGGGGGAGACAGATCTCGTGTGACGAAGTGCTGAGCCAGATAAGCCTTGGTCGCAGCCACCTCGGCGTCGTCACTACCAGTGATGATGATGTCATCCACATACACAGCCAGGATAACACATCCATGCGGGGTGCGTTTCCGCATGACAGTCGGATCGGATACAGTAGAGACGAAGCCATACGAGAAGAGCAGCTGCGAGAACTTGTGGAACCACGCACGCCGGTTTTCCTTCAGCCCATAGATAGCCTTCTTGAGGAAACACACCTCAGAAGACTCCCCCTGAGCAACGTACCCAGGTGATTGCTCCATGAATACCTTCTCATCGAGGTCTCCGTAAAGGAAGGCGTTGGACACGTCCAGCTGATGAAGCGGCCAGGACTGATCCAGAGCGATGGAGAAGAGGACACGGATGGAGCTGAGGCGCGCCACAGGCGAGAATGTCTCATGATAGTCAAGACCATAGGCTTGAGAAAAGCCACGGGCCACGAGACGCGCCTTGTAGCGAGCGATGGAGCCATCAGGATTGTAATTGAGGGAGTACACCCACTTGCAGGAGACAACATTGGCATCAATAGGCCGAGGAACTAGAGTCCAGGTCTCCCGCTGGATGAAGGCCACATACTCCACATCCATCGCCTCTTTCCACGCCGGTACCTGCAACGCCTCAATATACGACTTGGGAATTGACTCGGTTAGAACGGCAAGGGCAAAGGACTGATAGGAAGGAGAAAGGCGGGCAGGAGAGACATGATGGGCGATAGGGTATTGTGTGCACTGGCGAGTGCCCTTGCGAAGGGCAATGGGAAGGTCAAGGTCAGATACGGGAGGCGGTGGGGAAGGTGGTGGTGACAATGTAGCCGAAACAGTGGATAGCAGCGAGGAGGGAGGTTCCGGCTCAGAGGATGGATCAGACTGGAGGGATGCCGAAGAGGGTGACGCCTCAGGGATGGGGAGGAGAGATCCTCGCCAGACTGAGTAGAGGTAAAGTAGGGAACGTCCACATGGAAGGTCACATCTGCCGAAGTAACGTACTGGCGCAGATCAGGGAAATACACACGGTAGCCCTTCTGAGTCCGAGAGTAACCGACGAACACACCCTTTTGTGCATGAGGAGCCAGCTTGGAGAGGCCGGGGGTGTGATCCTGGACAAAGGCAGTGCAGCCGAACACTCGAGGTGGTAGAGAGAAGATATCAGCAGCAGGAGTCAATCGCTGAAGGGGAATAGCACCTCCAAGAGCGGCAGATGGAAGACGGTTCACCAAGTATGTAGCGGTCAGAACAGCTTCGCACCAGAGATACGAAGGTACCCTCATAGCAAGTAGCAGTGTGCGTACCATGTCCATGAGGTGTCGATGCTTCCGCTCTGCCACCCCGTTCTGCTGCAAGGTATATGGGCAGGTAGTCTGATGAACTATGCCATGAGCCAGACAGAGTTCCTCAATCGCCTTCTAAGTGAACTCAAGTGCATTGTCCGTGCGGAGGACTTTGACCATTGTCTCGTATTGGGTACTAATCTCAAGTAGAAAGTGCTGAACGCGAGAAAGTACCTCCTTGCGACTCTTCAGGATATATGTCCAACTCGCCCGGGTGTAGTCATCAATGAACACCATGTAGTACTTTCCTCTCGGTAGGAGATGGATGCGGGGCCGGACCCCAAACGTCACAGTGAACCAAGTCAAACGGGCGATGGGTAGGTGGACCAGTGCGCGATGGATACGACGATCTATGATGCTTCCCTGCTTCACAAGACTCACAATGAAACTCAGATAAGTTTAACCAAGGTAGAGTTTCTTTAAGTTTGACAAAACTAGGGTGCCCCAATCGACAGTGCCACAAAAGAGAGTCATGAAGGGAACTAGAGGAAGCAAAGAGTGCAAAAAGGGCTTGAAGTCCCGTAGATCGAGAGTCAACCACTAGCTCGTAGATGCCTCGTCCGTTCTCACGGCCCAGTCCAATCCTTCGGCCCGTGTCGAGATCCTGGAAGACGCAGTGATGAGAAAAGAAAAACACGCCACAGTGAAGGGCTTTAGTGATCGCACTGATGGACAACAGATTCGCAGGGAATCCAGGAATATACAGGACGTTCTGTAGAGGAAGGGAAGAGGTGGCACGAGACTGGCCAGAGCCAAGGACATGACAGGAACGACCGTCAGCAATACGGACGTCAGGAATGGAGGTTTCAGGCCGATAAGAAGTGAGGACAGAGGGAAAACCAGTCATATGGGAAGATGCCCCCGAGTCAATAACCCAAGAAGTCATATGAGGAGTTGAGATAGACGGCGTACCTGGAGAAGATCCCCGTCCTCCCGCATATGACACCAAGCGGCTCGTCAGTGCCGCAAGACTGGCTGATGGTGCCGCGGTCGGACAAAGTGAGGAGGCCCGTGATGCCTGAATAGAGGCCAGCTCCGAGGGAGATAGTGCTAGGCTGACCGTTCCCGCAGCCGAGGGAGTAGTGGTCGAGGATGATCCCTCCGTCGGGGACGTAGTCGCGGATGCCTTGCCTCCAGAGGCAACCAGGGCCCAAGCAGGCTTCCCAAACTCCTTCCAGCACGTCTCTGACGGGTGAGTCGGCTTCCCACAGTACTTGTAGGGTGGATAGGAGGTCTCGGTCTTCCCGGAAGGTGTGCTCTTCCCAGACGCCCTGGGAGCCCCGCCTGATGCGATGAGTGCTGAAGTCTCGACGGGCTGCGAGGACTGGGAGGTGGGCAGGCTGTCCTGCACTCGAAGTGCGGCTGCAAAGATCTCCTCAGTGGGTAATACCCGGGATCCCCCAAACACCTGTCCTCGGATCATGTCAGCCAACTCAGGACGTAACCCGCTAAGAAACGCTCCCGCTCGGAGCTCATCGCGGTACCGTCCAAGTATATCAAGATCCAAGACCAGTGGCTGATAGAGCTCGAGGTTAGTGAAGATGGCATCGACCGATCCATAGTAGCTCCGGGAGAGTCCTGGTGCCCTGGCGACATGCAAATAGCTCCTCATAAAGGCGAACTGTCCGGCTTACGTTGCTCTTGTTGGCGTACATCATCTCCAACTTGAGCCACAGGGCGCGGGCAGGACGGGTCATGCTGAGCGGCTCCATGATCTGTGTCGCTACACTGGAGATAAGCCAAGAACAAACCGCGGACTCCAGTCTGCTCCACTCCAAGTACTCCAGGTCCGATTCCTTCGGCGAGGGATTTGTCAGATGATGCCGAAGGCCATGGGCTTTGAGGAACTCCAGAAAAGCGCCCCTCCAGGGCCCATAATTGGACCCATCAAACGTGTATGTCGGCTTGGCCATGGCACTCACGATAGAGTGCTTCCCGGATTGCCGAGACAACCCCGTCGGCTTCACGATAGGGCGCAGGCAGGTCGACAGCAGGACGCTTGATAGGCAGGGCGACAGCAGAACGCTTGATAGGCAGGGCGCAGGCAGCGCGCAGGCAGGGCGACGGCAACAGGGCGCAGCCAGGGCGACGGCGGCTGATGGCGGTGGCGTCGCAGGACAAGGCGGCGGTGCTTGAGGGCGGCGACGTCGCAGGACAAGGCGGCGGCGCTTGAGGGCGGCGGCGTCTTAGGGCAAACCCTAAAGTTTTCCTATCCTCGCTCTGATACCATGTTAGAGAGAGGAACACGAAAAAGAGAGGAAAATATAGAAAGTTGGGTTTGATGTGATGGATACATGCACGAGAGATAGATATATAGGAGAGAGATAGAGAGGAGAGAGAAAGGGAAAAAGTGGGCTTCAGCCCAATAGGAGAGGGAAGAAGATATGCTTTAACAAGTTAGATCAGATAGTGTTATTCTTTCCAGATAATTCGATGTGCTTCTTGAATTTCCTACAAAGATGAATGTTTAGAACATATGTTTACGGACTAGTGATCACTATATTATGATCTTATCATAATTCATTTTTTCATTGCATATGCTCATGAACTTCATGGCAAACACCACACAAGAATGACCATGAACTAAAATTTCATTTCAATGAACATAAATGAGATACATAGAAGTGTGATTAGCTTATAGGCCACATACTATCCATCAAGAATGACCAAAACTACGAGGGGTACTCATGAAAGCCTCATGAAAAAATCTTTTCTATCTTCTCTTCCTCTTGTGGTGACAAGTGTTCAAGTGGAGATCCAAGGCTAGATGCTTGAACAACTTCAAGAACTCTTTCAAATGATCATTATAAGTAAGATTTTTTTCTATACTAAATTATAAAAATCATATATAATAGATTATAAGATCATATATTCTTGGTTCTTCAATTTAATTGAAATTTTTATTCAAAATCTTTTTGTGCTTTATTGCAATATTCTAATCAAAACCTTGGGAAAGCATATGGACCCTTAGATCCCAGAAATTTACTCATCTGAAGATTGCCCTAGTCATCCCTCATAGGCTAATCCTAGTCATCCTTCATTAATCTCTTGAATGAATGTTTGGATATCTCCAATCAATATGGATGCTCTTGGTCATAGGGAATGGAAGTTTGGATTACCAATTAGGGCATCTACGAGTGGGAGGCAGCCTGATTAGTGCATTGCTGAATGGGGGGCAATGCAATTGCTGCCTCCATTTTATAGCAATTAGGAGGCGGTGGGGTTGGTAGTGATGCCAAAAAAAAGCAACTACATCTTGTTGTCTCTCTCTCTCTCTCTCTCTCTCTCTCTCAGTTACTATTTGACTATTCATTGTATTGTCATGATTTAGACATATGTGATCAATGATCCCCTAATCATAGAAATCCACCAATCTAAGTTCACAATTGTCTAAATTACAAACGTCAAATTGAAGTTTTTCTATATCATATTGTTTATCAATCTAATTTTTTTTGTCTTCTTGCTTTTTGGAACATCTGAGAAATATATGCACCAAGTTTTATTGATTAGCCAAAATCATGTGATCCTTGATAACACATGATCCCGGGTCAAAACATTGTTCAACTACTTAATTTATGATTAATTTTTGTACAACGGGTAAATAATGATCAAAACCCACTTAGAATTAGGGTTGACTATGAGAGTTCTTAGAATTCAGTGAAATGGATGAATTGATACCTGTAAAATGATTTTCATAAAGAAATTAATATTTTTACTATTGAAGAATTGGTTAACATCTAATTATGGTTTATAATTGCATATAAACATCATATAGTATATTTATGTGCTTATCAATACTTCAATACTAAGTCCTATCATGTATCAACTTCTCTATCTTGTTTACATTTTGAGACAAGCCTCATTAGGCTTCTTTGAATTCAAATGATAAATTTCTTAAATTTTCTTGAGTTTATGTGGATGCAAGGACATAGGTGAAATGTAACGAGAGAATGTGTAGAAATTATCAAGAAGGAGAGGAAGAAAATGGGTCATCCACCTTTTTAGTAGGTTGGTAAAACCTTTTCATCTTTTAGGAGGTTGGTTAAGTAGCACCTTAAGGGGGGTGGGAGTCAACCCTTTTGAGCTTTTTAGGAGCTTGGTTAAACATTTCAACCTTTTTAGAAGGTTGTTCAAAACTTTATACCTTTCTAGGAGGTTAGTTAACTAGCTCCTCAAGGGGCTCAACCCATTCCAACTATTTATAGCTCATCCACCTAAAAAAGCTACAAAGTAATACCTCAAGTGCTAACAAGTTATTTCCTTTGTCTTGGAAGTCAATGATGATTATAATGATTCTTCACAAGTCAAATGTGGTCAAAGACATTTTAGAACAGTCTAGGAGATCAACTTTCTTCTCTTGTATTTTTTAATTAAATAATTTATTTCTTCCTAATTTTCTATGAGGACTCCACATTTATAGAAGGAGAGTGGGGTGTCACCTTATTATTGAGGAAATTCGCCTCCTGAGGAAGTAGTAAGATTACTGCCTCTCAGAGAGTGGTCATCCTATTTGCTTAGGAAGTGTTGTGGGGCCCACCTCTTTGGGAGGCGCCCTTCCACTATCTTCAAATGTGGGTATGTATATCAAATATGGAATTACTATCTACCATTCATTAAGTGTCATCCAAAGAGATTAAAATTCTACTCTTCACCCAACCAAACATCTAACCCTAGCTTACCATGAGTGAAATCCCATTGCGTAGTTGAACCTTTGGTTGCAGGAGGCTCCAAATTCAAAGTGGAGAGACCTAGAATTTTTTATGTAAGTGTTTGAGAATAGAATTGATGTTATGACAATAAGTGGAGTTGGGCATGCTACTCTCCAAGTCCTCATCTATTGATAGATATAATGGCAAAAGACACAAAGAAAATCTCTTCTTTACTCATGAAGTCATTCCTTTGGATAATTCCCCCAACAACTTGTCCCTTGTTCCTCACTCATCCCTATCTGTGGTTGTTCATTGATCAACTGAAAGCATGAATGCAATCATAGAAACTTACCTCAGTCAAACTAGAAATTAAGTGGTGTGGTGGATGTCTCTCTAGGTCTACCCAAAAAAATTCCCATCCTAAAGTGCAAAAACAAGTGAATTCTCAATAAATGGAACCTCCCTTTCCCTTTGAGGAGATCATATCTATTCTGCCACTTGTTTATATAAAAACATGTGCCTACCTCTACGCTTTAACAAAAAAAAGGAGCGGTTGAACATCTTCACTCTCTTTCTAGGAGACAACCATGCATGATAAGTCAACTCATAAATTTGAGTTACTACTAAGCCATGCCCTTAATAATCACATGGCATTGTATTAGCATCAAAATAGGTATATGTGCAGATTTGGATCCATTTCTCCCTTGTAAATCCCTCAATTGATAGTTGAAACCCTAATTTTCCTTTACCTCTTCGTTTGTTTCTTTTTCTATCTCAAAAACCTTTCACTTATATCCATCTGTCATTGTTTTCTTACCATCTCCATTCCATTTCCGTAATCTCTCATCCAGTTATTTCCATATTCTATTATCAATATCCTATTTCATTTAAAAGATATAAAAACATAAGTATATATATAATTAGAACCACGTCAAATCATATTTCATCATCTACATCTTTCATATCCTCCATAGTTCTCTCTAGTTCTCTCTAGTTCATCTTTCATATACCTCTCTCTAGAAGTTTCTAATCTCATAGCCAACTTAAGGATTCAACCCTTACCTAATCTGTATAATAGGTGAGAATATCTATATATATACTTTTTGCATGAAATTAGTTCGCGACAATGATGAAAAAATGCTCCAAAATTGAGCTCATTAATGTCGAAATGAGAAATTAGGTAAATAAGTAGTTAAATAAACTAGAGGAATAGGTCTTTATAATGAATCAAATTATGTGTCATTTATATTTACAATAGAGAAATCAAAGAGAGAAGCAAGAGAAAAAATCGCATATGAGGAGAGAGAAAATGGCGATTAAATTCAATATCAAATTATTGACTCTATATAAAATAAATCTATAGCTACAATATAATAGATTAGAGGAAACTAGATCCAAAACAACCCAAATTTTTAAGAAATTGATCCAAATATCTCTAAAATTGAAGAAAACCCAAATTAGAGGCTTCGGTGAGATCTGACTCTCAAAGTGCAAATCCTCTCTCAATTTATCTCCAAATCCTGATCTTTAAGACTCCATAGAAGCAAAAATAACTATCTAGAATCCAATGAAACCAAGATATTCACAGACGAAGACAATAAAAAGGCTTGATTCATTGAGCTTTTCCAAAAAAAATAATTTTTCAAAGAAGATAGAGAGCTTTCAAAGAGTTTACAGTCATTGAAAATGTCAAGGCCATTGGATATTCTTAAGTGACGAGCAACATCCATGATCCCACATGCATTTAAAGAAGTAACCATTCATTGGATCTTCATCTGACAATCTTGATGAAGCCTCATTGAGGAGAGAGAATCAACCTTGTGAATCATCTTAGCCATAATTAAAATTGTATGAAGATTCAATATCGACAACCCTACCACATGTCAAGGATGTCGATGGCCCACATCTTTTTCCTAGTGAATTGTGTTTCTCCATGACCTCTAGGTGATCTTTAGTGAAGATTGATAGCCATCATTTAGTTACTCAATAACAAAAATCTAATTAAATGAAGCCATCTGCCAACTGTTACAATGTTGCCACATACCCAATGACATAAGTGAAGATAAGCAGTGAGCTAGCCCCCACCTTAATAGGTTCAAAAAAATTTATGATTCATTCATTTGTTCACAAGCAAGCCCCATAACAGAAAAGGACAATATCTTGGGATTCTACTTCTTAGAGATAGAAAAATTCCTTTGTTCATTCATGTGTTCAAAAATGGAAATATGATAACATGATATTTATACATTAATTTACATGATTATTAATGTAAATAAAAGCATTAACTGTCCTAATTATATGCATGTTATCATATTTAAGTATATTTCTACCATTTTACATAATTTCATGTTATGACCTAAAAATACATCATTTTATGGATAATTATGTATAATTAAATATTATGATTTTAAATCCTAATTATATTTGAGATCATAAGTATGTTTTCATGATTAAGTGATAAGAGAAATAATGCTTATCAACATTCATGTATTTTTATAAAGTTATTTTAGAAAATATATGAATGTATTTATTTAATTAAAATTCATTCTCTTACTATTTTAATATTTTGACTTTGTATAATGATAGATTATTCAATTTCTGATCCAAAAAAACAAATTTCAGTTAATTTGGAGTTGTACTTTGAAAGTTATGATTTTTACAATTTTTAGGAATTTTCTGGAATTTTTTTGAATTTATGTGTGTATTTTCGATTTTAAAATTATTAAAAACAATTAAAAAAGGCAAAAAGGGGTTATTATATCGCGCGGGACCCACGCGGATGCGACGTGGCATGCGAGCCCACGCGGGCGCTTGTATGGCGCGGAGGTGACACGTGTGCGTGATATATATTTATATATTATATATTGTTATATAGTATAAGCATCCCGATTATCGGAACTTGCTAACCATCAAATCCCTCGTACATTATATACCCGCCATTCCTCTTGATTTTACCCGTGTGGGACTAATCCTCTTTTAAGTTATTTTCAGGTGACGTGGCAGCGTGGAATGAGTTGGATGCGAGCGAATAGATTAAAGCGCGTCGATGAGGTGGACTCTGGGTCCATGCAATCACCATCAGTGCACGTGCCTTAAATCGGATTTAAGTGAAGCTTTTGACGACCTTAATCATGACCGTCCATCTCCAGAGTTATAACGGTCGAGATTTGAAGCGCCCGATGGACCTCCGACTGATCGCGATCGTTGGATGGAGATCGAACGGATGAATCGAAAGACGTGTCTCTTCAAAGCGTGATAACATGCATTTATAACTTAAATTCTTATCCTAATTAACTCATATTCATGCTTATTTTATGAGAATATGATGCATGTTATCATAACTTTTTAGGAATTTTCTCCATTGGTAAGTCATTTCACTAAAGTCGATATTTATGCATAAATTAGTGATAATTTCATGCTTGATATATGATTAGTCTTTTGTAAAGTTTAAATTAATAAAAGTTAATCTCTTTTCTTGAATGATTTTTGACTTTAGTGCATGTTTTGAAGGATAATTTCAATATGAAATTATGATTAAGAAGATTTATTCAGAAATGAGTTAAGTAATTTTTAATTCATCTTAATTTCTTCTTTGAAAATATATTTTACATGACATGAGGTTCAAAAGGAAGAAATTTGTGATCCAATGGAGAAAATTTGGATTAAAAGGAGTTGTATATTTAAAGCTATGAATTTCTGAAGTTTATGCCTTTTTCCGATTTATTTTATTGAATTTTCCTTATTTAAAGTCTCGAAAAAGGGATGTTTTATCCGCAGAAATCGCGGTGCTGATGTGGCAACCAAGGGCGCGCACAGGGCAGGCTGACATGGCACGCGGGACTCGCGCAGATGTGACGCGGCACACAAGGCCCGTGAGAGCGCCATGTGACAAGAGGGGCTGGCGAGTGAAGGGCCCACCGGTTAGTGGGCCCTGGTGAGAGTATTGGGGCGGTAACGCAAAGGCAACGTGCATTCTCGCTGTTTTTCTCCTTGTGGGACTATGTCCCGTCTAACCTTTTAAATGTACAAGCGACGTGGTGGCCTCACGTACGTCATATCCGATCGCGAGACGTCGATCGCGTGGACCCGAGTCCACGCGATCCCCATCACAAGCATGTGCTTGATTTGGAGCTTAAGTAAAGTAATCACGATCGACAGCCTACCTGGTGACACGTGGAGGCGTTGGAGAGCGACCAATTGCCATCAATGATTGAACCATGGATCGTGATCTTCGTGGATCGCGATCGTGATCTCCATCGAATGGATGGCATCGCGATTCGTCAGGACGATCGTGATCTTTATTGAATGGACGGCATCGCGATTCGTCGGGACGGTCGGATCCTCATTGAACGGGCGACGAAAGAGCATCAAAACTCAGTTTGATCGTGCGATCGGGACCGCCCAACTTACTTGATCAAATCAGATGGCAGACAGAACATAAACAAGAACCACAATCGTGGGGCGATCGTGGCCTGATCAAAGCATGATCAGGGCTCGATCGTGGCGCGATCGTGGCTCCTTTGAGGCAAAATCAAGGCCAAAAGCACCACCAATTGATGGGCCACGTTCGCGTAGCGATCATGGCCATCAAACCGCTCCCACGACCAGATCAAATGGCCCTAAAAATCAGGCCAAAATTCCCTTTAAAAAGACAATGTATCCCTCTTACTTTCTTAACTTTTCATTGATTCGTGAAGCAATTAAGCAAATTTGGAGCAAAATCTAAAGTTCTTCGTGATCCCCCCGCGTTTAGACTCGATTGCGATGCAATTGGAGCGGGATTTATCGCGAATTCCTCTTTGATTTCATCGAATTTTCCCCTTGAATTCCGAACGTCCGCGAGGAAGAATCCGAGCAAATTCGCTTCAATCCACGAGAATTGAAGCCCCATTCTTGCGCAATCGGGTTAGTAGTGAGATTCGATCGATTCTCAAGAGGTAATTTGAGTTTTTATTAGATTTAAAAGTTTAATTTTGCAAATTAGTTCTTAGTGTTCTTCATTTTCCCCAAATTTCAGTCCAAAAATTGATTGATTTTGAAAATCGGATATCTCTCTGATTATAATTCCAAATCACTTGATTTTTACTTAATTGGATTTCTCATTTTCATCAGCTTTCCGTGGATAGCAAATTCGTCGAATTCGAGTTCATTTGACCCTTCAATTTAACGTTTGACCGAGTACTGTTCATCTTTCATCAGAAGTCAAACGTTTACTTTCGGGGTCAATAACTTTCAATTTACAACTCAGAATTTGATCATTTTGGTCTCATTAGATTCCTCTGGTTCTTACCTTTCCATTGATATATAAATTTCAAGATTTGGATTTCATTTGTCTGGTCAATTTGAAGATTTCCTCTGAGGTGTTCATTTCGGGGATTTTTTGATATTTGATTTTCAATAATTCACAGTAAGACCATTTCTTATCCAAAAATCCCGAATTTTATATCAATAACTTCCATTTTATCTCTAGCTTCTAAATATATAATTTTCGTAATCATCTGACACTGTTTGATTATCTGATTTTACAGAACATCTACACTTTGACTTTGACTTTTGACTTTTCTCTGTCAAACGTGAGAATTCAATTCTTAAAACTTCTTATTTAGTCTATTTTTATTATTTCTATTATTCAAATCTTATTTTTACTCCTTCACAACCTCTTTTAAACCTGAGTTTGATCAAGTCTACTCTACAATTAAAGTCAACCCTGCTCTCTGTGGATCAACCCGATACTTACACTTTACTTGATTTTATATCTTATCTTTTTTAGTTCGGTTTTATAAATTTTGTTTGACTTACATTTTTGTGTTTTAACGACTTACAAAAATGTTTCGTGAGACGCATCCTAACGCTCCATCACCGATCGGACAAATGCGACTTATGCTGGGATCTGAGGCTCGAAAAGCTCTCCAAATCTTTGTCCAAAATAATGATTGGAGCGGAAGGTGTTGAATCAAAACATTCAACATCGTGGAAGGACCAAGAATGGATGATCTCATCATCCATTCTAGGTGATCCTATCATCTAGTATAGAATAAAATTCATACTTACATGGATCATTTGAAAGAGTTCTTCAACTGTTCAAGCGTCCGGCCTCTAGCGGTATCCATACAGTCTCCAGACGATCGGATCTCCTCTTGAACACTCGTCACCACGAGAGGAAGAGAAGAGGGAGGAGAAGTTCCACTAGGCTTACATTGGCACCTCTATTATGGTCGTTCTCCCCCTATTTATAGACTTTGGGAATGTGAACTTTTCACAAAAACCCTTATTATTATGTCTATATCCACCGACGTCCATTGACCTTATGTGTGTGACCCTCTAGGTCCATATATCTCACCAGTTAATGACTCTATCAACCCAATAATACTTATTGGTCCTTCTTATCAATTAACTATATCAACATATAGATTAATTGACTAAGGATCGATTTAACCCAATCGACACGTTGAGTCGCCAGCCCGATGGGTGCCAAGCTACACCACGTGCTCTAGGAGATATGGAGTATATTAGAACTCTTTCATGGAACCCTGCCGTCATTGGTTACCATGTACGTATAATCCTTCATCCACAAGGTATCATGAATGACTTAGGGTATGGTTAATTGTCAAACCCTAATCCGTCACTCAATTTAGTACTGATGGGAGTAGGAAATCATTGAGAACAACTTCTCTAATATTTCCGCTACCTTGGCCAAGGATTTAACCGCATCTCATTCCTTGAGTCGATCTCCTCATATACCGAGGGTGGATGATCCCATCTTGACCACACAATCATCTTCGTGGACTTCATGTCGTATCCAATATATGACGTTTTAGAGATCCCGTGACTAGGGATTCGTAAGTCATAATCAAAACACGATCATTCATCCACAAGATATCTTTGGTGTCTCAAGTCAAAGGACCACATACACAATCATGACATGAATCAACCTGATTGACAATTAGGTATATTACCATTCAGGGATTCATACGGATCAATTCAATGAACTCTTTCTCCAAAGAGCACCCACTATCTATCCTTAGTGTCTCCACACCGATGGCTATAGGATCGGCCATACTCATCATATGAGATGGATCAGATAGTGCTATTCTTTCCGGATAATTTGATGTCCTTCTCGAATATCCCACGAATAAGAATGTTTAGAACATATGTTTAAAGACTAACGATCACTATATTATGATCTCATCATAATTCACCTAGTCATTGCACATGCTCATGGACTTCATTGCAAACATCACACAAGAATGACAATGAATAAATTTCATTTCAACGAACATAAACAAGATTGATGAAAGTGTGATTGGCCACATAATATCCATCAACTTAATAACACCGATTCATACACAGGCGCGTCATCTCGACCGTTGATCATGATGGACATTCAAATCTAACGATTACGCCACTTTTTTCTATAAATAGAACTGTTCTTTGAATGGAAACACACCCTTGGATTTTTCGAGATTAATCAAACTGTTTAGACACCACAATTCAAGCATCAATCAATTTTTTTCCCTTCTTGACTCGTTTTCGCGTCTGAGAAGTGTTTGAAATCGAAAAATTGATCAAGAGGATAAGGAGAAATCACATCCTGAACGCCATCTTCGTCTTCGAAATTGCGGAATGAAAAGTCATGCTTCCGGCAATTAATTGGATCATTTTGAGGGCTACTTTGGGTTAGATTGCGTATGTTCATGTTAATCTTTCATCATTTAGCATTAGATTTACATTTTGAATCGTAGATTAAGTTCAATTTTAGTTTAATTTTGGTTTTAAATCAAATTCGTGATTGATATTTTCTCTCATTTTCAAACTTCAATTACTCCGCGACTTCTCATCCAAATCACTCAATTTTTGATTCCGTGGATTGACAATTGAGTTATCGTTTTTAATATTATAAAATTCCAAATTTCTAAACTCAATTCGTCATCCGATTTCATCGAATTTCAAAGATATCTCTCAAATTTCCCTAATTCTCCGTGGATTCAACCCTTATTTACCATTATACCCTTCAATTCGTGAATTAATCTTAAAATTGGTAAGTTTAGTCTTTGTTTTGATACGACATCGTGTGTATTCAATGACCATACGTATTCATTTCGTCAACATGAACCCACTCAAACCAACACAAATGAACACAAATATGAATTAGAAAAATCCACAATGCACACAAATAAATTATTTGTTTCAATTCTTCATATGTAGATGAAAAAAAGTTTATCCATCAACATGAACCTATTTGCAAAACCCAAACTAGGGTTGGTTCTAGATTGTATCATCCATCAATATGTGGCTTTCTTGTGGCAGTCAGAGTGCTTAGAAAAATGGGGCATCCCTTGGTTTGTAGGCCAATTGGCCCTAGCACACTAACAATCCAACAAGTTAGGATTTTTTTTAACCCTATTTAGGCTTTCCATTGCAAAATATTAGGTAGTAGTTGCCACTATTGAGCTCGTGAGAAATTGCCAATGTGCTTTGAAGGGGTTGTGCAAGCAGCCTCCATTGAACCCAAATGCAAAGTTCGCATCTAACATCTAAGATCTAGCAATACTTTGTCTTTGTTGAGCTTCAAAGGATACTCTAAAAATGAGTGGGACATGAACAACAGACATCCAATCATTATGTCCGTAGTGTCCAATGAAATCCAAGAAAAAAATTAACTAAAAATAAATAAATAAAAGTTTTACATTTTTAGCATCATCTCTTGGAAACTTGGAGGGCTGGCAATAGGCATTTGTCCACTTGGCATCTCCTCTCAGCTTCAAAGAAATATAGTGAGACAAGAGGAAAGGAATGAATAGAGAGATATTGGGTGATTTGGTTGGAGAGAAGATGGGAAAACTCAAGAGAGAGACATCTCTTGTGTGAGAGAGAGGGAGACAAGAGATTGAGAGAAAGAGATATATCAAAGTAAAGGCATACTTAGAGAGATGGAAACTAAAGAGAAAAGGACGGAGATACATGTCGAGAGATTATCTTTGTGATTTTTTCATGATCATATTTTCATGATTAAAAGGTGCCTTCACCAAAGAAGTTTTTATAATTGATTTATGAAATAATGTCTCCCAAAATTTGAAACAGATGATTTTATTTTTCTCTACATAATTCTTAGTAAGGGAACTAATTTTTGTTTCCTGATCTGACATTATATAATGTAATCGAGAGATACCTCTAGAGACAGTGTTGTAATTCACGGATAGAAGTTTCAAAAAAAAAAAAATGTTGGATTGTTTAATAGTTCTCTAACATGTATTGGAATTTTTTGTAGTTTTGTGGTACCAAAACTAGAGAATGATTACACCAACAACTCAAAATACCAATAACACTCATTTGTTTGAAACCATTTCCATTTTTTCATCACCTTTTAAGAAATTAACTAGAGAATATCATCTCTAAAATATTATATGAAAACGAAGTGCATGAAGTGTGAGCACAGGATGCACCAAGCATTGTGTTGGGTCCATTGTATCTGTAAAGAAACTCATTCATAAGATATCATCCATAGGTAACAGGAATGGAAGTTATCCTTGAATCAAGATCTATGAACTTTTGTGATTGCTACAATTTGTGCCTTGACTCTCTCAAAAAACTTAGTCATTCTCATAGAAAAGAGTCATTTTTGGTCATTAACATTGATTGATCTCAAAACCATCTGAAATTACAAATAGGTGAAAGGAAAATTTGTATCCATGAGATAAAGTAGAGCTTTATAGGTTTGAAAAGGAATTAGAACAACAGCATAATAGATTCTATATTGTTTAATTCTAAGTTTTTTTATTCCCAAAATTAGGAAAAATTAGAAGCTATATCATCACTCAAATCAACGAATGAGAATCAAAAGTTAACATTCTATTCTAAAAACAATCCATAAAAATAACGATCGATTCTAAAAAACCAAAACTGCCTTATTTAAAGTATTTTTCGAGTCAAATCCATAAGGATAATATGGAATTCAAAGTATCAAACGAAGAGCTTAAAAGAACTAAGATGAGAAGAGTGGGATTTTTTTATACCCATGTTTATTATTGGTTTATTTGGACAAGAGAAGTTTTAAGGAATGCATCTAAGAACTATCGAATAATTTATCTAAAAGATGATCGTGAAATATATAGTTCAACTTTAAAATACTAGAATTATAAACTCTATTTACCTTCTTATATAAATTTATCCAAAAAAATTTCACCAAATTACATAGATAAAACTTTAGGGAAGTAGAACGAAATACGAGATCTGGTAAGTGCAGAGTTCACTCATGAATGTCACTCTCAATTCTTAAGAGAGTATGGAATTAATCTAATGCCTACTCCTTGTTCTCCTGTTTTACAGAAAACCAAGGGGAAGGACTAAGAACTGTGAAAATCTATAGAACCTAGAGGCCCATGTTGAGATGGCCCACTGGAGCCCAGCTCCGTATGCCTCTTCCTATCCCTATGTCTCTTCATTTATATGTTTCTCCCTATGCAAAGCATACACTTCTCATCTCTATGTTTCTCCCTATACAAAGGATACACTTCTCCCTTTCAGAATACGGATTCAAAGCTTTTCCCTCCTCTCTTCTAGTCTCTACATTCTTTTCCATCAATGACTTGAGATGATCTTCTCCAGCTTCCACATTATGCCTTCATTAATTCCACTTCCATGAAAAGATGTGTATCAAAGATCAGAGAAGAGAGACTGGAAACTTGAGATCTTTTTGACCTCCACATGAATATAAATTCAGTTTTTCTGGATATCGATTGAAATTTTTCTTGGGGAATAACGAGCTGGTCAAGTATTGCCAATTTCATTTGTAATGTAATTTGAGGTCAAATTCACAGGGCTAAGATTCACTGCTCAAGTCTTAACCGCATGAATGAAATAAAATTTTCATCAAGTCTTAATATCATAGGTATATAATGTTTTATGAACCTCAGCTATGTCTTGTTCTTGATGAAGGTTAACTGATTTTCATGTACATAGAAAATACATGATCATGTCTCCTTAGAAAAATTTAGTTATTTATTTTTTTCCAATTTAAGAGGTATTTTTTGTACAGTGATTTCCTTAGAACTCATTTGAAGTCAAGTTCAAGAGCACTGTGATGCAGAACGGGTGAGGACAATGCTGAATGCGTAGTATTTAGAAGATAAGCACGCGACGATGACAATGCCCACTCGAATTAAATGTAAATAAGAGATGGGATACGGCCCCCGATCTCCTTCCGAGCGCGGGATATACCTGCTGCACCGGCAGTTCGATAGGATCGTGGTAGGCGGAAGTGTGGACGGCGATGATTGCAGCGGTGGTCAGATGGAAGGGAGGATGGGATGGAGTCGGAGGCAGGGATGGGCGATGGCGATGGTGTAAGGGGAGGAGATGGTGATGGTGGGCACACAGCGATGACAGATGAGATTGATGAGGAACAACAAGGACGGTGTAGGGCAGAAGGTGTTGATTGCAACGGTGATCGGATTGAAGAATGGACGGGATGGGGTCGGAGGCAGGGAAGGGCGATGGTAAGGGAAGGGGTGTGGGGGGGTGGGGGGGGTTGTGATCGGTTGATGGACGGATGGGTGAGGCAGGGGCGATGGCGATGGTGGAAGGAGATGGTATGGGAAAGCGAGACAGATGAGATTGATGAGGAACAACAAGGACGGTGTAGGGCAGAAGGTGTTGATTGCAACGGTGATCGGATTGAAGAATGGACGGGATGGGGTCGGAGGCAGGGAAGGGCGATGGTGATGGTGTAAGGGGAGAAGACGGTGATGACGGCAGCGGCATGAAGACGATGGCAAGAGCGCGAGGACGACGGTAGCAGCGGGAGGACGACAGCAGCAGCGCGAGGACGACAACAGCAGCGCGAGGATGACGTAACCGGGGACGAAGTCGAGGGCGCTTGCAGCTCGTCGTGCCGTCGCTGAAGAAGAGCCGTCTTTGGCCTGCTGTGGCGTCTCGTCCAATGAAGAGGAAGTGGGCCGTTCCCCATGACTCTGTACAGTTCGATAATGATTTTCACATTGGTTTTCCATAGAATCAACAACAAAAGCAAGCTTTTAAAGGGTAAGAAGGATATCATATTTTGATTTTCTTGAGAATTCTTCTGTCAATCACAGAAAACAGAAGCATTTCTCTTTCGAATTTAAATATTTGAATTTCTACTTATAAGAAGTAAGGATTTGAAGGATAAATCTGGGTTAAAGGCTAGATTTGGACACGAGGAAGAAGATAAAAATTCAAACCTTTCTCGTGCCAAACGTGTTGAAGAGAGATAAACCAGCTAGATCGAGAGAGAGAGAGAGAGAGAGAGAACATTCGTTTCTCATTCCAAACGTGTTGCTGTGCCAGTAAAATTGCATTCTCCTCTTCTTTTCCGCGCTCCGGAATTCGTTTTCCTCCTGCAGAGAGAGATCATGATGACGAGTACATACATTCTCCTGATTCGCCATCACTATCATTATGATCATCGTCGCCTTCTTCAAATTTTTTTTTTTTTCTGCCAGAAAACACTGCCAAAGCCGTACTGCAAGCAATTCTTCGAACCCAACAACTGCTGGAACTAAAATCACCATCTTTGAAGGTTTGGAGATCTGTCGTCGTGGTCCCGTTTTTTAGGATTTCCATCTGGATTTGCATTGTGGGATCGGCGATGCTGCTGGCGGAGAAGATCTTCATGGGCTCCGTGAGCTTACTGGTAAAGATTCTCAGGCGGCGGCCTAATAGAATGTACACTTGCACTCCATTACAGGAAGATGAGGAGCTCGGCTCCGCTGCCTTCCCTATGGTGATCGTCCAGATACCCATGTATAACGAGAAAGAGGTTCTCTCTCTCTAATTCTCTCTCTTTCCCTCTAACTTTTTCTCTCTCTAACTCTCTTTATCTCTCTCTCCCTAACTCCTCTCTCTCTCTCTCGCTTCTACATCTCTCTCGGTCGATCTATATATCTTTCCGTCTATCTACCTATATATTTATGTATCTATCTATCTGTCCAGAATCTGTCCATGCAGCCATCCATCCATCCATCCATCCATCTATCTATCTATATATCTATATATCTGTCAGTTTGTATGTATCTATGTACGTATGTATGTAGGAATGTATCTATATGTATGCATGTCTGTTTGTCCATCTATCTATCACTATATCTGTCTATATACCAGTCTATCCATCCATCTATCTGTATGTCTGTCTGTCTATCTATCTATCTATCGAGCTATCTATCTGACTGTCTATGGCCAGGTCTACCATCTATCGATCAGAGCTGCATGCAGCCTAGAATGGCCATCCGACAGGCTTATCGTCCAAATCCTGGACGACTCAACAGATGAAGAAACTAAGGTTCTATCCCTCAGAGCTCCGTCTTGCAAAAGATAAGCTCATCCTCAAGCCATCAACTTCCTCCATTTTTGCAGATTCTGGTGCAAAGAGAGTGCGAGAAATGGTCGGAGAAAGGGATCAACGTAAGATACGAGAGAAGGGAGAACAGGAAAGGGTATAAAGCGGGGGCGCTTCAGGAGGGGATGAAGCAAAGCTATGTTGATGACTGCGAGTTCGTCGCCATTTTTGATGCCGATTTCCAGCCCGACTCAGATTTCCTCAAGAAAACGGTGCCTTTCTTGGTTCACAATTCGGATGTTGCTCTTGTCCAGGCTCGCTGGAAATTCGGTAAATAATCCAGCAAATATTTTTTCCTGAAAGAATCTGAGTCCTCTTTGATCGATCAATCATGGAAATGATTTGTTTTATCTTCATCATGAGTAGCTATCGAAAATGAATGGGTTTTTTCCTTCTTCCCAAAACCCATGAGTTTTGGATCAATCCTCTCAGCTAGGGAAGGGTGATCCGATCATATCATCATGATCATGATCGACATTTGTTTGATCAATGAAGTGATTTGATCATATCATCATGACCATGATCAACATTTGGTCAACCAATGCGGATCATGATGTGATCAAGGTAGATCAATTATAGAACCTCAATCAATGATCTAATAATTCAGAGGTTCTATGATCGAAAATCGGATCACCTTCTTTACCACTAATTTTACCATGGATCATGCAGTCAATGCGGATGAATGCTTGATGACAAGGATACAAGAGATGACACTAGACTACCACTTCAAGGTTGAGCAAGAGTCTGGATCTTCTACCTTGGCATTCTTTGGTTTCAATGGTAAGCATGAATTTTCTCCAAAAAAACATGCATCCATAGCATTTTTTATAACTAGAAAAATAGGAACTGCTGGAGTATGGAGAATAAGTGCTCTTGATGAGGCTGATGGATGGAAGGATAGAACAACAGTGGAGGACATGGATTTGGCCATTAGAGCGACGCTCGACGGATGGAAGTTCATCTATCTAGGGGGTGTCAAGGTATTGAATTCACTTCATTGGACTTAGAAAAACTTAACCATTATCAGAAGAACCCTAAACCAGCTTGAAAGAATTAGGTCAAAAGTGAACTTCCAAGCACCTTCAAGGCATACCGCCACCAACAGCATAGATGGTCTTGTGGACCAGCCAATCTAGTGAAGAAAATAGCAGGAGAGATTGTTCAGAGCAAGGTGATTTTCTTCCTAAAATTCCCATGATTGGTATCAACCATGGATGGAGTAGCTGATTAACATATGGTGAGTAATTTTGCAGAGAGTTTCATGGTGGAAAAAGTGTTATCTCCTTTACAGCTTCCTGCTTGTTAGAAGGATAATATCCCACATGGCTACATTTTACTTATATTGCATTGTTGTTCCATCAGCTTCCTTCTTCCCAGAAATTCATATTCCATTTTGGGTGATGGTTTACACCCCATCAGCAATCACAATTTTACATTCCATTGGGACTCCAAGGTACAAAACAAACTCAATCCCCAAATTTCTCAATTTCTCCAATTCATATTCTTGATTTAATTACTACAATAATAATAAAAAAATTAATCTTATTTTCGTTCTTTAGTCAATTTAGCATATTTCCTAGACATTTTTTTTTTTTTTACTAATATTTTGGTAGTTCAGGCCATTTATCGTGATTTAAAAAGTTCAACTAAAAAAGGATATGAAAAATTGGTGTATAAATGTATATGACTCTATCATGACTGTTTATTTCTCGTTGTATTTAATTTGGTGTGCCATGTATGAAACTCAAAATGAAAATAAACTTATGCATTTCACCATATGCAATTTTAAATTTCAGCATAATTTTCCTTAACATGACTATTGAAATCATCCTTTAGATATCTTTATTCAATATCAATGTCATGACACTTGATAGTCAAGAAATCAGACTTCATCATATCATCATGGTTTTCAGATTTTCGACAAACACATCATTTCGATTTGCATATGGTATTCTATCTATTGTTTAAATTTATTAAAAATAAAAATTTCTCATGATTTAATTTTTTTGTAGATCCTTTCATCTTCTAGTCTTGTGGGTTTTGCTAGAGAATGTCATGTCATTGCACCGGTCCAAAGCGGTGGTGATCGGCCTTTTGGAGATTGGAGGGGTGAATGAGTGGGTTGTTACCCAAAAGCTAGGTGCCTATAACTCAAACATTGCATCCAACATGGCCCAAAGTTTATCGAGTAAAGGGATATCAAAGTATCTCGCAAGGTTATTTCTTCACTCTATTCACCAAAAAGAAATGAATCTTTTTTTTTGCTTCAATTGGACAAAACTCTCTAACATCAAAAACTTTAATTCAACTCAATTTCATAATTAATCAGAAGTATCTATAAAATTTTGGTTATTAATAATTTTTGTGAATTCTTAGGTTCCATCTTCTTGAGCTTGGACTTGGGTTATATCTTCTCTTATGTGCTACTTACAACTTCGCCTACAAAACAGACTACATATTCATTTACATTTATTTGCAATCTCTTGCATTTATCATTGTTGGTGTTGGTTATGTGGGCACATTTTTCCATGACAAATGAAATATTGAGATAAAATGGTATGGTTCATTTCATTGAATAGTGGACAAATCAATTTAGTTCCTTCTCTTTCTCTCTGGTTATTTCCAAAAAGGTGGTCTCCTTTATTACTAGGGATCTAAGATTATGTACATGAATCATTTGTGAATAAAAAAAGAATCATAGCTAAGTTTAGATACTATCCTATAAATTGTGTTATTTTGATTGTTCACACGAAAGATAGTTTTTTTATGATGGACTAGTGGCGACCCGATCTGAAACAGATCGGATCTTTGCTCATTTATGCCCTTGATCGGGTATGTGGTCATCAAAATCCCATCAAAATTCTAATCTGTAATCAAAGATATCCCGAGTCACGTGGGGAAAAAGCAGGTCGTGGACATGTCCATTACTTGAATAGACTGGTCCGACATGCGTACTGGATAAAATATCAATCACCTTCTCCTTTGTCACAATGTCGCAATGCTTGGAGAGTTTTTCTGTGAGAGGCCCTTCAACTTCTTTCCTTCCAGACCTTGGATCTTCTCTCCATTGGGGCGTGGTCCCTGCCTCAAAGATAATACAAACTCGATGGTAATTAAGAAGAAGAAGCAGAAAGAAATGCACGTAGTGAATAATAATTCCGCCGTTCACAGACTCACAATATCTTTTTAACCAGTGGAGGAATTCCAAATTGTCCAGCGCTCCCCCTTTGAGCAGTTTATTTGTTTCAATTGGCTGGGACAAAATGGATTAGTTAGTCAGGATACATTGGGAAAAAGGTGTTCGAAGGGATAAAATATCAATCATCTTCTATGTTTTAAAAGTTAGAGAAAACCTACTGCAGAGCTTGGTAATTTTGGCTCCGGTCGTATTCAGTCCTGCATTCGAATTTCACCTAGAAAAGGAGAGGACGGACTAAAGATTCAGAGGGAACTTAAAGTTTGCTTGAGATGAGTTCGTTGGTACTCGCACATATAAAGATTAAGATGGCAGCAACATCGAAATCCTTGATGAGACTCATCAATTGACATGACTATTGATCATTATCATCATCTATATCGTCATCAGCATCTAAATCACTGATACTAAATCCTAGACCCATGCGTAAGAGCATTAAATGTCAAGGGGAAAATAGAAGAAAGATTAATGTAAGGGAAGAAATCCTTGATGAGACCCATCGAGAAATCTAATCAGACTTGTTCTCTCATATGTTCGTGCTGAGAAGAAGATTGACTGGTTGCTCATCTTCATGTCTGGGAAACGCCAAGCTTCAAGGGGCTCACCTTCCCCTTCCAAGAACTTCTTCGACTGTCAAGGTTATTCGGTTGCTCTTGCTCAGCGTGCCTCTTGACCCACAGCTAATCTCTAGCTCAAGCTGCATTACCACCGAGACCTTTCATATATATATTGTGAGGGAGGCATACTCTGCAGATGGATGGTCTTCCACACGTGCAGTGATGCGTGACGTTTGCCAGTGCGGCCTCAACTAAACGATGGTTCATGAGCAAAGATGCAAGAAATGTCAAAACAAAAATGGAAGAAAGCGAAGTGGACATTATATTTTGTCTTTATGTTTTGAATGGACGCACAGTTGGTGGAGGGAGAGTGGACGTGGTAGGCGATCACGTATGAAGTTCTAGATGTGTTGATCGTAGGCAGTGATGCTTGAATATTGAACCACTGAGAGCTTCAGTGTACACTACATTGCGCATGACATCCGCTTTACTAAATTGGTTGTCACCAAGAAGAACGTGAACGTGTTGCAGTGAAGTAGCTCTTGAGAATGCTACGTAGAGTTGGCCATGTGAGAAGGCATCACTATTCAATGCGATTCCACAATGTCACAATGTTTGCCCCTGGCTTTTGTTGATGGTCATTGCGTATGCAAGGTGAATGGGAAACTACTTTCGCTTTACTTCATATGGAAGTCCTGCATAAAATGATCTCAAAGAGGAGGTATGGTACACATTTTGCATATCAATCAATGTTTACCTGCAGTCTTGCGAAGTAATAGCAATGCGGGGTATGAATGCTCGATGTCCCTTGTGGTCACCATCACAGTGGCCTCAATGACACGCGGTGAACAGCGTTCCACTAATAGCCGTGTTCCGTTATAGAGCCCATTTGAGCGGTCCACATTACAGAGTAGCGTAATTGGTGCTCCATTTTTCAATTGCAGTCGATGTGCTGGCCAGCCGTTGGGTTTGAGCCTGTTGAGGTATTCAATCAGAATGATATTTTCTCCTGCTAGGTCTATGATGGCATCCGCACTTATGAAGATATAACGCTCGCCAGAGATCTGATTCAAGACATTTGTGTTGAGCTTCTCAACTTCACGATTCAGAGGTGCAAGGATTGCGCGGTCGTTGTAGTCAACATCATCGTCTCTCCTCTCTCGTTGCCTAAAAGCAAGGAAAAATACATATCATTAGGGTTTGTTTTAATTAAGTGATATCCTAAACTTGAGTTATCTAAAATGGTGATGTATAACTTACTTGATCCCGGGGTATACTCTTTCAATAAGTGATGCTCGTCCATGTTCTTCGTCCCTCTATTTCACTATCATACTTTTGGGACACTTGATATATCCTTCATGCTCACTACTGAGACGATCCTCGCCTAGGGCTAACAACTAGTCAGCAAAAGTGAGACCTCCAAGTTCTGCATCTTCTAGAGGAGATATGTCTTGAGCACGCATGTTGATCCGCAAGTGGAATATCTAAACGTGTAGCCATATGTATGATTCCTTGATTGATGCCATGAAAATTTGAGCTCGTGATCCCTTTGGAATAACCGGCAGAAGTTGGCAAAAATCACCACACAGAACGATAATAAGACCACCAAATAGATGGTCGTTGTCAAGGATATCTCTGAGAGTTTGATCAAGGGTTTCATATGTCATCTTGTGCATCATTGGTGCTTCATCTCAAAGGATTAACTTAGTTTGCCGTAGAAGCTTAGCCAGGTCTGTTTGGTGTGTGATTGCGCATTCTGACATCGATGTAAGCTATATTGGAATTTTGAATCTTGAATGCGATGTCCAGCCTTTGTCCAATAGTAATGTTACAATCCCTGAGGAGGCGACGGCAAGAGCAATATCATTTTTACTCCGAACACTTTGGAGGATGATGTTTTCTAAGTTTTGTCGGTACCCCGTGGCCCATCAATGAAGAAGACACCATGATTTCCCTTTATGTAGGCATCGATTATTGTGTCTCGTGCGATTCTCTGATCTGCGTTAAGAGTTGGGATTGCGGCTTTGAGCTTTCCATGCAATGCTGGAAGGTCTGTCTCTAGCTGGTCCATGATCAGTCTAATGGCCTCGATGTGCAGTTCCAGCTGCAAATCCCTGATCTGGTTCGGGTAGTCCATAGTCTAGCAATGTCTTTCCCAATGTTGTTGCAAGTTCATCCTGAATATGCAAAAGTGTGAGGCTATAGATTTGGTCTTCAGTTGGATAATCAATCCCACGTTGACGCAGTCGGTGTGCACAGTCGTCGACTAAGTTGACTTTATGGTCCTCCCACAACTATGAAGGATTTGATGGGGGCCCCATGGGTAAGAATAGTGATCAAGAGAGATCGTAGTTGTGAACCAGTTTGCATCATACTTGCTTCTATAAGACATTGATGACATTCTTCGTCGCTGTCATACAACCCACGTGCAACGCATGTAGCTTTGAATGTTTCGTACACATTGTCGTCCACTGATCTGAAGTCCTCATATGATCTTGCACCTTTCACAACTGTGAGAAGTGTGCGTAGGAAGAACTGTTCTCCCCTGATGGCCCTACGAAGTACATACAGCCAATCATTTTTCTTCTTTTTCGCGTGCTCCATTTCTTCTTAGTGTCATTCCAAGTGAAGTATTTTCGCCATGTCTTGATACAGGGTTTCACGTGCGAGCGCATCGATGTTGTTGATGACAAAGTACTCTGTCAAACTGGTCTTGTAGTGGGCTATTCGTGATACGATGTCTTCTAGTGTCTCCTCGGCCGCATTGAATGTGATTATGTGTTCATTTGGCAAATTAATTTGCAAGCGTGTTACTGGCGGCGATGACGCGTTCAGTCGAAATTCAAACTGACGCCAGATTGCCTCTGGCGGTGAGACGTAGCGGCCGTTGAGATACTGTTTCAACTCGTCAATAGGCCCTTCCATCACAGCTGTGGCACAATCGTGTCTCTTGTAAACGTATTTGAAGAGGTACTTCATTGCATGGATTGTATAACACACTTGAAAAATTTACAGGAGAGTTGTTTGCAGTGGTTCAGTATATGGTAGTGGAAATGACAGTATGAAATGAATACGTACCTCGACATTGATATGAGCATTGTACTTTGTTGCGAGCCCCAAATTATGCGGCACTACCCAATGTTTGTTGATGGTATTGCCACGTGCATCGAAAGATGTGACATTGTTATCCTTGCGACGGTATGATGGATATCCATCATCGTCCATCTTTGTCTCATTATTGAATTCTCGAGGATATCGCTTGCTGCATTTCTCGTCCTTCATGCAAGTGGCGGTCGGATTGATAGCACCACATGGTCCGTAGATCATAGTCATGGTCACCATTTCGTAGGCAAGTAGGTGTGTGATGATGTTAGGTAGCTCTGCTAACACCATAGTATCGATTGCGTCTGGTGTGTGCATCTTTGATTCTTCGTTAAAGTGGACATGGGGAAGTCCACATTTCTAGAACTCTACCAACGAGACTTTACCAACCGGTTGTCCAAGTATACCTTTTTCAATGTTGCTAATGAGCTTGGTGGCATACGAACCCCGTCGCCACCAAGACACGATACCACATCGCCGAAGGAGCCCTTTTGCGCTCGCGGATCTATCCGCTTATCTTTATTTCTTTATTATGAACTTTTGATCCGCACGTGTTTAAGCGGGTCCTCGCTTATTTCTTCTCTCCCTTTTAGGCTTCCGGGTGGGTTCTTCCCTTTTTCGGGGTCTCATTCGTGAAGCTCATCCTTCTTTGTGAACCTTATTTCTTTCTATGAGCATGTTAGGTGTGGGTTGTGGGCCTCAAGTGGGCCCTTTCCCCTCTTGGCCCATTATGAGCTCTATAAGAGGGGAAGGGACCCCCCACAAACCCTAGCCGTCATTTGAAGAAAGAAAGGAGTGCTCTCCCTCTCAAGTGGCTGCTCAAGGAAGGCCGGGGAAGGAGTCCAACCGCCGTCATTGCCGCCGCCGCTGCCGCACGCCTCCATGCCGCCGCTCGCCGCACGCCTACGTGCCACCGCCGCCACTCCTTGCCCTCGGCCACAGATGTCACCATAGTCACCGCGACGCCGCCATCCCCAAACCGTCGCCGCTGCCCTCGTGCCGCTCGCCGCCTCCGGACTGCTGCGCTGCCATCACCTCCACCTCCACCTCCACCTCCATCTCCAACTCCAGTCATCTTCCTCCCCGAGCTCACCTCCCGTTCCCCTCCGCGACCTTCCCCTTCGTTTTCTCCCCTTTCCGGCAAATCTCAGCCTCTTCCCCTCCACGAACCTTCCTCTCCCTCTTCGCCAAGCTCACCCGTCCCCGAATCCACGAACTTCCACGATTTTCTCCGTCACCAGATCTACCTCCTCGTCCACCTCTGCTCACCCCTGCAATTTCGTCCTCACCGTTGCACCCCATCTTCTTCCTCCCCCTCTTGCTCATCGTTCCACCCTTCCCCTCCCCGATTTTCCACCTACCCAGTCTCCCCTGACAATCCCGATCCTTTCACTCTCCCCATTTCCCCAACATCGGAGAACCCCCCCATCCTCACTTCCAGTCCGCATCTCCGGCAACACCCCTCCCCCATGATTCCCGTCATTGCCTAACAATCCACATTCTCGGCATCACCCCTCCCCCCTCAATTTCCTTCTCCCATTCCCACAACCCCGCACATCCGTGTCCACCTCCCTCCCAATCCCAGTTTATCTCCCCGAAATTCCCTTTTCTTTCCAATTCCGTCATCCCGTCCGAACTTCTCCGGACGTCCCGCCTCCCTTCCCGTCAACTCCACACGATCGCCACCCCTCCACTTCCTCCATCTTCCAGCAGCCCCGCCCTTCCTGCAAATTCCGAATTCCCGTTGTCCCGCTTCCCCTTGCCACAATCCATCACCCCTCTCCAGATTTCGATTTCTCGAAATTCCTCGAAGTGACGCTACGTCTCCAAATCAACCTCCCGCCCAACATCGACGCCCTCATCCCATCCAACCTCTCCTCTTCCATTGGTCGGCATCCTTCCCCCACCTCCCACGTCTTGTCGCACTCTATTTCGCGCCCGGTTCTTTCTTCCTCATCTCGTTAAATTTGGAATTCTCAGAAGAAACCTGATTCACTCACAGGACGTCCCTGTCCTGCTTTCTCCCATCACCCTGTCAACATCTCGCGCATGCCCTCGTGAGTTTCCCCTCCACGCCCTGGCAAACCCGCATCCTCCTGATCGAGTTTTTTGTCATTCCACTCGAATTAATTTCGAGTGAACTCCTCCCTTCCCTATCGCGCCTCAACTCTCCCCATCTCGCCCGAATTCTATCCCGTAGCCTTCACAAAATTCCCGAATTCAAAAGCCCGCGGACTCACGAAATTCACGAACTCGAGCTTCCAAATTCACGACACCTACGGTGTTACAAAATCATCCCGATCCTCTCCGTCATTGAGTCGCCTCACTACCTCTGCCCGGCTGATTTCTTTCCGACCGCCCGCGCCTCCTCGTCCAGCTGAACCAACTCCACACCTCCGTCCTCTTCCTTCAAATATTCCCCTCCATTCACAGAACCCGCACTCACCCGGTCTGAGTCCACACCCCGTCAGCTTGGCCCGTACCCGCGTTGGACCACCCCGTGTACCCGTGCCCGGTCCAGACAGCGCTCGCGTGCCGACTGGATTACCTCGCCCCAGGACACATCTGCGCCCATGTCCTTGATTGCCTGGCGCCCTCATCCGCAAGCTGCTACTAAGATCGACATCGAGTCGTCGCCTCCCCTTCCCCGGTCGTCGCTGCCGAGTCGGCTCTCCACTACGCCACAACCCACCGGGTACTCCGCCCTGCAGGTTAGCTTCGGCCCCTCATTTCAAAGTTTAATTACTTTTCAAAGCGTTTCCTTTACTCGTCTCCACCGCCATCGGATGACGTAGATAGGATAGTACGAGTATAGGTTTGAGACTTCTGACGCGTACGCCAGGTCCGGTACCGAGCGTGGGCTGCACCCTCCCGGCTACTCCACAACGAGCGACTTACACGCCTCCGGACGTAGGTCGAGAGGGTCTCACCCTATCCATCATCGCGAGTTTCCCCGGGTCACCCGGACTCGACTCGCTGATCGGCACGCCTGCTTGTACTTAGGTTTAGGTTAGGTCCCCTACTTAGGGTCTAGGACTTGCCTACCCGTAGATTAGGTTTGACCACACTAGCTTCAGTTAGCCTCAGTTCCATTGATCAAGCACGAGGGTTCTCATAACCGCGTCCAGCATCAGAGCTCCTTCAGCTTTATCTGGAAGACGCGGCTGACCAGATCTGGTCGATCACTGCCTACTTATCCTGGCAGAAGGGATTGAGTTATTTCTTCCCATTTTGTATTACAGGTAAATGTGAGAAAGATGTCCGGTTTGTCGCCGTTGCACACAATTTCCATGGCATCTTGATACAACTGTGTCATCTATCGTGGACCTCCCGTAAAAGAGGATGGCAGAATCAGGTTCTGACCGATTTGTGCTGCATCCATGTCGCCTTGGTACATAGCATCTTGGGCGCCTTTGTATATATTGATGCACATATTACTCTGATGTTGGTGGAGGAAGTGGAGATGGTTTCCCTCTGCGCAGGCATATCCGTCGACAATGAATTGCTTTAGCAAACGTCCGGCTCGAAAGATGTGCTCGTCATGACATGGGTGGAGGGTATATGCATGGAACTGAGTGAGCGACACACGTTTTGATCCATCACGTCCCCGTTGCCCTTGAATGTTTTCGTAGGGGTTCTCCATGAAGCCACCCGTAGCGTTATCATCAGTGAACCCCGTCAGTGGTATGTTGGGGTGCCAACCATCACGTCCATCGGGGAAGAGGAGGACGTAGTGCATTGGGAGGTAAGATGGGTGCAAAATTGATATTCATTGGAGTGGCCCCACCCTTTTTCTTGACGATGATGTCACGGGTCTTCTCCTCCATATCTGTCCCATCTCTAACCATTATAGCATCAACTTTGTTTGTAGTGGGCGTGTTGTATCTACGGGAGTCTTTATTGCATAGGGTCACCAAACATAGTGATAAGGGTGTCGTCGGGTGGGTACACATGCACCGTCGAGCATTCTCATATAGTTGTGCATATGGATTGACGTCTTGTAACATTGTTTGTAACCGATGAAGAATATCGGGGTCAAGCTCTTCTCTGGAGTTGAGTCGGCATTCCTCTTGCATCTGTGGGTCATGAATAGACATCTGTGCAAATTTTGGTGTCTCTCTTTCACTCGGCAGAAGACTCCCCATACGGTGATGTAATTCGCCTTGAAGGTGATATGTGTAAACTCTGCCACGAGCCATACTTTGATCAATCTTGGCACCAACAGATGTAAAGGCGAAGGCATTATTGTACTTTCGAATCTGATTGCGAAATTCCTTGGCCTCCGATGTCTGCCCTTCTAGTAGATCCCGTAGAGGAGACGGTGGATGCGCTAAAGGTGGAAGACTAACTTTGCCACAGGAGCAATAGGTTGTGAAATTTGGGTGTGTGCAGGGTGATGATGTGTTGCGTTCTTCAATCCAATGCAGTGTGTCGCAATGGGCACAATGTATGTCCATTCGTCCCATTTGGTGTCGAAGTCTTTCATCTTTGTCGTTAAACGGGGTCCTCCTTTCAGGTAAATTTATAAATGTTGCTCGTTGGTCTTCACTTGATGCCCATCGGGCAGTATGTGACGCTTTGATTTGTGCGCAACTCCACGCTTCGCTGATCCATTGTACTGCTTGCACGCCTATGTGCCACTTGTTCCATGTCCCGCTGTAATGCAACTATTCGTTCCTCAAGTGGTTGGCCTTCCACACGTGCAGCACGTCTAGTGCGTCATGCGATATTGTTTAGATTCACAATGTGTGTCTATAAGGCTCACACAATGTTGACGTGCGAGCATGTTTCTAAGCTCCTTTACATCATATGTCGCCCGATTTCACTCCATGTTAAGGCCCTTTTTTGGTTAATTTGAAGAAGGATCGCCGAACAGGGAAGACGCATAAGAGAGTCACATAAATTAAATTAAAAGTCTAGATTTCAATGCTTGAATTAAATAATATAAATTCTCAATTGAATTGGAAATGAAAATCAAAATCTTCATGGTAATAAGTAAATGTAAATTCTATTTGATATAGCTCGAAATAAACATTCCTCAATCTAAGTCTGAATCGAATGATGAAAATTTTGGACAAAATGAAAAATTCAAACCTTACACCGCAAACTAATTCTTCTAGAGTCCTACGACAGACCAACGGAAGATCTCCTCAACTCCTACGCTAGATGAACGGAAGATCTCCTTGACAACCGAATGAAATCGCCTTTAAGCAGAGCCCGGGAAGAACATAAATGGGGTTCAGGAGAAATGGGGGGAACGGAGAAGTCCGAGAAAGGAAGAACAGCACAAGCACACCAGAATAAAAGTTGAATGAAATCACAACTGAATGGACACTCCTCGACTTGTACAAACAGCGCAGGAATAAAGATCACAGTCGAATGAAATCACAGCAAAATGAAAGCAAACCAGAAAAAAAATCAACAACCGTATGAAATCGCCTACAAGCAGAGCGCGGGAAGAATAGAAATGGGGAGAACAGAGAAGTGAAACGAAATGGGGAGAATGGAGAAATGGGGAGAACGTAGAAGTGAAACAAAATGGGACGAACGGAGAATGGTGAAATGGGGAGAACAGAGAAGAACGGAACAAAGAATGGAGAAGAGCAGCCCGAGCAAGGCACAGCAATGAAAAAGAAATAAAAATCGACGATTGTGTAGGGAAAAAGTTTATAATGAAAGTTCTTGTGAACTTTCATTAAGTAACACGACAACAAAATCATTAAGTAATACGGCGATAGAAAACTTCTACGACAATGGACCAGAAATGATAGAAAGTTCAATTAAACGGAACAAAATACGGGAGAACAGCACGAAAGTAAAGAAATGAAGTACGGCAAAATACGGCAACGCAACGGAATGGTGATTGAACTACTACGATGATTAAGAACGATGAAGCTGAAGCTTTTTCTTAAAATATCCGTGAAAGCTATGGAAAAGACAGGAGCCTCTAACCTTGGGCAGGCAAAACTTCAAGCTTCGATCAGCACCCTATAAACCCTCGACTGTTGATTGCCGCCCCCGCCGCCTTCAAGAAGAGAAAGAGATCGAGAGATAAAGATTCAGAGAAAGAAACAGAGAGATCGACAGTGAAAAGAATTCAAAGAAAGAAATCGAGTGATAAAGGATCGGGGGATGAAAAGACAGAAAAGAAACAAAGAAATTGACAGATTGAAAAGAATAAAAAAGTAAGAACTCAAGAGAGATAAAGGTTGGGAGATAAAAAGATTCAGATAAAGAAATGGAGAGATCGACAGTGAACGGGAATAAAATGAAGAAATTGAGTGATAAAAGATCGGGAGATGAAAAAACTGAGACAATCAAATAGATAGATGGACAGATGAAAAAGGATAGCAAAAACGCTGGATTAGAGGGTGGATCGGGTCTCCGCTGGAACAAAGAAATAGAGAGATAGATAGAGTGAAAAGGATTAGAGGAAGAAATTGAGAGATCGACAGAGAGAAGAGGAATAAGAGAAGGAAATTAAGAGAGAAAGAGATCGGGAGATAGAGATTCACAGAAATGAACAGAGAGATCGACAGTGAAAAGAATTAAAAGAAAGAAATCGAGTGATAAAGGATCGGGGGATGAAAAGACATAGAAAAGAAACAGAGAAATCGACAGATTGAAAATAATAAAAAAGTAAGAACTCGAGAGAGATGAAGGTCGTGAGATAAAGATTCAAAAATAGGATCGCTGGAACAGGGAAAATCACGATTTCTCAACATTCCTAAATTTAATCGATCGGATCTATCGTTTAAATCGTATAAACGGCAACTACAAAAGATTTGATACGGCTCAAATTTTTGGTTGGTATTATCTCTCAGGATTTAGGAATTTCTCTCTCTCTGGAGTCTCTCTCTATCTCTCTGTGGAATGCGGAATCTGGAGGCTCTCCTCTCTATGTGTCACTGGACTCTAGAGTTTTTCCTCTCCCTGGACTCTCAAGTTTCTCCTCTCCATTCCTCCCTGGCGAATGAAATGTCTATTCTATGTATCTCTCTCTAGTTCCTCTCTTCTAACCTGCACTCGATTGCAATTGTTTCAAATAAACGGTTGAGCAGAAAATTAAAAAATAGATTTCAACTAAGAATCATTTAATTCTTTGGGGATAAGTTCAATTTCCTGGACTGAATGGACCAATTCACTTATTCTAGAGGATTATTTGAATTAAAAGATTCTTCCATCAGATCATGTGATTGTTGCAACTTTGATTACTAACTTGCATGATGTTCTGATTAAGCCTCTTGATTGCAACTTTGATTCTACTCCCTTGACCATCTGCAGGCCTGATGAAACCCTTGAAGACGCTCCCGAATCCGCCTTCTCTGATCTTCAACTGAGGAGTAAACTCCTTGGTTGCTTCCGCGAGCTCTCTCAGATCAAAAACTCAGAGATTTCCAGCTTTCTCGTCGAAAGTCTAGCTCGGGTTCGAAGAAATGGTACCCATGGACTTGCTTAAAGCTTTGATCGTCTCTGATCCAGATGACACGATGTAGTTTCTATTGCGGAAACTGCGGCTGGCGCTGATCTTCTCTCAAAAGAAAGGCGTATGAGTTTCTCTTTCTCTGAATCTTTCTATTATCGAAGATCAAAGGATAGCAAAAAAGTAAGATATCGAGAGAGACAAAAAATCGAGAGATAGGAAGAAGTAGAGAGGAAGGAAGTGAAAGTCTTGACTCTCCACTCTCGAGTTTCCTTTTATGGGTTGATTTTTGGATTTCTACCGTTCCCAACTCCTAATGCAACCTATGTTTACATTAAAATTACTAATGTAACCTATATTTATATTCTAAAACATAGGTTTAATATAATTAGAAGGGGAAAAAATTGACATAGTAATGTATACGAAGGGGTAAAGTCGGAAGAAAAATAGGCTTCTTCGCCGGACACCAATTCTACTATGTAATATATAAGATGATGATCCTAATTCTTTAAGCTCTCGAGATCAATAATGAGTTATCCTACATTTTTTTCAAAAATACCCTTCTATCAATATGTTGGTGTCACTTAAAAAGCAAGCCTTCAGATAAAATAATGCCTTGTTAGATGTAATCTATTAATGAACAAGAGAGATGATTTCTTGAGTTTTTTAAGAAAAAAATAATTTGCTAGGATTAAAATATCCAATATAAAAGGAAAAATTTCCTAGTATTTCAAACCTTATCATGAATATGTATGAAAAGATAAATTTAGTAGGCATATGAGAATTAGGTTAAACCTAAGCATGAAGAATGTACTAAATTAAATACTTTGATGAGAGTATATATATCATTTATTTGACATACAATGTGTGGGTGGATTTCATGTAGTTTTTAATAGATATGGGCCAGCCACTCTAGAGAGTGAGAGGGGAGAACATGTGCAAACATGGAGATGCATCGAGGTCGGCATCAATCGAGGATACATGATAGAAGGCATCAATTTTTCCCCAAGCTTAATTTCACCTTCTCTAGTGTCGGTCTATTGTCGATTCCCTACTATTTTGTATAATAAATTTCAGAGATCTAAATAAATCCACCAAAAACTCGTTCAAATATTTGAATCAAATTGATGGCAAGATTAGCCATTATTTTGTGTACATATATATATTATGGTTATATAATTATTCAATAATTGATCCTAAAAACTGTGAGAAGACACCCTTCATGTGCCCCTTTGGCACTTTTCTATTCACTTGAATGAACTTAGGTTTTTGCGATTATTTCAATACGTGTATGAAATATGCATTTTTCGGTAAATTTAAGCTATTTTGGTGTTTTTAGACTGTAGATACCAAAAATTTTAGAACATTCATGACTTTGAGCTTACCATAGACTGCAAATGTTCGAAATTTCTAATGCCATTCTGGTCACTTAATAGCTTATTGCTCAAGAATTCAGTTAATTGTGTATATTTTGCACGAAAGAAATTTACTTAATCAAAGTCTACACGTAACTCTTCATTTTTAAGAGAGATCATGGGTGTTGAAAGGTAAAAGGGATGGAAGTCGTCATGGAGCCTACTCCAGCCCTCCTCATACTCATGGAAGTCATCATGGATGCCGGGGAGCATGCCCAAGAAGCAATCTTTTAATAGAAGGTTGATGAGGTTGATGAGTTTTGCGGAGCGAAGGTTGGAGTAATAGACATAGGATTATACTAGAAAAAAGATTACATGGGTATGATTATGTACAACATTCCTAGAAGAATCATATAATGGATTGTATAAGGGGTATGTGATCTAAGTTTAAGATTAGACATCGCTCCCAAACGTTTAATTTGAGTGTTCAAAGATGGAGTGTATAATATTTAATGAGTCTGATGTAGGGGACGGCGGTCGATCATGATCTTTGAGATAATTACTGTTTTTTGGCTGATCGATAGATTAGCCAACGTGATCATGACCTGATCGACAGTCATCAATCACTATGACGATCTGATTGCCATACTGATCAATGCCATAGTCCATAGATCAGATCAACTATCAGATCATTGATCAAAGGAAAGTGACCACTCTGATTATCCATCAATGATCATTGAGTAGATCGACAAACACCACTAAAAAATCTGACAAAAATTGTAAATCAACATTAAAAAGGAGCAAACTTTAAATCAAAAGCCAGTGTAAGATTATCGATGATTAGATCCATGCCTGCAATCACGATGATCTGATCCGCCCCTGTCGATCTGATCACGAATCACCTTTCTCGGGTCTAATGAATGTTAAACACAGAAGATTAAGGGGAATAGCCATGTTAGACCACAAAGGCTTGTCCAAAATAGGAACGATTAAGAGTTCAAGGAGGTTGATTATCTGAGCCCATTGATCCCCCTATGCGACGGTTGGCTGCCTACACTCACTCAAGAACCTTCTTAGTAACATAAAAATGCTGAAAAAGGCTTGAAGATTTTGTTTTCTATGCCTCAATTCACATCAAAAAATGTCAGACCAATGGAAAATTTCCTAAGATATCCATTTAATATGAAACTCATAGAAAGTAAAGCTTGTAAAATAAATTTAAATAAATTCTTTTAGAAAAAATTTAGTTAATAATGTAAATGGAACATGAACTTCTAGGCTTATTCAAAGATGGGCATGAGGAAGAAAGTATCAGAAAGAAGTGATGATTGAAATGATGAAGAGCTTTCATGAGCAATGTAATGCAATGATATTACTCACTAAAATAGATCAATTTTTTTTTGCAAAAAAAAAACCACCAGTGAATACATAGAAAAAAAAAGTCTGAAATATTTATTTGTGCAAGTGAATGAACATTGAAAAACCTGATCCTCATGATTCTTGACAATTCATTTATCCAACTGTGTCATCAAGTACTAATGCTGAAAATTGCAGAAGTAAAAGCAATGCCACAAAACAATGAATTACTAATGGTGGATTGTCATTCTCAATCAAAGAAAAATAACCAATTCACTCATCCCTTATGACCTTCACCAGTTTGGATTTCAGCTCCGAAGGAATTCGAATTGGGCGCCCATTCTTGTCAAGCCAAACTGCTGTTGCCTTTGCCTCCAATATTGGCTTTTGGAGGAACAAAGAAGAGTAGTTAGAGAGAGAAGGCATGAACACAAGAAAGCCCTGAGAAGGAGAAAGAGAGAGAGAGAGAGGGAGAGAGTCCTCAAGAAGCCCAGAGATATTTCCTCATAGAAGGTAAAAAACTTTGATAGTTAAGAGAGAGAAAAAAGGTAAGAGCACTAGTTGGGAAGAGAGAGAAGTTTTCAAGAAGCCTTTGCCTCCCTTTTGTTTTTAAGAAGATAAATCATAGTTAGAGGGAGAGGAAAGAACACTAGAAAACAATCAAGAGGGAGAGAGTCTTTGAGAACACTTTGATGAATAAGAGAGAGGGGGAACAAAGGCAGGAACACAAGCAAGAACAATTAGAGAGAGGAAGTCTTCACCTCTAGATTTGGCAGCCTGACTATCACGTGCTCGAAAAAAATTCTTGCGGCTGAGGTGCCAGAGACCCTCACTCTAACATTGAACCTATCTCCACTCTGTTAAGACTGACCGGAGAAAATCTTATAACAAATAAATAAATATATTTTTAAATAATGTAAATTGAAAGAGACCAGAAAGAATTTTCATCAACATATATCACATCAAAGCACCCAAGGGGACCTTCTAGAGAGAGAAAGAGAGACAGACCTTCAAGGGTGAGAGGAACTTGAGAGACAGCTCTGACAGAGCCAGAGACTCTCCGCTGCGAGCAACTCCATCTGCACTGACACCAATTTCTTCGAGAAACTCGTGACGAGCTGAAGAATTTTGATGGATTCAACCACTGCTTTCAGTCTTCTATAATCAAATTCATTACAAAAGTCATGTCTTCATTTTACTGGGATATATTTTATAGCAATTAGCAAGGTCAAATACGTTACAAGAATCATGGAATAATTTTATTCAGCTATACTTCACAGTGACAAACAAGATCAAATTAGTCACAGAAAATCATTGATCAGTTTTATTAAACGATACTCCATAGAAATAAACAAGGTCGAATTCAAAACAGAAATCATGAATTAATTTTATTACGCCATATTTGATTGCAATAAACAAGGCTCAATTCATTACAGCAATCATGCATTGAGTTATCAATCTATATTTCATAGTAACAAACGATGTCGGGTTCATTACAGAAATCATGCATTGATTTTATCAAGCTATATTTTAAAGTGATAAGCAAGGTTGAATTCATTTCATCAATCATGCAATGATTTTATCAAGCTACACTTCATAGTACTAAACAAGGTCATTACCTCATGGTGGATTTTCAGTTCAATTCATTGGTCTTGATGATCAGAGGAAGAACATACCATGTTGGCAGTAGCTAGCATAAACGGCATTGTTAACCACACCATATTGATCGAGCTCATAATCCCGGACCTTGAATTCAACCTCGAAAAATTCGCTCATCCTTGCATCATCAAAACGAGCTAAAAATTAAAACCCTAACATAGGCAAACAAAAAATCCCAAAACGGGAAGAAGCAGCAGCAATGGCACATCCAGGAAACGCAATCAGCAACCAAAACCCCCCACATCTCTTATAAGGCAAATTCCGGAGAGAAACATCAGAACGAGAGAAAAACGTCAAAACCTAATGTAACCTAAAAATTCCCTGAACTAAAAGAGATACCAGAAATGTCACATCCAGGAAATTCAATCATCGTCCAAAACCCCAGTGGAGAGAAACATAAGAGCGAGCTTTAAAAAAATCAAATCTATAATAACCGAATCAAAACTCCCCAAAATTAAAAGAAACGTCAACAAATACCAGTAATTGCACGTCCAGGAAATTCAGTCATCGTCCAAAACCCTAGTATCTCAGATAAACAAAAATCTGGAAAGAAAAATCATAATGATCTAGAAGCATCAAGCCCTAACATAACCGAATAAAAATTTCCCAAGACGAAAAGAAACAGCTAAAAAAGAAAACTTCAATCATCATCCAAAACCCTAGCATCTATAGCCCAGAAACCATAAATTACCCTTTCCCGGCCGGAAAATCAAAGATTCCAGAAACGGCAGCATCACTGGAATGCCGCTTAGAATTGTCCCAAGGATGAATCCGCGGGAAAAACCGATTTCCTCGAAATAACGATCGACAAGCGATTAAGCTGGAGATCTTCGATTTTTCTTTACGGGACGAAGCCAGTTCGATGAAACGGCAGCTAAAGGCCGGAATTTGCAGCCGCATTGCCGCCATTCTCAGATTGCCGATATGCAATTGCTTTTCCGGTAATCCACAGTAGCATTAATTTCATTTTCCGCAACAAAGACCAGACTATCATGCGTTTTGAACTCCTTGACGGCGTCAACCGCACAATCACGTGACTTCCATGAATGTTCTGCTACTACGATCAAATCGACGTCGACCCGACAAAAATTAGCAGAAAAATTTCTCTGAATCGCTGTCTGATCGTTGTTCTAATCCCACGAAACCCTGATCGGGAAATTGAAAAAGTTTTAAAAATCTTTTAAAAATACTGGCCCAGGTGACAACAGCACTCTTGGATTCGATCCGATTCGATTAGAATCGAATTTTGATCATGATCACCGAATTCTACATTCATGTGCTGGAACTAAGATGTTTATTTGTGCTGGAACTTTGGAAATAGAACTTTGGTACCAAATATTATTAGTTCAATGCTATAATGCCCGCAGAAGTTTGTATGTGGAATAATGAATGGAGAGGAAATATTTTTCAAGAACTAAAATCTCTCTATGGGATAGAACCTATGAGTGCACCTGCGAGGGGGAAGGTTCGACGAGCTTCGAGTCAGCGCGATCTTCTTGATGAAGGTTGTAGCATCTCGGTGAGCTAGCAAGTCAGTATATTGCAGTGGAGGTTAAGCCCTTGGCGAAGTGTTGTTCAGGCATTGGCGAGAAAACTATTTCAATGTTGTTTTTTTGGCAATCCTATAAAAAATTGAATCAGGATTGATCCATGGTGGGATCAAATTGAGTGCTCAATTTTCCTTTTCTTGATGAGGTGAATGTTAAGCGAGAGCTATGGAACTGATCATGTTAGGTGAATGGGAGTTTGATAATTTACATACATGGTTTACTCATGTTGATGAAATGTTACATCAGAGTATTTCATGAAGTGGTCTATATTTTAGCCATAATGTTTGAAAAGGTATCTGTTTTATAGGTGCAAGAAAGACAATCCGTGATAATGTGTCATTTTCATCATTATTAATTAATTTTAATGTTTAATTATTATTAATATGATATACGTGATGGATATTATATAGCCTATAAATCAAATCACACTTTCATGTATCTTATTTATATTCGTGTGCGATGTTTGTAATGAAACAATAAACATATGCAATGACTAAGTGAATTATCATGATATCATAGTAAAATGATAACTACTCTTTAATTATATATTATAAACATTTTTATTCGAGAGATATCCGAGAAGGACACAGAATTATCTAGAAAGTATAATATTGTTTGATCCAACTCATGTAAGTGTAGCTGATGTTGTGGCTATCAATGTAGAGGCACCAAGGATAGAAAGTTGGTATTCTTTAGATAAAGAGTTTACTAACTTGATCTGTACAAATCCCTAAATAATATTATAACTAATTGTGAATCATATCAATTCATGTTACAATTGTGTATGTGGTCCTTTGACTTGAGACACCAAAAACCATCTTATGGATGGACAATTGTGTTTTAACCGTTTCAAATCCCTAGCCATGGGATCTCCAAAATGTTATTGATCATCTTACATGAAGTCTTCGAAGATGATTGAGTGGTCAAGATAGGATCATCTGCCCTCGATAAAAGCGGAGGGTAACTCAAGGAAAGAGATATAGTTAAATCCTTGGCCGAGATAATAGAAGTACTAGATAAGGTGTTGTCAATACTTTCCTATCACATCAGTATTAAATTGAAGGATTGATTCGGGTTTGAAAGTTAACAATACCCTAAGTCATTCATTAATGTTAAACAAACAAAAGATTATACATACATGATAAATGGTAATGGCCAGGTTCTATACGCGATCTTTTATCTCTATGAGCACGTGGTGTAGCTTGTCACCCAACAGGTTGGCAACTCAACTTGTGGATTGAGTTAAATTGATCCATGATTAATTAATCTATATAATGATATGAATAATCCATAAGGTTGAGCAATAAAATGTCATTGGATCTATGGAGTAATTAATTAAAAAGATATATGCAACTAAAGTGTCACACATATAAGGTCTATGAACATAATTATGAGGGTTTTATAAAAATTTCACATACCTAATGTCTATAAATAGAGGGAGAACAACTATAACTTAAGGTGCCTATGCACGCCTTATAAAATCTCTCTTATTCATTATTTTTCTCTATAAGTGAAGTGTATTGAAGAGGAAATCAAACCAGCTAGCGATATTATAGGCTATACACTTGAAAAATTTCCAAAACTCTTTTAATAAACCTTTTAAGCATGGATTTTAGTCTATACTAGATGATTGGATCATTGATTCTTAGCATCTTAGTCTTTTAAATGTTGAATTCAATATATTACACTATGTTTGATATTTTGATTGAAAGGTTGAGAGCCTATTAATAATCAAATCTCATTAATGCTATCAGAAGTAATTTTCTTCTTCACAAGCTTTCCAACAAACTCACAAACATCCAAAATGGACAAGAAATTAAGAAGTTATAGGTGTTTTTGTGATTTAAGGCCGAAGTCATTGGAGTGCCTGCACCACCTCTCCACCACTGAATTGCCACTAGAAAGCCCATGTAGCTACCGGAATGTCGACACCGCCACCAGATGATGCCAATAACATTGTTGCCACCAGCCTTGGTGGCAATGTCATCAAAGTGGGCCCCCATCTAACACGTGGTGCCATATGCATAAAAAGTACAATCATTGAATGTGTATATTCACGTATCAAAAAAATTACACTCAACTCATCAAATTTTAGATTTAAATTTACAACATTGGTGAGTCAAGGTTGAATCCAGGGGGAGGAAGTTTAAAAGATGATCATGCCCACAACAGATTTGTAGAACTTGAAATGATGATCATGCCCACAAAATTTCATCCCTTAACTCAATTGGGATCCTCAGATATCAAGCTTTTAATTTAGAGCAATCTAGATTGATGATTTAATCTTTTCTCTCCTCAAAGTGTGCAGATCAACTCGCCCCTGGCCAATTAAACTTCGCTGAAATACAAAAACAATTAAGTTAAATGCCCCTCTCTTCTCTTCACCTCTCTCTCCCCTTTTCTTCCTTTTCCCTCGCGATGGTGAGAAGTGGTCAAATAGGGCGCATGCGCAGACAATGGTGAGAGCAAAGAGAGCTTACATGTGACAAAATTCTTCTGTCGCATGAGGGGGAGGAAGAAAGAGGAAAGAGAGGAAGGTAAGAGAAAGAAAAAGGGAGAAAAAAAGAGGGAAGAAGAGGTGAATAAAAGGAAAGACAAGATGAATGCTCAATGGAAAGAAGCACAAAGACATGCGTGAGAGGGTGAGCAAGGAGAGAGAGGGGAGCTAAGAAGGAGGAAGAAGATCTCCTCCTCCCCCTCACGCGTGCACGGGGAGAGGAGGAAGAGAATTCTCCTCCTCCTCTCCTTTACGCACATACCCATTAGAGAGGAAGGGAGATGAGGAGAAAGAGGAGACAGAGAGAAAGAAAGGGAGAGGAAGAAGAAGGCGTGCGAGGGGAGGAACAAGAGAGAGAGGGAAAAAGGAAAGGAGGACATGGAATGGAGAGGAAACATAAGTGCCTCTCCTCGTGACGTAAATAATTTCCGTCGTGAGAGGCAGGAGGAGAGAGAAAGATGAAGCTGAAGAAGTGGAGAGGCTATAGACAGTGAGCCTCTCCTCGTGACAGAATTTTTCTCTGTTGCGAGCGAGGGAGAGGCCAGCAAGAGAAGGAGAAGGAGAAGGAGAAAGAAGAAAAGAAAGAAAGGAAAGAAGGAAAGGAAGATTCAGGGAGAAAGGGGAGGAAGAATTCAGAAGAGAAAGATGAGGAAAAGAGAGAGAAAGAAGAGATAGATAAGGAGGTAGGGGAAGAGAAATAGAGTGGGAGAGAGAGTCTCCCTCCCTTTTTCTTTTTTTATATATATTCTATTTTTTTTTCTTTTACAAAAAAATCATTTTCATAATTTTAATTTCTAAAATTCCTCAAAATTTCTAGAATATCCAGAAAAGATGTCAATTCATTTTATATAAAAAAATTATATTCTTGATAAATCAAATGTCATTAAACACTCATAAAATGTTATTTATTTATGAAAAATCAAGAATATCCTCTAAAATATAAGAATTATCTTGTTGATCATTTTAAATCTTGATAACATGCATTTATGATTCTATTTTAAAGAAAAAATACATCAAAATGCATATTATTAATGCATGACATCCCACATGTGGGCTTAGTCCAAGTGGGACATATATGGCGATGTCGATCCTCATCGGGGCATGGTCAACCCACGCCTAGCCAACTATGTCGACCCAAACCAGGCCTAATCCAACCGAAATTGGTCCCATTCAATCTACCTGATTTGAACCAAGCAAGTTGATCCTCCTAGCAAGCCTGCCCAAACTCCCTATGGATCTAACATAAAATAAAAAAATAAATAAATAAATAAACTAAATGTGTTTTTTTATTTTTTCATTTTTTTAAAAAAATTAAAAGAATCCAAAAAAATTCTAAAAATTCTAGAAAATTAATGAACAATGGAAAATAGATTTATTGACTCAAATAAAATTAATATATTAATTTTTAGAGTTTTATTTATTTATAAAATATTTATTTTAGGGTTTTTTCAATTGAATAAATTAAGAGTTAAATTATTTTGAATTGATACAAATTTTAGAAATCATTTTAAATGATTATTTCCTACTTAGAGAGCATTAAGTTGATTGCCATGTTTATTTTGAAAAAATTTAGAATTAATTTTTTCAATCAATTATATTTATTCATTTAAATGTGATGTAAAATTGAATGTTAAACCAAAAACATAGATGGACATAATATAGGATCCCATGTTTTTATTATGTTGGTTAATACTATATTCACTTTCATGCACTGCATATGACATGTATGTGATTTTTGTACATGATTATTGAGATAATTATATCATAGGGTATGGTTATAGAGATAACCATGAAGTACCCTAAAGTTGACACTATATGAAACATAAAACCTACACAAGTTAAACTCTAGGCTGAAACGTAAGAGTTATGAACTTACGCTTGTTCCTCCTTTCTAATAGCCTTATTATCCAAATAATTTTAAGTTAGGTTAGTGGACTTAACTCAAAAATTATTTTCAAAGAGGAGGAATTAAGAACTAGTGTATGCCACAAGGCTAGGGTAGAGGAACCGTTTAGTTTTATGAAGAAAACTTTTACTGTTACTCAGAAATGTATTCGCGTCAAGTAACAAAGGTACGACATTGATGAAACTCAATGGTTGGTAGAGCAAACTCTACGCCGCATGAGTGTTGGGACCTAAGTATGACTATATATTATAACTGTTGTAGACATCACACAAGATTAGAAATGACTAAATTTCATTTCAATGAATATAAATAACGTATGGATGTGTGATTTGGCTTATACAATATATAATATCTATCACTCACTCTTAGAGCTCTGCTTGCCGCTCTCTACTCACCTTCAGGCTAGCCTACCTCTTTGAAAACCTTGAGCCCTGTCACTAAGTAGATCCCTCAACCTTGATCCCACATGATCTTGAAAAGTAAATAATAAATATGCCAAGGGTTGACTTTTTGTTCAACTTCTTAGACTCTTCAATAATCTAGAACCAAATCACATAAGAGTCTCCCACCTTAACCTAACATATAAGTATGACCCACTAAGAGACCACCTAGTGTGTATAGTTCCATACACTCTAGATGTATGGAACCACACGATATATGAAAACACTCACACAATATATAATAATATAAATAAGTCACCATACTCAAATAACCTGACTAGATGTAGATAAAAGAAGTAGAAATAATGAGAACTACCGAGAGTATCAAACCCAATAAATTCTCCCTAATAATTGACTTTGACTTGTAGCTGATGACTTTAACTTTTGAAATTGACTTTGACTTTCAAAAAAAGACTATCATAGAAGCAATTATAGCTAAATTTTAGAGATAAATTTAGCCATGAAGAGAAATCATCATATGCCATGTTTCTCGAGCGTGATCAATTGTCATGTGGGTAGGCTTGAAGAATATGGAACCGTGGTTATTTTGGTGGTGTTGGACGATCCTTATTAAGCGTATGATAAGGTGGGGCCATTATGCCCATGGCTTACTCTCTCTCACACTAAGTCCACAATTCTCTCCCGCTATCCCCAATATTCTCTATCTATCTCTCCTATCTCTGTAATATCGTGCATTTCCTTCATTTTCATTAATGGATTCAAGGGTTTTTTAGTTTTTTCGATAATTTGGAAATCTAGGGTTATTTTGGTTACTTGTGCTTTGTATGGCTGTCTGTGTAAGGTATTTATCATTTATGTCAAACCCTTCTCAAACGAATTATTGCATTAGGCTTCTAAGTCAATGAAATTTATTTTTCTTAAATCAAAACATGACTCGAAGGTAGAATTTAATGGTGGTTTCAGATCCAAAATCAAAAGAATTATGGAAACGTCGAACCCCCCTAGCCAGGGGAGAAGCTTTAAACAAGCATACGACAACGAGCAATAATGCTCGGGAATTCCGGTGGACGAAGTGACGACGAGTAAGAGGAACCGGGCTCTAGTAAAAGAAGTACTAGTGCCATGTGAACTAGTCTTGATTTGGATAATAAAAATGTGCATTCTGTTATAGAAAAGAAAATCAAAAAAGGAAATTTTCATCTTTCTTGTGATAGAGAGAGAGAGAGAGAGAGAGGACAAGAGCCTTTCTTCTTTGAACGGCACACAGTGACTTGGTCGGCCCACCGGCCCACTAGACTATTCCCGTTTACTGAACCCGAGGCGCCGTCCTCTTCGCCGACGAGACTCGACGTTCTCTCTCTCTCTCTCTCTCTAGCTTTCTTTTTCTCTCGGACTCTCTCTCTTTCTCTCAGCAGACAAACGCACAGAGAAACCTAATCATAGTATAGCAGCGGCAGTCTCTCGAACTTTTCATCCCGTGACCTTCACCATCGAATCACATCTCCTGCACCTCGGAGCAGAAGAATCTCTCTCTCTCTCTCTCTCTCTCTATCCCCCCCCTCTGCCAAATGCATATAATATCTTGACCTTCGATTCTCCCGTCCGATGGAATCTAAACCGTCCAAACAAAGTGGGGCTTCGACAAGGACAGCACAGAGCTAGATAAGGGGATAGGGCTGCGGAGATCGAAGGAATCTAGAGAGAGAAAGGAGTCGGGTCCAAGTGATAAGGAAACGGGTAACGCGCTGCTGCTTGAGAGAGAAAATGTGGATGTCATGATGACATCACTGTAGAGAGATTTAGAGAGAGATTACTCAGTTACGAAGAGAGAGAGATAAACAGGACAGAGAGAGAATCAACTATTCAGAGAGATTTACAGTCTAGAGAGAGAAATTTGGTGGGGGATGTAGAGAGAGAGTAGAGAGAGATTGATGGAATGTTACATGGCACGCCTAAAAGGGAGGCCTTTCATTGCAGCAGAAATATTCCCCTGCTGACTGGACAGCCAATCATCGATTCCCACGTCATCACAGAGAATCATCCCGATAATAATGCTGCTACGTTTAATCGATTATTAAGAATTTTAATGTGGGGCCCACCTTCATGCACGTGAGTCTTGAAAGGTGATGCCGTCTTAGAGTGAAAATCCTAGTTTTTACGAGGACTAATCAGAAATTATGCGGGGTTTAAGGGTTTTGGCGGTTTCCGTTTAGAGAGAGTTGGAAGCCTAGAGAGAGAAGCTCGAGTAGTCGTTGTCGATGACAGGAGGAGAGAGAAGAGCTGAGCCACAGATCTGCTGTTGCAGACTAGTCTGCGTTTGCAGAGCTCACATAAACTCCGATACCCGAAATTCTCGCTCGAATGCTGATTATTCAGGTGCGATTTCAACGGAATTCGGTGTTGATTTCCTGAAATCGGAATCCTGATTGGAGGGAGATGGAGGAGGAGCAGATTTCGGTGGACGGGTGGAGCGAAAATTTAGCGATCGTTGCGGAGAAAAGGTCTGCGCAGAAGGCTGGAGGTTGCGTGGGAGTTTTGGTGCAGTTCTATGAGTGGAATCGGCGCCTCGCGAAGAGGAAATTCTTTTCTAGGAAACTCCTTGCCTCTGGTATGTTAGATTGTATAATGCCGGATTTCGGGAACGTACTGGTCTCAGTGTTCTGTATCTGTTTGTTCAGATCGCTCGCCAAAGAGTGTTTCAAAGAACTCCCGTGGAGACAAGGCTGCATTATCCAAGCCGTTGATGGTAGGGCAACATTATCATCGCATCATCATCACTATCATCTCATCATCGTCAAAATCATCATCATCATCACCATTCACCACATGAATCATCATCATATCATCTGATGGAAGCGCATCATCATCATATCATCATCCTGATCAATGCCATCATCATCTTCGTCATCATCATTATGATGATAAGGCAGCATCGTCATCTTCTTCATCATCATCATTATGATGGTAGGGCAGCATCGTCATCATCTTCATCATCAACATTCTGATGGTTGGCAATAGCGTCATCACCTTCAACATGATCCTCGTATCATCACATCATCATCCAATCCTAACATCATCATTGTCATCACCACAAAATATCATATCATCGTCGTCATCATCGTCATTGTCGTCAAAGTCATCGTCACATTACAGCACATCATCGTCGTCATCACCACCACCATCATCATCATTATCACCATCTTCATCGTCACCCTAATCATCATCAAGATCATCACGTAAGTCATCGTCATGATCATCGAAGTCGTCGCCCTCATGATCATATTCTGATCGTAGGGTATCCTCATCAAGTCACAATCGATATTGATGATGATGATTATCATCATCGTGATGGTAGGACATCATCTTCTTAATCGTCATCATCCTCATCCTCATTATCATCCTAACCGTCGTCCTCCTCTTTTCCATCCTCTTCCGAATCATCCTTATCCTCATCTTCAGCCAGATCATCATCATCCTAATCTTCATTTTCAACTTCCTAATCATCTTAGTCATCCTACTCGTCCTCTTCCTAATCATCCTCCTCCTCGTCCTCGAGTAGTTCTTTAAGGAGTAATGAATCCATAAACTTTTTGCCTCAGATTGGGGATGAAAAGAAGATCAAACCTGACGTGATCAACCGATCTTCTATTTCCATCTACGATAAAGACAAAGCAGGTTCTCCGGGTCTAGTAGCCAGGCTGATGGGCCTGGATTCCATGCCCGCCACTTCCCGTCATTACAAGCCGAGGAAGTTCACCAATGGCGTTCTCAAATTCGAGCTTGAATCCCAGAAATCAAAGAAAACTTCTCTCTTTGACCGCCGCAAATCAAATCACAGGCCCATTTCCTCTAACAAGGACCCCAAAACTCCAGGAAGAAAAAGTTCAACCAGATTAATGGAGGCTGCGTCTAAGATCCTGGAACCTGGGCTACAGAGCAGAAATCGCAGCCGGTATTCTCTCCTGCGCTCGTCGCCTTTAACAGAGGAGAAATCCAGCGTCTGCCCTAAATTCCTTGGATCTTGCCATGGCTGCGGCAATTTGGTTGAAGTTCAGCACGGGGATTCCTCTTCATCCTCTTCTTCCTCCTATTCTTCATCCAATCTGAGCAGCTTTTCCTCTCACAATGGGTGCTCCAGAGAAAGAGAAAGAGAAAGAATTACCTCTGCTCCTGTTGAGTTCAGACGCAGTATTCAACGAGATGCTTACCCTTCTGCTGCTTCGTCTTCTTCCTCCTTGGGGAAGTCCAGTCTTTCCAGGGCTCGTTCTTCCAAGGCAATGGACATCCACGTCAGCAAAAACAGAGCAAGCAACGTCGACTACGAAAATTTCACGCGTCCTCCCTACACGAAGAAGTTTCCCGATGTAACTAGTCCTCGATCTGGAGTTCCTTGGGCGAGGAGGAAAGTTCCTGAATCTGCTTTCTTGTCTGAAGCCTCATCAGAAACGGAGTCAAGGGGGGAAGATCCTCTGTCTAGACGACTGCTAGAGCAGAGGATTGATTCATTGAGCATTCTCTTAGGGCAGAAGATCCGGGAGTTGACCAGCCCGGATCCTGATTCTTCAACATCTACAGCGGCTGTAGTTCTCCAAGAACTAATCGCAGCTCTTTCAGCAGCGGTGACTCCGCCGCGCTCAAATAATCCACAGTTTCTTTCCAAGAAAACCAATTTTCCCGCTAAACCAAGATTTCAAGTAAGTTTTTATTCGAATTTTATACCCAATTTTTTTGTTTCTTATTTGTGGATGAGAAAAAATTTCATCTGTAATCTTCAGGAGGAAGTCAATGCTAGGAATCTTCGTCATCCCAGTCTGGGGGTCTTTGAGCATGAAAGCCCCATGTCCGTTCTTGAATCTTCCTTGTATGAAAACTGTTTATCCGAAAGTTTCAACAGCAGCTGTGGTAGGTTTACTATTTGACTATGGAATTGACTTCACGTTGACTTTTTTCTGTTGACTTTGGTATTCCGCTGTGTGCTGAATAATTTGACATTAACTTTATGCTGTTTTGTGTTTAATTTTGTAGACCTTTTCGCAAACTTAACTAAAAAATTGGTAGACCTTCGTAGACCTTTCTGCTAAAATCATGTGGATTTTGTTGAGTTTTCCTTTAATATATGATACCTTTGTGGTGAATTTGTTGGCTTTTGCTGTTGACTTTTAATATAAGCCGACTTTACTGTACACTGCCTTGTGCACCGAAATTTGATTTTTGAGTTGACTTTGGGCTATGATGGTTTTATGGTCGCATGTTGACTGCATGCGTTGACTATCATTGTATTCTGCATCTTGTGCCCGCATAGCTGCATTTTTTAGTGATTCTAATATATGCTGAATTTTTGTTGAATTTGTTGACTTTTGTATTTAAGTGTTGAAGTTGACTTTTATAGTTGAAACAGGTCAGCGGGCCCAGGGCAGGATTCCAGCTTGTTCAATTGATGATTCGCACTCATGGGATGTTGACACGGACCTTTCAGATTCTGGAAAGTCAACGTCAATTAGGGTTCCTCAAGAGTAACAATTCTTACACTTGGGAGTCATCTCCAGAGTGGAGGTCCTCTTCAAAGACATCTGCCCACTCATCCCTCCTCATCTTGCAAACCTTTGAAACATCTCCGCACGATCCACGGATCCGTCGCCTCCTATTTGACTCCATAATCGAGCACTTGGAGACGAAGTATTCTAGTTTTGATAGTGTGGGATTTTGGTCGTGGTTAAAGCTGCCATCTTTGGGCTTGAAAGAGTTAAGATTGGAGCTATGCAACAAGATTACGGCATATGGATCTTACCCTAGGAAGGGTCAGACCTTGGCAAGGATGATTGAGGAAGATATGGAAGGGACCAACACAAGATGGGGTGATTTCCATGTTGAGGTATTTGAATGGGGCGTTGACCTTGAGGATAATATCTTGAGGACTTTGATCAACGAGATTGTCTTTGACCTGAGGCCAAAAAGGGTGAGAAATTCAGATCTCTCTTATTTTTACTAGCCGGTTTTTCTCCATGATTTCCCTCTTATATGTATTATAGTCCTCTCTATGGATGTTTAAAGATCATTAGCAATAAAAGAAATAAGATAGTGGGGGCTTGTGAATGTTCTTCGATATTATGGGACTCTTCTTTTCTGATCATTTATGGCATTCCTCTTTTACATTTTTCATAATCTATCTTAGGTAGAACTCATTACCTGTCAGTTCTCTGGTTGGGCAATCACTCTCTTCAAACAAGCATTCTAAAGATCCGAGTATTTCATGCTTAACATTTCCATCATAAGATCATTGCCCCAGGATAAAGGTAAATGATTATCCATATCGCATGAGAGACTGAATGAGAAGGAACCAAAGAATTTTGGGCAGAGAAAGCTTGGAAGGAATTGACTTATATCTCCTTTGAATATAGCCAAGTCTTCTAAAGTCAGAAAAGTCGACTCCCGGCAGAATGATCAAGATGTGAACTGTCCTGCGTCTCAGCCATCCAGTCAGTTCCGGAGACATGCCTATGTTGTAGATTCTCTGGATCATGAATCTGACAGTGGAAGGTGATTAAGGGGAAGGAGAAAACCGAGCTCGAATGTTCCTAGTTTGGGGGAAGTATGATAGATGTGGAGGAATTGCCTTCTCCTGTATCAAGAAATGATGTGAATTTTGATTCTGATCAGAGGGCCAAACCAAGGTATGTCTTATGAAATCGAGGCAAGGCAGTTCGAAGCGGAGTTCTTCGGAGAATCATTTTTATTTGATGAGGTTTGGTGCCAGAACCTCATATCCACCATGAAGATAGTTCTTAGTAAATGCTAAAATAGATTTATATTTCTAGAAAAAGATTCTGACTGTTTGTGGGCTCTTGAAATCAAACAGAACTATGGAAGCAAAGCTCTGTTTGTTTGATGAGCTCTATAGCGAGATCGATCTAATGAAACATGATCTAATGAATAGTCCTTTGAATCCACCTTCCTTTGTGGATCATATGCATCATTGATCTCTGAAAGTGAAGACTCTTTTTGGGAAATTACTTCTTTCCATTGTCTCTCAACTTGTATATCTCATCAATCTCTGATGGATCACTGCCTCTCTCTAGATGAAAAATGAAGGTTAACATAGGAGTAAAGGGGTTTCTTTCATTATTTTTATCCTAGGCATCCTTTTGATTTGTTGTCAATGTTGCATATCCTCTTAGAGTGTTATGACTTTGATATGTATAAACATTTATCGATTTAAATCTTCACATGATTGAAACATAAATCGACCAATCTATTCAACCTATCTATTTTGATATATTTTGATTGATGCGTCGAGTTTTTTGAAGTAATATAAATCATTTACATATTTAGTTATATAATTTAATGTAATTTATTTCATTATATGTAGACTAAAGACATGCCATTTTTATGCATTTTGATGAAATTCTTGGTATGTCCTATTTAATGATTATTTTCTATTCAATCAAATCTACAATGCTTTGATAAATCTCTCTTGCCAAGTCTACATCTATATATTTTCATAAATAAACAAGCTAAAATATCCCCATCTTTTTTTAACTTTCATCGAATTTATTGTCATACGGTTATGATTAGATTTTTTCATGAAGAAGTTTTAATCATACCGATCCAATAATCGTTTGGATCGTTTGCCTTGCATACGAAAATCAACAATGCAAATTTGAGTTTACTTTTTACCTGATAACCTTTTCATTGAAAAAATAGCACAATCCTCAAGGAGGATTTTTTTTTTCTACTAGGCTATTAAGAGCATGAGAAGGTCACTAATTCAAGAGGCCCATTAATTTGTTAAAGAACAAGGCCCATTAATTTAAGAGGTTTAAAGACAACTCCAAGAAGGTAAATCACAAGGCTTGCACAAATGGTTAGGGATTCAATTGTCATTTTTTGGGGAATGATCATATCATCTCATCTCATCTTGCTTTGTTAGAGGAGACTTTTTGGTCCCCTTAGGAGTTAAACATAAACTTGGGGGTCAAGGGCCCAACTACATCACTCTTAATGTCAAGGGTGTAAATTATATAAAAAAAAAAGTCAATGGGGTTATTTTGAAACCAATATGAAATCTTACAACCAATACAAAAAAATCATCAAGTTTTTTAAAAGAATGAATCCAGGAGCGTATCCTAGAACCAGAGAAACCATGATTTTTAGTTTGTTGATATGGATGAGGGTGACTCAAGCCTCAAGATTAATTGTAATTGCATTTTCCCTTGTTGGCATTTTGGCCTAGATCTTTGAAATTCCTATCACAATGGATTGAAGAAATGGAGAGGTGGAGAAAAGAGAGAGAGGAGGAGGAATGTGCTCAATTAGTCTTTAAGAGAGATAAACAACTAGAGGAGTTTATTAGAAGTAAAATTAAATAATGTGTCTGTATTTTAGGGGGAAATATGTGAGAGAAACATGCCTTCAAGAATGCTTTTAAACCATTTTTTTACCTTAATGATAGGTCTTAGCCATTTTTTTATGCTTCTAGCAAACGATTTCTAATTTTAGTCATGTTGTTGATTGGTTTTAGCTATTAAATCTCAATTGGCTTTCTTTTTTCATGAAGAATCCCTTGAAGCCTTCTTCCTCTGTGCATCATTGATATGTAGAAGGTTTCTCTTTTGGAAAAATCAACTCTTCTAGGTGGCTGGTTAAACAATCTCTCTCTCTCTCTCTCTTTGTCCTAAGTGGCTTTAGGGTTATCCATATGGATGAATATGGAAATAGAAGCAAGGCCAACGAGGAAGACATGCATTCAAGGGCAGTGTTTCGTTTCTTTCTATATATTATTCCATCTCCAGCGTTATTGGCAAGATTAATAACCACCCATGATGAAAATTAATCTTTCTGTCCAGCCCTTTCTCTCTCTTTCCGCAGAAAAACTCCTTTTATAAACCCAACAAACCCTCTCTCATTACCATCCCATTTCAGCCATGGCGAGGAGGGTGAAGCTTCAAAGAATAGGGGACTTTGCTTCACCAAGAGGAAGGCGAGCATGATGAAGAGGGTCTAAGAATTGAGCATCCTACGTGACATCACTGCATTCATCATCATCATCAACAACCGTAATGATCGCCCAATAGTATGGCCAGGCCCAAACATGACGTCAACAATACTCCATGGCTACAAAAGCCTCTCGGAGAACCAAAGAAACTAGAGAAACCAAGATCTTTAAAGTATTCTCAGTTGACAGATGAAGAAGACTAGAAAAAGTATTGAGAAGGAGATCAACGCTCAGAGAAATCTTCACTTGGAGTTGCTCTTCGCCGAGTGTCTCTCTGGATTTTTCGAAGTGGAGGATCTTTCCATGGAGGAGATTATCGCCATATAAAGTCTTGCTGGGAAGAAGATCTAAGAAATTGACTCTACTGTCGCATCTCTCCGTGCTTGGCATACGATATTTAGCATCTGGATTGGCGATTTCTGCTGTCAAAATTCCAGCTAAATTCTAGCTAGGGTACTTCTGTTGGCTGCTGATCACCCCAAGAAGCATTTAAAAAGGATGATGATCATACTCACAATGTCACTCACTGATAACATGCTAATTAGAGATGATAATACATGATTATTTATGCATATTAAGGCATAAAAGATTTCATTCCTATGCATGTTATCATATTTATGAGTATTTATCTATCATTCTATGGAAAAAGTCATTATAATCTCAAAATACTTTAATTTAGGGTTAAATATTATGAATTAAAACTAAATTATTTTATAACCCATCTTTACTTGAGATTATATGTAGTTTTTAATGTTAAATAATAAGAGAAATTATTTTTATAAACATTCATCTAATTTTCTAAAGTTAAAATTGATAACATGCAATCTTAACATGATAAAACACGATTATTAATGCAAAATAAGGCATAAAACATTCCATTTATGTGCATGTTATCATACTTTGAGTGCATTTCTATCATTCGATGCAATTTTATGTTATAATCTCAAAATGCGTTAATTTAGGGTTAATTATGATGAATTAAAGATTAAAGATTTTATAAACCATATTTACTTGAGATTATAAGTGGGTTTTAAAGTTAAATAATGAGAGAAATCATTTTTATGAACACTCATTTAATTTTCTAAAGTTAAAATCTTAAAGAAATGAATGTATTTTTGAAATAAGAATTAAATCTCTTGTTATTTAAATAATTTGACTTTTTAGAATGATAGATAATTAAATTTCAGATCAAATGAAAGAAATTTGGATTAATTTGGAGTTGTATTTTGAAAGTTATGATTTTTACAATTTTTAGGGATTTTTCTGGATTTTTATGAATTTATTTTCTATTTAAATTGATTAAAATGAATTTAAAAAAAAATGCAAAAAGCGGTTTATATCCGCGCGGGGCCACGTGGATGCGACGTGGCACTTGGGGCCACGTGGCAGCGCCACGCGGGCCCATGCGACGTATATATTTAATATATATTTTATTACTATATATAGTATAAAGTTCTTCAGCCTTGCTTATATGGGAAGGGGTTTTCGAACCTTACTAATTGTCGGGTGTTATAAACCCGACGATCTTCTTTACCCTTCTCCGTGTGGGACTAATCCACACGCCTTACATATTGTGCAGGCGACGTGGCTGATGGAGAAGCGTCGGATCGTGATGACATGTCGATCTCACGCGTCGATCGGATGGAGTACGGACCACCGAAGGATCATCAAGCACGTGCTCAAAAGGAAGGCGTTATAATGGCTCTGATGTAACAGTGGCGGATCACATCTGGACCGCACGATCGTGATCCAACGGGCGCGATCAAATGCGTTTTTAAATGCAAATCAAATGGAGCATCTGGACCACCCATCGACGATCCGACGGATACGACATATTCGAAGTGGTCCACGATGGACCGTTTCATCGTAACCGTCGATCGTTTCGATTGGACGGTTACGATCAAAAGCCCTATATAAAGAGATGTTCTTCGACATTTGTAAGCATTCGAGTTGGATTTCAATCAAATTGAACTGTCTAGACACCATTCCTCTCGTTTCTCTTGATTCCATCCTTTTCCTCTCTCATTTCCGCATCCACGGAGGGGTTGAAATCAAGATTTGGTGGAGAATCGAGGGAGAAATCGTAGCTTGAAGCTCAAGTTCGCGTTCTTCACGTTTTTGGCGATTAATCCGTTTAATCACCTTGTTTCAATCGCTAATTGAGTTTAGTGGAAGCAGTTTTTCCTAGATTATCTTCCTATCATATTTTATTTCTGTTTAGATTAGGATTTAGAGTTTAAATGAAACAGCTAGAATTTAGTTTATTTTTCAGAATCATTTGACGAGACGAAACCGCGAGGTCATCAATTTCACGTAGAATCACGTCAAAAATTATTCCGAACTTACCAATTTTGGGAATTAATCATGAATTGAAGGGTATAATGGTAAATAAGGGTCGAATCCACAGGAAATTACGGTATTTTCGAGATATCTTTTTGGAAACTGATCAAATTAGACGATGAATTGAGGTGAGAAATTGGGGATATTTTAAGAAAGAAGACTTCAAATCGATTCCACAGAATCAAGAATCATCGAATTTGGACTTGATTTCGCGGAGAAATCAAAATTCGAAGTGGAAAGAAAATTTTGGACGTTAAAATTCGCGATTCAAGCTAAAATTCGATGAAATTAACTTCTAAATCCTAATCTAGAAAGCAATTAAACATTATAGGAAGATAATCTAGGACAAACCGCTTCCACTAAACTCAATTAGCGATCAAAACGAGGCGATTAAACGGATTAATCGCCGAAAACGTGAAGAACGCGAACGTGAGCTTCAAGCTGCGATTTCTCCCTCGATTCTCCACCAAATCTTGATTTCAACCCCTCCGTGGATGCAGAAATGAGAGACGAAGAGGATGAAATCAAGAGAAATGAGAGGAATGGTGTCTAAACAGTTCAATTTGATTGAAATCCAACTTGAATGCTTACAATTGTCGAAAAACAAGTCATTTTATACATATTTGGGCGTAACCGTCCGATCGTTTCGATCGACGGTTAAGATGGAACGGTCCATCGTGTACCGTTTCAAATAAGTCGTGGCCGTCGGATTGTGATGGACGGCCACGATTTGATCCGTAGATAAGCGTTATAAAACACCTTGGATGTCGCCCCTTGGATTGCGATCGGACGGCTGAGATGCGATCCGCGCTGAAGCATCTCAGCCGTTATAACGCCTTTAAAACGCCACGTGCGTGTTGATTGATCCGGTGGTCCACTCTCCATCCGATCGACGCGTGAGATCGACGCGTCATCCCGATCCGACGCTTCTCCGTCAGCCACGTCGCATGCATTTAATTCATCGTGTGGATTAGTTCCACACGGAAAAGAAAAAAGAGTTTCGTCGGGTTTATAATACCCGACGATTTATGAGGTTAATAACCCTTCCCATATAGCAAAGGCTGAAGACCTATTTATATATAGTATGTAATAATAATATAATATATACGTATATGCCGCGTAGGCGCCGCGTGGTTCCGCGTGGCGCTGCCACGTGGCCCCAAGTGCCACGTCGCATCCACGTGGCCCCACGCGGATATAAACCGCTTTTGGCCATTTATTTATTTATTTTAATCAATTTAAATCGAAAATAAAATCGGAAAAAGTCGAGAAAAATCCCTAAAAATTGTAAAAGTCATATCTTTCAAAATACAACTTCAAATTACTCCAAATTTCTTTCATTTGATCTGAAATTTAATTATCTATCATTCTAAAAAGTCAAATTATTTAAATAACAAGAGATTTAATTCTTATTTCAAAAATACATTCATTTCTTTAAGATTTTAACTTTAGAAAATGAAATGAATGTTCATAAAAATGATTTCTCTTATTATTTAACTTTAAAAACCATTTATAATCTCAAGTAAAGATAGGTTGTAAAATCTTTAATCTTTAATTCATCATAATTAACCCTAAATTAACACATTTTGAGATTATAACATAAGATTGCATAGAATGATAGAAATGCACTCAAAGTATGATAACATCCACATAAATGGAATGTTTTATGCCTTATTTTACATTAATAATTGTGTTTTATCATGTTAAGATTGCATGTTATCAAAAATCATAAATGAATGAATGTATTTTTGAAATAGAAATTAAACCTCTTGTTACTTATTAAATTTGAATTTTTAGAATGATAGATAATTAAATTTCTGATCAAATGAAAGAAATTTCAATTAATTAGGAGTTATATTTTGAAAGTTATGAATTTTCTAATTTTTAGGGATTTTTCTAATTTTTTTCTAAATTTTAATGAATTTCTAAGGATTTTTCAGAATTAAAAAAATCAAAATTTCTATTTTAAAATCGATTTTCCAATTTATTTTAAGCGCGCAGGTGACGTGGCGCTATCAGAGCAACGTGGCAGCGTGTGGGATGTCCAATCGTGCGTGAATTCTCGACCGTCAATCTTCACTTAAATTGATGAGGATACGTGGCGAAATCAGGGTACACTGGATTCATCTAATCTCCACCGTTGATCACGAGCGTTAGAACGGTCGAGATTAAATCACGAAAAACGCATCTGATGCATCCGATCGCGATCCAACGGCAGATGTTTCAAGGCGTTTTATAATGCGCGGCGACGTGGCTTCATCTCGAGCATCCGATTGCGATCTAACGGCCACGACTTAACGGTAACGATTCGCGATCATGCGTTTTTCATCAGAGCCGTTGATCAGTTTCATCGGACGGTTACGCCCAAATACCTTATAAATTGAGATGTTCTTCGCATTTGTAAAGCATTCGAGAGCATTTCAATCAAATTGAACTGCTTAGTCACCAAATCTCTTGAACATCTTGATCCCAATTGCTTCTAGACTCATTTCCGCGTCCACGGAGTGCTTAAGATCAAGATTTGGATGATCGACGAGGAAGAAATCAATACTTGAACTCCACGATCGCGATTTTTGGATTTTTGATGAAAAGCCTTGATTTCGCCGATAAATTGGATTAATTTGATCATAATCGTGGGTTAGGGATCGTGTTTTGTCCTAATCTATCATCTCTTACTGTTTAATTTCCGTTTAGATTACTATTTTAGCTTAATTTGATCTTGATTTTTGCCAATTTTGTTCGTCCAATTTTTAGAAATTTTATCTCAATTTGATCTTTCAATTTCTCTGCGAAATCAAAGTCAAATTTGATGATTTTTTATTCCGTGGAAATCTTCTTGAAGTTCTCTTTCATAAAATACTATTTACTCCAATTTATATCATCGATTCATCATCCGATTTGATCAAATTCTAAGAGATCATCAGAAATTTCCCTAATTCCTTGTGGATTTGATCCATATTTACCATTATACCCCTCAATTTGAGTTATTTTCATTAAATTGGTAATTTTAGACTTTATTTTGACACGAATTGGTGTGCAATTGACGACCACATTGATTCGATCCATCACTCACACACTCAAAAGAGGAAGAAGAATGAGAAAAAGAGAGAAAATCTACTAAACCACTCAAAAACTCACATACAACCCTCTAGAGGAAGAAAGGAATGCTCAGGTGCCATTAGGGATGCTCTAGGGGTCCTTATTTATAAGCTACAAAGGAGAAAAACTTGCAGAAATAATTTTAAAAATTTCAGGCCCACCATCCCGCCGAGTGTGCGTCATGCTGAACACGTTGCGCGCATCTCGACGGCTACTACAATACTTGCCAAGATGTGCGTGCATGTGCGCGCACTGGCATGCGGGATCCTCTCGAAATACGCACCCACGCGCCATGTGGGTGCCTGCTTGGCAGGTGCTACAGTACCTGTTGAGCTGCGTGCTATGTGCGCGTGTTGGCGCTTGTCCCCACATGCCTCCACCCACCATGGGGCGCCTACTCGGCGGGTGCTACAGTATCTGCCGAGCTGCGTGCAGCTGGAATGCTGTGGCATGCGTTTCTATGTGCCTCTGCGCTCCACTGTGTGCCACTGTGCACCAACTTGGCAGGTGCTACAGTACCCGCCAAGTGTGCACCAATTGTGCGCATTGGGTGCTCTCCCTTGCGCGCCACGCGGGCCAGCTGTGCCTGATGATGAAAAATCACCTCCCACAACTTCTTCCTCTTCGAAATTGTCTCTCTCTCTTGAATTTTGAGTGTAGACATGTGCTATTTTATATGTCGTTTATTTGATGATTTGACCCGATCTTGAGTGAAAACTTGTAAGGGCAATAGGTAATGATGTTATTACTGATAGTTTGGGCTTTTTGGCTATAGAATCTTCCGAGGTTGAGAGAGAGAGTATGAGAGAGAGGGAGAGAAAATAGAATGTTAGAGATCGAGAGAGAGGAGTGATAGAGAAAGTAAGGGAGAGAGAGAGAGGAAAAGACTAGAGAGTAATAGAGAGACGAGAGAGAGAGAGTACGAGTCAATGGGGGGAGAGAGAGATAGAGAAAGAGACAGCGAGAGAGAGTGAGAAAGAGAGAGAGAGAGAGAGAGAGAGAGAGAGAGAGAGAGAGAGAGAGAGAGAGAGAGAGAGAGGGTCCAAGCGGCTCTCTGATTTGAGTAAAACTTCTTTCTTCGTCGTTCAAGCGATGGATCTCTATGCAGTTCATCAGCATTCGAGAAAGATTCCTTTCATTGGTTTTAGAAAGAGAAGACCGTTGTGTCTTTCCAGAACGGGTAAAGATGAATGCCAAAAAAAGAAAGGAAGATCGTGTGGTGTCAGCAAGAGTAGATAAAAAATATACTTACCTCTCTATCCATTCATCCATTCATCCATCCATCCATCCATAATCTCTTACTCTCTCAATCTACATAGATATCTATCCACTTGACTATCTATCTATCCATCCATCCATAATCTCTTACCCTCTCAATCTATATTGATATCTATATACTTGACTATCTATCTATCCATCCATCCATCCATCCATAATCTCTTACTCTCTCAATCTATATTGATATCTATCTACTTGACTATCTATCTATCTATCCATCCATCCATCCATCCATAATCTCTTAATCTCTCAATCTATTTATATATCTATCTACTTACCTACCTATTCATCCATAATCTCTCAACCTCTCAATCCATTGATATATATATATATATATATATATATATATCCATCAAATCTCTCTCTACCGTGAAATAAATAGAGATATTATGGATGGATTGGTACATATGTAAGTACATGCACACACACACACACACACACACACACACACACACACACACACACACACACACACACACACACACACACACACACACACACACACACACACACACACACACACACACACACACACACACACACACACACACACACACACACACACACACACACACACACACACACACACACACACACACACACATACAGACGTACATACATACATATACATACATACATACATACATACATACATACATACATACATACACACACACACACATACATACATACATACATACATACATACATACATACATACATACATATATATATATATTTAAATTTAGAATGATAGATTTGCATTTATATATATCTATCTATCTATTTAGATAGATTTGCATCTATCTACTTACCTTTCTATCGATCCTTCCATCCATAATCTCTCAATCTACATATAAATATATCTACTCACCATTCTATGCATCCATCCATACATAATCTATCGATCAATCCATCTATTGATCAATCAGTGTACTTATATATCCATTTAATTACCTACCCATCTATCCATCCATTATCTATCTATCTCTCTACTTATCTATCGATCCATCCATCATCTATCTATCAATATTTCCTACCTTTTTTATCTCTCTCTCACTATATACTCACATAGACATACGTATACTATCATTAGGCTTTCGTACCTTAGGTGGACATAATATGTATTTGTAAATAATGCATCATCATTTAAACCATATCATCCGATTCACTTTACTTCAAAACTTTTTAGGGTCAAGATATTTTGATTTAGTGAGAAAATTGGTTGATCGACGGATTCGATTGATCAACCAATGTTGAGCATGATCCGATCGGAAGACATTGATCACAGAGATGATCATGAAGAGGGAGAGAGGGATGGATAGATATATTCCAAAAGATGATCTGATCTCTAATTGGATCACTTATAAGATCATAAACCAAGGCAACAACATATCATAGAACCTATCTGATTGATCACACTGATCTGATCAGCGATTATCTCCATTCCATACCCAAGAGCAGCATCCCTCAATGCAAGCTACTTATCTTTTATGTATGTCATGTATCTCTCCTCTACAAGCATCAGATCATGTCTCAAGATCAAGCTTTCCGCAGCAAGGAAGAATAAAAATCTCAAGAAGGAGAAATCATGGGCAGAAGAACAATCAAATGGAGAAGAAAATAAGAAGAAAAAGAAGAATCATCCAGCTTATCCACTCAGAAGAGGGCACTCTTCTTTGGTCTGTTTCCTCATCTCCTCGTAAAACCGTCGGATGAAAATCTCCGCCCTCCGGTCCACCGTCTTTTCTCCGCCGTCCTCCAACTCCTCCTCCTCCTCCACCGCATCGCCGCCACAGAACAACCGGCGAAGGCGGCGCCGACTCTTCTTACCCTGCAACCTCGGGAACAGCGGCGTGCTCTCGGGTGAGAATTCTCTCTGCCCGGAGAAGCGATGCTCGTACCGCCAGCGGAGATCATACCGTCGCCGCTGAAGTCGCCGGAGCAGCAGTGCCGCCGGTCCGCCGCCGCAGGAGGCGGCGAAGCGCCGCCCGAGGGCTTTCTCGAGCTGGGACATGGCGAGAAGAAGATTTAGTCTTCTACGGTTCTGCATAGTTGATTCTTCTCCGGAGATGAAGAACGAGAGGTTTTTAATGGGAAGGAGCGGGGATGAGCTGGAAAGTGGCGGCAGCGATTTGAATGTGGTGGGTCTCCGGTTGCCGGCCGAACTAGCCGTTTGCCCGACGCGAGAGAGAGTTGCATGATACCTCTCTCTCGCTGCCCCACTGCCCGTCTGAGTTGACAGCCATGTGGTAGGGGGCTCTCTCTTTCTCTCTCTAAAAATTCTACTTTTATAATCGACGGTCAAGAAAAGGCAAGGTTAGTGTGAAGTAGTAGATCTAGTTCAAGTTCTAAGGGTTTTGAGAGAAAGAATTGTAGAGAGAGAATTCATGGCCTATTTGTGTTGCCTCCATCCGTGATCTTACTTCTCTCCCCTCTCCTCTTCTCTCTATGAAGTTCAATTGAGGATACTATTCATGGTCAGTGTAATGTTTTTGGGCCGAGATCATGTGTGAGGACCATGGCATGATCTTGAAGCTCAACAAGGCCTAAATGAACAAGTCACGAGCTCGACGCACACCCGACAAAGGCCGCATATTTCTCGTGGCAAAGAGTGTGATCATGTTAGTAGAGCAAACAACAAGGCTTACGGAGCATGACACACATGGTTCGGAGGCACGTGGTCTTCATGATGTGAATTCCATACTCAACCACAAAAGATGGCATGAGCAAAGTGACCATACTTCCATGGTTTTGTGGTGAATGTTATGTCTCAAGTTTCCGGTAAGAGGCTTAGCAAGTAGCCAAGAGACTCGCCTAGGGGTGGGTGATAATATGCAATATATGCTTGCAAGCGTAAGATTAATAGCACACTTGTAGGTATACACAAAATATTCATGAAGAATGTTATCTTATTCTAAGTACATTTTCTTGAATTCTATATCAATCATCTCAAAATCTCATATTATGCTATTTTGAGGCCAATTTTGCATAATTCGTAGGTTTGCCTCTCCAAGCATTAAATTTCTTTTAAGATTAGCCCATGTTCTTTAAGATTTTAAGTTTCTAAAATTTACATGAAAATAATAAGAGAAATTTTTTTAAATCAAATTTGAAAATTGTTTAATTTTATTTTTAAAGTAATTTTAGAAAATTTAAGTGTTAATTTTTTATTTTGTTATTTTAAAATTAAATGACATAGAATAATAGATTATTTAATTTCTGATTAATGATTAGATTAAAAAGAGTTGTATTTGAAAAGAACTGAATTTTCAAGTTTTCAAATATTTTAATAGATTTTTTTGAATTTATTTACATTCAAATGAGCAAAAATGGGGCCAAGTAGGTGGCTGCAGGGTAGAGTGATAACATGCTAATTAGACATGATAATACATGATTATTGATGCATATTAAGGCATAAATGATTTCATTTCTATGCATGTTATCATATTTATGAGTATTTATCTATCATTCTATGAAAAAGTCATTATAATCTCAAAATACTTTAAATTAGGGTTAAATATGATGAATTAAAGATAAATAATTGTATAACCCATCCTTACTTGAGATTATAGGTATTTTTAAAGTTAAAATAATGAGAGAAATCATTTTATAAACATTTATTTAATTTTCTTAAGTTAAAATCTTTAAGAAATAAATGTATTTTTGAAATAGAAATTAAAACTCTCATTATTTATTAATTTTGACTTTTTAGAATGAGATATAATTAAATTTCAGATCAAATGAAAGAAATTTGGATTAATTTGGAGTTATATTTTGAAAGTTAAGAATTTTCTCATTTTTAGAGATTTTTCTGGATTTTTTCCAAATTTATTTTTGATTTTAATCCATTAAAATAATTAATAAAACAAAAAGGGGTTTATTTATCGCGCAGGACCTGCGCGGATGCGACGTGGCACGCAAGGCCACGTGGCAGAGCCACGCGGACTCACACGAGCGCCTGTGTGGCGCGGAGGTGACACGCGTGCATATTTATATTTACTCGTAATATAGGGTTATAGTACATATAAGCGTTCTGATTATCGGAACTCGCTAACCCCTTAAAACGTCGCACCTTATATACCCGCCCCTTTTCTTTTATTTTTACCGTGTGGGACTATGTTCCACGTTTCTTTTTAATTTCAGGCGACGTGGATTAACGTGAGGCGTTGGATCAAAGGCGCGTAGAATATCGCGCATAGATCGCGTGGACGTAGAGTCCACCGGATCACCAATCACACACGTGGCTTTAATTAGCAGTAAGTGAAAAGATCGCGACCGTCCATCAAGGAGGTATAACGGTCGAGATCTTTTTCGCGATGAAACGCATTAGGAGCATCGGATCGCGATCCAACGGTGACAGTTTCACGCGTTTTATAACGCCTACACACGTGTCTTCATCTGAGCGCTCCATCAGAAATCGGATGATCACGACTTAATCGTAACGGTTCGTTTCATCGATTAAACTGATCGGACAGTTACGCCCAAATACACTATAAATAGAGATGTTCTTCCGATTCGTAAACCATTCGAGAGCAAATCAATACAATTAATATGTTTAGACACTCACCCTCTTGAATCTCTCGATCCTATCCTCTTCTAGACTCAATTCCGCGTTCACGGAGGGCTTAAGATCGAGATTTGGCCGAAAAGACGAGGAAGAAATCGACATTTAAACTCCACAATCACGATTTTTTGGATTTTTTATGAACAGCCTTAATCCGGTGATTAATTGGGTTAATCCAATCGTAATCTTGGGTTAGTGGAAGCGGTTTTTACTAATCTTTCGTCTATTCATGTTTAATTTCAGTTTAGATTATGAATTTCAAGTTAATTTCATTTCAATTTTGGTATTTTCGCGATTTTAAGTTTCGGAAAAATCACCTCACTTCGATCTTCAATTTCTCCGTGAAATCAAAGTCAAATTTGATGATTTTTTATTCCGTGGAATTGCCTTAAAGTTCTCTTTCATAATATACCATTTTTCCCCTATTCTACTATTAATTCATTGTCTGATTTGATCAAATTCGAAGAGATCATCATAAATTTCCCTAATTCCCTGTGGATTTGACCCTTATTTACCATTATACGCCTCAATTCGAGATATTTTCATCAAATTGGTAAGTTTGGACTTTGTTTTGACATGAGACCGTGTGAAATTGCTGACCTCGCGGTCTTGTCTCGTCATAGTGCGCACTTATATGTCAACATGTAGCAGCGCCTAAGAGCTCTATGCTGATGAAATTAGTGGTTTAGTTTCAAGGAGATTAGTGGTTTAGCTAGGTAGCCTTATGGGCAATTTGATATCTTCTAAATCCAATGATTTATAGAGGGTAATCATGTTTCAAATTTTAGAATTGAGAGAATTCATTTTTGTCTTTTCTGTTCGAGGTGACGTGGCGTGATCAAGAGCATTGGATCTCTAGAACTAATCCTAGCCCTCCATCATCACTAAGTGGGGGGGGGAGAGTACATGTCATAGTCAAAGAAGATGTAAATTTGTCTTAACCTTCGACAAATCTTGGTCATTGATCCTGGTGCGATTTGAAGCGTCAAATTAGAATCCAATGGCAATTGTTACTTGATCTTTCATATGTGTGCAAAGATGTGGCAAAATCCAAGTAATCCGATTAAGATATGATGACCGCGACTTATCCATGTCGTTTCACCATATTTCCTTTAGTTATGTTGGTTGATCATATTTGAGAAGGCAATTTGATAGCCAAGCCCAATTCATTCTTATGTAAACTCTCTCTCATTGATAAATGGAGTATTCTTTGAAATTCTTGATCAATGGAGCCCTTGAACAGCCCTTCAATCTATTGATCTCGAAGCTTTTGAAATTCATTTTTTCCACTTTTGAGCATGTGAAATCAAGATCTCCTTGAAATAATCAAGAGAATTTGCTTATTGAATTCTAAATTTCAGCCAAGAACACAACAACACCAAAAGCCTTGCTTCAAAGATTAACTAGATAATTTTATTGACAATTTTTTGGTTAGTTGAGACATATTGTTATTATCTTTCATCATTTAATGGTTTATTTCAGTTTACGATGGTGCATTAAGAGAATTTTAAGATTTTTGTCACTTTCTCTTTCCTTGCAAATAATTTTCTATCTCTAACTTCTTTCTTTGAATTTTCAATTTATTTAACTTTTATCTATATAACTTTTTGATTCCTTGGAAAAATCTTTGAGTTCTGATTATATTAATAATATTTTTCCCCACGTTTCTTTTCAATTTGATCAATTTATAAAGCCTCTAAAAAATTAACTCTAATTCTCTATGGATTCGACCTATTCTCACAAATACTTAAGTAACCTTTCTATAAAATGACTTTGGACTTTTTTTGACCCATTGACATGTGCTTTCAAAGAATGCATGAAATCAACTAGTTAGCAGGTGGCATCCATCACTCTACTTGCAAGATGTCAAAGGCATGTGAATTTGACAATTTAAGTTGATGATTTAGTTATGCTTTTGAAATTTTATGTAAAATTAAATTCATACCATTGATAATTTTTTTAGGTAAAATTACTTTACAAAGTACGTGTTTATGGTTGCAAGTGTCGTAAATTGAAGGCATCAAGATGCAGGAGTTGAAGGACCTCATGCACTCTCACACCCCCATTTCATATCCTCATTTTCTCTTTAATTAGATAACTCCTTTATAATTAGTATTTTAGCCCCCTAAACATCATGACTAACCTTCACATGGTCACATTTAGTTTGTGTGATCGCTGTAAACCTTTCTAGGCATAAATATAAATATCACTCATGATTAAGGATACATATACGAATAAATAGTTATATGTATATCCTAGAATAGTTATTTAATAAGCATTTTGTTTTAGTTTTATCTCATTTTTTATTTATATTTTTTTAAGAAGCCTCTAGTTATCTATTCTCAAATAATTATTTAGGAGATAATTGGAAAGAAGAAAACATTTTTTCTCTGCTATTTCATGGTGACACATACACAAAAATATTGGCCTCATTCATGATCATTGCCATTCAAAGAACCCAAACATCATTTGTCTCTCTTGTGAGCACTAACACTCCTTGGTTTTATTGTCTTGTTTTTTTTATTTTCGCATGAATTTTGTTTTCATCATCATATGAAAATACCATTTTGTTTTGATATGAATTATGTCTTGTTTTAATCTTTTGGTGTTTTTAATTACCATATGGTTGCTTTAGTCTATCTGGTGGCTAGAATTTTCTATTTAGGGTCTGAATAGTTTTGAATTTTGATTTGATTTAAATCAAATCTTTTGGTTTGTTAAGATCTTGGCTCAGGTCGGTATTTATTTTTTAAATTTTGGTCTAATTAGATCAAGGTGCCAATTAAAACTTGCTTCACTTTTTGTTTCATTAAATTAAGATTTTGCTTAGTTATTAGATTCAATGTCATGTGAATTTCTGGCCCGATGTAAATTTTGATTAGGTTGAGATTCTTGGTGTATTCTTGATAAAACGAATGCGTATGGTCGTTGAATACACATTATGTCGTGTCAAAATAAAGTCCAAAATTACCAATTTAAATATTAGTTCACGAATTGAAGGGTATAATGGTAAATAAGGGTCGAATCCACGGAGAATTAGGGAATTTTGAGAGATATCTTTGAAATTTGATCAAATCAGATGAAGAATTGAGATTTGAAATTAGGAAATTTATAATATTAAGAAAGATAACTCAATTGCGAATCCACGGGATAAAAAATCAAATGATTTGGATTAGAATTCTCAGAGTAATCGAAGTTTGAAAATGAGAGAAAATTCGATCGCGAACTTTGATTAAAAACTGAAATTAAGCTGAAGTTAAACTTAATCTACGATTCAAAATGTAAATCTAATGCTAAGTGATGCAAGATTAAGATGAAAACACTCAATCTAACCCAAAGTCGTGCTTGAAATGATCCAATTAATCGCCGGATGCATGGCTATTCATTTCGCAATTTCGAAGGTGAAAATGACATTCAAGATGTGATTTCTCCTTACTCCCTCGATCAATTTCTGATTTCAAACACTCCTCAGACACGAAAACGTGTCAAGAAGGTAAAGAAATCAAAAGACTCTCAAATTTGTGGTGTCTAGACACTTCGATTTCACTCGAAAATCCAAGGGTGAGTTTCCGTCGCAAAGAACACTCTAATTTATAGAGGATTTGGGCGTAACTGTCAGATCTAACGGTCTGATCGCGATCAACGGCTGAGATGATGCGTCGTTTGGTGAATCGGTGAGATTAAGTCGCATCCGTCCAATCGCCAACGGAGCGTCAGGATGCGTCCACGTCGCACGTGTGAAGAGATGTGTCATTTCGATCCATCCATTGGATCTTCATCGTGCGGTCTCGATCAATCGGAAGGTCCACCGATCGTGATTAATCTTGATCGTTATAACTACGGTTGATGGACGGTTGCGATTAAAGTCCATTTAATCGAATCGGTGTCTCTTAAGATGCTGCCAGGTACCCCTTGAGTAAGTGACATCCGACGCACGTGATTAAATCACGCGTCGCGAAGTCACCTGAAATAGAAATCAAAGGAACATAGTCCCACACGGAATAAAATATGGGATTTAATCGGGTTTATAATGTATACGGATTTAAGCAGTTAGCTTAAATTCGATTACAGATTCTCCAAACCCATTTATATGTCCGCGCACGTGTCACGCACACACGTCATGCACGCACACACACACACGCGCGTGTCCACGTGTCACACAGACACATGTCCGTGCGTCGTCACGTGGCTTCGCTTCGCCACATCAGCGTGCGATAATAGAAACCTATTTTTAATCATTTAAAAATAAAAAATACAGTTAAATAAATTCAGAAAACTCTAAAAAATTCCTAAAAATTGAAAAAATCATAACTTTCACAATAGAACTCCAAATTAATTCAAATTTTTTTGTCGGATCAGAAATTGAATTATCTATCATAATAAAAATAGTCAAAAATATTAAAATAACAAGAGAATGAATTTTAATTAAATAAATACATTCATGTATCTTCTAAAATAACTTTAGAAAAATACATCAATATAAATAAAGATCTTTTCTCTTATACTGTAATCATTAAAACATAAGTATGATCTCAAATATAATCAGGATTAAAATCATAATGTTTAATTATGTATAATTATCTATAAAATGATGTATTTTTAGATCATAACATGAAATTATGTAAAGTGATAGAAATATACTTAAAATATGATAACATGCATACAATTGGAGTAATTAATGCCTTTATTTGCATTAATAATCATGTAAATTCATGTATAAAATGCATGTTATCAATTCTAGGTTGTGATTAAATCTTGAATCTATGTCTATTTTTTATCCCATTTCTATGTCTGTTTGAAGCAAATTTTTGCGGTCTGAGTAGGTTTGTTTAAATCTCAAATCTCAACATGGTTATACATTTGAATCTGGGTTCGATGAAAGCTCTTTATAAGCTCTGATTAAGTCTAGATTTCAGGCTGTCTTAGGTGTTTAGAATCAAACTTGAAGGCATTTAGAGGCCTAGCTGGAGGCATCTTATGAGTGGTTTGTTTTTCTAGTTTACTGATAACTTTTTGATTTGATTAGAGTTAGTTCTAGGTCTAATAATTAAAAAAAAAAAGATATAATATATAAGAGGCATTAGAAGATGAATTTCAAGCTAATGTTAAGATCGAGCTCTGATTATCTTCAATTTCATAGTGGGTTAAATTCAACTTAGATGGAGCTATAGTTACCTTTGATCTTTCGGCTGAGCCTAAAGTTAATTTTTAGGCTAGATTAAGAAACATTTTTTTCAGTTTATTTTTATTACTCAAGGCTTGTTTCAAAGATTAAACTTCAAGTTTGATCGTATTCATTCATATTCTATCATTAAATAAATTATCACATCATGCATTTCATTTTAGGAATTTCACAATCATCATTCTAGACAAATCTAGGAAATCATGTTCATAGTGGTTTTGGCATGGCTAAGAGTGTCAATGGCATAAACTCAAAAAGTCAACGTCAATAATAGAAAGTTAATGTCAATGCATAAAGTCAAAGTCAAAGCTTGTCTTTTTCCTAGCATGGCCCATGACACGGTGTGCCCAAGGAGAGGGAGATGACATCACATCTTGGTCTCACGTGAGGCCTAGAGAGGGAGGATTAGAGGAGAGAGAAATATCGCGAAGTAGAGAGGCAGAAATATTGTGAAGAAAGGGAAAAGTAAAAAGATAAAATGAAATAGAATAATGCCACTAGAGAGAAAGAGGGGACACAAATAGAAATTAAATTTACAAAGTTGATGTCAAATATTTACAAAAATTTAATAATATTCTACTATTTGATGTGACTATGTGAGTTATGAAATGGACTAGGGAACATAGGGGTGATAAAATATGGGCTCGACATGGCTCGTGCCGTGTCCCACAAGTTCGGTTTTTCATGCCCTAGTCGGTTGGATGTAGGCGTAGTTAACTCTCCCTCTCTCTACTTGAAGTTCAATAGAAATCACCCCCATAGTTTCTCTTGTTCTCTCTACATTTGGCAAAGAACAAAGATCAAAACTCACCAATGTGTGATCCTTGAGCTCAAAGTCATTGCAAGTTTAAGTCCAACAAATTTAATATTTGTAAGCTAGAAAACTATGACTTAACAAAGATATTAGGGATGTATAGCATCATAGGTTGATCCATAATGATTATAGGGAGAGAGTATACCAATTTATAGAGAGATGAGAAGAAGGGGATTGAGACGATTTTCTGGCCAACTCTCAAAGCTGACCAAGAGAGAGAAGAGGTTCAGTTGATTTAAAGTCATTTTAACATTCCTACATGTATGAGAATAAAAGAAAACACACTGAACATTAGAGAGGGAATCTAGGATTTGATGAGTGATATTAACCATGAGACATGAGTAAAAGATAAAAACTAGTTAGTAATGGCAGAAGTGAAAAAAGAGGGCCAGATGGAGGGATCTAGAGAAGGATTTAGGGTGACAAAGAGGAAAAGGAATGGAGTGAAAGCAGATGGGTAAGATCTGAAAAAAAGTAGAACAGTGGGAGAGAGAAATCAAGAATGAGAGAGGGAAGATAAAAGTGAATTGGAGGAGAGGGAAAGAGAAAAAGAGAAATTGAGAGAGAGAGAGAGTGAGAGAGCAATTGAGAGAGAGTTCAGCATAAGGAAACAAGAAATGAGATAGAGAACCTGAAAGAAGATCGAGAAGAGAGATTGGGAGAACACAGAGAGTGAGAAGAAATGATATGTATCTCGAAACATGAAGACACATCTTAATTCAATGATTGGAGCTATCTTTGATGAGAGAAAAAGGCACCTGCAAGCAAACACATTGTTAGAAGTATGAGCATAGGAAATCTTGGTATGAGTCTGGCAGTCCTGCTATGATATCTTGTGATCTACAAATAAAGAAAGAAAAGAGGCAGGGAGAACTCCCAGCAAGAAGAAATCTGTGTTAAAACAAACTTGAAATGCGGAGCCTGAGCGGCCGGCGAGGCCATTTCTCAAGAACAATAGTCAAGGGTCCTTGAATTCCATTAATGAGATGAAAATGAGTCATACAAATGACACAAAGATACCTTATAAAACTAAAAACTACAAGAATACCCCCTTATTTCTAAAACGAATGGACAAAAATATACACAGGTATAGAGAGAGAGAGAGAGAGAGAGAGAGAGAGAGAGAGTCAGGGACCACTATGTCTAGGTAATTTATCTGGCATGAGTTGGGGCTTGGTGAACCAGGTAGTGTACAGGAATTGCTTTTGGGGCCCAGAATGATGGCAAATCATCCTCACCTTCTGCCTCTCTCTCATCCACCTCAGCAATATCTTCATGTGCCTTTTGCTGCTCAACCCCGTCAACCCCACTTCCTGGGGTTAATTCATAAAAAAAACATCGTATCATGTTTCACTAATGAACACAGAGTATACCAAAATTGGAAAACAAAGAAGCTTTCTTCAAAATAAATAAAAACATTGCTCGGTAAGATCAACATGCTACAATCATATCATCATGGATTTGTTCTTGCCCTTATAAATAATATGAAAAACTCTCAAACACTTTTTCCATGATTTCAGATTCCATTACAAAAAAAGAATCCAGGATATATTTTTGAAAAGATGGCAGAAATTGTGAAAGATCAGAGACAGTAATGACCGTGGCAGAAAATATCAACCAAGAAGAAAAACTATAAGATTTTCTAGAATCCCATGACGAGAAGCAAGATTTCCAGAAAAAATGACATCCCACATCTTTTCTAGACAAACCATAGCTATAGTTTTCTACCTCTCTATCTTCTTGTTTAATTTCTACTATAAATTTTGGATCTGAAAAATTAAGTAGAGGTCTCTTTAACTGGGACGCTCTTTCCATGATTTTCTCATGTCTTTTATGATGAATAAAAGATCTACAGTTAAACAACAAACGACACAAAATATAAATGGTAAAAGTAGACATGAGAAGAAGGAATTTGATACGAACCTCCTGGTGTACCCTCAAATATTGGAGCCACACAGATAATTGAGACAGACACAGGCAACTTGGTAGAGCACCCTAGCCCCACCATTGGAAGAGCCAACCGTCGACATTGCCAGATCGATGTGTGAGGCTCCAGTTTTGTCTCTTATTAGGGTTTATTTTCCTAGTTTAGTTTCTTGATTTTCATTCAATTTCTTTGTTGATTTTCTTTCCTACTCGGCTAATCTTTTGTTGAAAATTTTCTTCTTCAAAAGATAGTGCCCTAGTGATCGGCTGCCGCCACACCATGTGCCACCCTATTTTCCTTCACTGAGTTCTTCTTCTTGGGATCTTGTGCCACCGCTGCCCGTAGCTGCTGTCACAGCACTGGGTCCTGTCCCACCACCTGCATGCATCGTCCAGCATCACAAATTACTCTTTTTCAAGTTTAAAGTGGGAGAAATGTTTATGACTCTATGAGACAATCCACACCTGTTGACATCAGAAACTCACTCGAGGCAACTCACCGACAACTTCAGAAGACCATCTTGTGCCATTTGGAACTCTAAAATATGGTTATTAGGGATGGCCGATCCTGATCGCTTAGACAAACTGATCTGGAATGATCCCCCGTCGACTCATGGTCAATGATCGGATCTATAGGCAATTAATGGAATCGTGCCCGATGGTCAGATCTATCAGCAATTAATGGAATCGTGCCCAACGATCAGATCGATAGGCACTTTTTATGGAATCATGCTTGATAATCGGATTGATGGATCATTGATCTGTTAATCTGAGGCATAAACAATAAATCAGCTTCCAATCTTGGTCCCCAAATTACATTCAATGACCAAAAATAGGTCTAGTCAATCTGGATCATTGGATAGTCGATTGACCAATCTGATCAATGATATGAATCAAAAGGGACATTTCTGAAGATCCGTGATTGTTGATTGGATCACCAGATCGATAATTCAGCAATGCCGTGGTACATTTTTCCCTTCTCTAATGACTGGCATCATGATAGGCGTGACTCAGAGCAACAGAGATTTTTCCACAGGAGTTTTTGCAAATCATTGATCCACCCTCAAGGCCTTTGTCCTCAAAGAGAAGGCCATCACTCAACTCAGCTGATTCTGGAGGCTCAATCAATTGACCTCAGGCTTGATCAGTATTCTCGTATACTAAAGGATGAAACCAAGAAGCTAGTAAAAGAATCCACTGAGGCAGAGCCTATCCAACTCTTTCACAGCCTGGTACTCCTCATGAAGAACAACAATGATGATTTAAGTCAATTACAGAACTGTTAATAAATGAATAGTCCCCAATTGGTGCCCATCCCAATCATACCAGAACTACTTGATAAGCTGGACCTGAAATCTGGGTATAATCAGATAACCAAAAACTGCTTGATGGCAACTTTAAGTTCATTGTCATACCATTTAGATAGACGAATACTACATGTAGAGCTGATAAATCAAATATTTTGACCATTCCTAAGACAGTATTTCACAGCAACTTATGGGCTCTAGGCATATGTCCATAAGGAGGACTTCCGTATTTGGGAGGGAAGGGAAAAGAAGAAGACAGTTTCGCAGTGAAAAGCACAGGGAAGCCTCTTGAAGGAGTTCGATTGATTTGGAGAGTCTCTCCCTCTCAGTAAGTTCTCTTGTTCTCTGTACATCCCTCAAAGCGGTTTGCTCTTGAAATGGAAAGTTCTTGATTTCCTTCTCAAGATATCTGTTTGTCTGGAGGGTTCTAGTGACTGCCCATCTGGCCTGCATCTGATAGTTGATGTCGGGACATCTGATATCCAACATCGGGGTATATCGAGGACAGTACTGGATATCAGATATCAGACGGACATTAGTAGGATGACAGATATGGATTGGATGATGGATATTGCTTCCAGTGGGTGGCACAATGATATTCTAGGACGCCAGATATCATGGATATCACTGGAGAAAATATATATATATATATACATATAACATAAGCAGATGCTGATATCGGATGTATATCAGATATCATATAACACTGATACACTATCCAATATCAGATCGGTCCTTATATCCATTGTCCTGATGGCAGTATTAACATCCGATCTCCACCCTGATATCATCACTGTTCATCAACTGATCTACCTCAAGCTATTCACAAAGAAATGACTACGGAGTTGGAATTATCTCAATGACCAAGACTGATATCTTCCATAAGTGGAGGTTCTAATTCAGGGGAAAGTCATTGAGTCACAAGGCAAATGGGGAACAAGTATCACACATTCAGAAGCAATTCATGCCGTTTTCCTTCAGGGACAAGGTGACACATGTCAAAAGGAGCAATGACACAGTTCCTATACAAACTTATAAGGGAATGAAAAAGGGAAACACAGAAATTGATGGTTAGTCACGTGAGGATGACTACATTCATGCAGTTAGATTTCAGATAAGAAATTGGTAGAGAAGTCCCAAAGCTTCCAAGCAGATGCTGGAACTCCACTGATGAGGGCTTCCCTTGCATGTGCCTTTACAAGTGGTTCCACCGCAAAAGAGGAGAAATTTTAGGCCATTTTCGGAAGGTACAAGAATGTAGCTCAGTCGGACAATGAGAGGGCATTTTGGGGTGGCCAGATTACAGAAGGTTCATGGTTGTATATTTGAAGATTGTGAAGACGACACCGAGAAAACCTTAGGTGCTGGGAGAGGCATTGCTGCATTCAACGTATCTCAGATGAGTCGTCTATGTCAGCTGTATATGCCTCTGTATTTTAGCAGCTACTTAAGAATTAACTGTCACCAACATAGATGTCCCTATTACCCCTGGTTCTGAGACAGTGTATCCTATAAATAGGGTACCTATCTTAAATGGAATTGAGTAATCTCTTACCTATCTTTTTTCTTGACGACTCTTCATATTTTGGCCTGGCATAAGCGGCGGAGCATCTCTAGGGTTTTCATCAATCACACTTTTCCGTTTATCTTCCGGTCCTGGAAGAGGCTGTTTAGTTGAATTCTGGTCTTTTGGTTGAAATTTGAGTAGATCAGGGTGTCCAACTCTAATATGGCGTTGAATCTAATATTTTCATGCAGATCCTTTGGCAATATACCATATCAGATGCATAAAAAGTGAGCAAGGTTGATGGAACAACCTATGTCTTAGTGACTTGATCTTTTTTCTTCAATTGATCAATAATCTTCTGACCGCTTAAATTCAAAATTAAGCCTAAAAACCAAATCTTTGAGTTTTTTTTCCAGAAACAAGGATGACAGGAAGGTTCCTTTGCAGGAACCTCACTGCATTATAAATAAATTGAGATTTTTGTTTGCACCGCTCAAACAGATAGGAGCAGAGATTTCTCTGTCATGCAAATCCTTCTTTCAATATGTGCATTCATTTGGTCTTCAACGCATCTGATCAAGTGGACAGGAAAAGATAATGAAAATGGGAAGGGGAGATGAAATCAAATGATTGCCCAGGTATTGGGTTGACCACCATTTTCCATTAGCACTGCTACAGAGAAGTCCTAGAAGTAATTATCCACATATGCGAGCAATTACCAATAATGGAATTAATTATTCACATAATTAAAAGGAGATATATCAATCACCTTAAAATGAATATGATCAAGAGGGCATGAAAGCTAAGGAAAATAAGGAGGTTGAGAAGAAATCAAACGATTCCTTCATTAGAATCGCCACAGAAAAGTCCTGGAAGTAAAAATTTCCAAGGAAACAACATATCATAAACAACTCAAGACTACTCAGTACCTCCAAATTACTTCAATGGGTCAATAGAAAAATAAGGAAAAGAGAAGCGAGAGAAGGAAAGGGGCGGACAGCCAATTTCAAAAAGGAACTGACATAGAAAAGTCCTCGAAAACAACATATCATAAAAAATTCAAACTAATCATGTCAAAAGAAGTCATACTATCTCCAAACTAATTCATTCCTCTTCGTGTGTAACCTACTGGATCGATAGAAACAGGTGGAAAAGAGAAGTGAGAGAGGAAAAGGACAACCATTTTCATTAGAATCGCCAAAGAAAATTCCTAGACAATAACACATCATGAACAACTCAAGCTGCTCACTTAGACAAAAGGAGATATACTTCATAATTTTACATCCTCGACATTAGTTCATTCATCTTTCCTCATGATCAACAGGGTCGAAATAAAAAAGTGAAGGGGGAAAAGAAAAGGACAGAACACAATGGCCATTAGAAATGCAACAGAAAAATCCTCGAAACAACAACCCAAATAGGAAAAATTTCCAGGAAACAGCACGCCATCAATAACTCAAGATATTCACATAATCAAAAGGAGATAAAGCTCTTAATATTTAAATGAGTTCATTCATCTCCGTGAGTGATCAAAATGATCGAAAGAAAAAAGATAAAAAGTGTAGGAGAAGAAAAGGAGGGACCTTGACGCGCTCCCAGGTTTCTCCAATGGTGAGAGGGACCATGTTCTCTGACAATATCAAAGAGGGTACGAGTCATCGTCTTCGTCAGCTCTGGCGGAGTCTTCAGCTCAATGGGCTTCATCTTGGGTTTCGTTTTCTTGGCTGCCCATCTCGCCACTGTCGCAAAAACCATCGTTCTTCTCTCTACAAAGGTAGTCAGATAGTTCTTCTCCTCTGGGGAAGAGTCATTTTGAGTCTTTTTTTTTTCTTTTTCTTTCTCCTCTGGGGAAGAGTCATTTTGAGTTTTTTTCTTTTCTCTTTTAGTTATATGGACTATCATAACCATCCTTATATAGGATATTTTAGTTATCTATATTAATATATTTATAGATGCCCTTATGCATGTGTAAATTTTAATTGATATAATTTGATGATTTAAAATTTAATGATAATATTCCCCATTTTTTTTGTAAAAATTTGAAAATTTTCTATTAAAGTAAGGACCCTTTCTTCTTTTCAAACTCTCATGTTTCTCATGTTATCATCAAGGTTCCCATGAATCCTTTTATGTTTTCTTTTGTTTATCTTCGCCATTCTTCATCTTCAAGCTTTTTAGTTTGAAAATACATAGAAGAGCTCCTATTCTTCTGCTTTTTTCAACATCTCCAAGCTTCTTTTTAATTTGGACCTTCAATCTATCCATTTCTTTCAAGCTCTCCATATCATTTGGAGAGTACTCAAGCTTGCATTATATGCAAGTTCTCAAGCAAATCTTTGCTAAGGATTATGGGACTTTCTTAAAAAACTATGCCCGATCTAAGCGTCTCTCAACATTTGCATCATCTACTCCACATATTAATCATTCTCCCATGTTTTCTATCAATATGACATTTTTATCTTTATCCGTTTATATCTCTATCATATTTTGAATCGATGAATCATTTAGATATTTATGCTTTTCACTATCATTCATGCCTTTCATCCATCAAAGTTGAAAACTTCTTGTAGTGGTTATAGGGAAGCTCGATGCCAAAATAACGTGAAAAAGGCGAAGAATGGTAATGCATATCATTGAAGAATTTGGATGATGAGACATAAGAGTCCATAATGACAAAAATTCAAAGAATATTGATGCCATGTTCAATCATGTTAAATGAGATTTATGAAGTTAGAGATGAACCCTTCTATCATTTTGGGAACCACATCAATAAAGAAAAACCATCACACATATCAGTTCAGCACGAGCAGAAGCTGATACACATGTGTGAGGGATGAATGTCACCATGAAAAGGAAAAATCAGCAATGAAAAGGGAAGAATAGGAACTAATTTTTTGAAGACTCTTGAAATTTCTCCACACTAATCAAGTATGTCAAGGCACAAGTCATGGACTCCAATACCATCCAAACAGGTAAAAGGGAGCATCATAAAAGGAAAGATGGTACTTTAATATACTCATTTATATCCTATCTAGCAAGCCATACCAAAGTCTAAGGCACCAAAAAGTTCCAAGATTACCCCTAGACACTGGCAACAATCATCATCATAGTCGTGATAGTCATGGTTATCATCATGCTTTAATCATCATCTAAATCATCATCTTCATCGTCTCTGTCATATTAGTATTATTATTATCCTTTTCATTAAAAATTTTATTACTATCGCAAATCAACAAAAGCCACCATATTTTTAGCTTAGGTCTGTTGGAAAATAATAAGCACATTTTTTCTATCAGCATAGTTTTCAATCCATAATTTTTATCATTTATATTTTCAATAAGTAATAGTAGTTCTTTCAACAGACAATATCATCACCATCATCATGGCCATTATCATCGTCGACATCTTATCATTCAACTTTTCCCTTCTCATTCTCTTGTGTTTCTCCTTTTTCCCTATAAAACATGTATTTTAAATATCTGACACCATATCAAATAACATAAGAGAGTACATAATCACCATACATAAAATTAAATCCCAAAAAGGGAAGAACACAAAAAGCTTTTAGTTATCTAATTGATAATTAAAACATATATTTTTCCTTCAATTAATTATTTCAGTCTCTTAATTCTCCAAAAATTAAAAGCCAACCTTTAATCTTATTTACTTTCCATTAAAACTTCTCTCGAAAGATTTTTGAAGCACAGAGCTTTTCAAAATTCAACCCTCCAACCAACCATGGGCTTTCATATTTTATTCCTCTATAAATAATTTCTATATACCATGAGTAAAATTTTAAATTAATTACAATATGATTTCCACTAGATTCAGTGCTTTGATGGAGCTCCCCATTTTCAGTAGTCTATTGATTCTGCAACATGGAAATAAGAAAAATTAAAAAATAATAAAACACAAAAATCTCCAAAAAGAGTATTTAGTATCTTGGATCTGTCCTTTACCAGTGAATATTGTCCCAATGAAGGAATCCACCATGGCCCCTTGGATTTCTAAACTTGTAGGCAGATCCAGATACTAAAAAGAATAAAATAAAAATTATTTATTGGGAATATATATTTAAATATTTAATTAAAAGATAACCTTCATATCCTCCAATGACCGGATCCTCCTTCAGGAGAAGTGGGGTGTCAAGATCAACAGACCTAAAGTCAATCACAAAAAAATTTAATGAAAAAGAATTCCAAAAAATTCTAAAAATGAAAAAAGAATTTTTAGTATATTAATAAAATTCAAGGAAATAACCTGAAGCAACCAAGACCAGCAGCAAAATGGCCTGCAAAGCCCATCGCAAGCCTAGTTTCCACCATTCCACCGATCATGAGCTCAATTCCAGCTCTTCTTGCTGCTTCAATGATCTCAAGAGATCCTAAAACCCCCAATTTTGCTAATTTAATGTTGATGACATGGGCAAGTTTGCCATTTATGATCCGATATGCATCTTCTAAGCTTCTACAGCTCTCATCTGCTGCAACCGAGATCCCATATCTGCTCTTGGCAATATTACTGATTTCCCACAAGCCCTCCCAATCATCTCTCTTCACCGGTTGCTCGAATAATTCTGGTCTGATTCCCATTTCTATAAAGAAGAAAAACTTATCAGTACAAAGTTTAATCAAAAGGGTTAAATTTTTTTCGATGTTCAATGATTATGAACCATGGCATGAATATGGAAGATATTCCATTTTGAGATATTTGAGAAACTTTTTCATATTTTCTGAATATGGGGTATTCATTTTCTGAATTACCCAATTTCAAATCTGAAAGAGACTGACTATAACTTTTCCTTCACAATTGAAAAATCTAGAAAATTAGTGGGATAATGGTGTTTTCCTAGACAGCAGGAGGACTAATTCTGTACCATGCAACCTCTCCAGAAAGACGACTGCTTGGGAGACGGTATAACCTTCATTTGCATCAAGTATCAATGAGCAATGAGGGTGAGCCATTCTCACCCCTTCTAGAACTTGAACGTCAGTGCATAAATCCTTTCCCACTTTCACCTTAATCGTTTCAAATCCTTTTTCACGGTATGATAATGCCAGCTCCATAGCTTCACCAGGAGAAACTATTGGAATCTGTGGAACATGAGAAGTTCTATCAATTTCATCTCACTGGAATCTAGAGAGAGAGAGAGAGAGAGAGAGAGAGTAAATATCCAAATAAAACATTTTGGGTGCAGTCTCCAAAGTGATGTGAGATCAATAAAAATGTGAAATGGACAGCCATGGAAATTGGAAAATAGAATGAACAGTTACACTAGCGTGGATTTTTTTGAAGAAAACATCAAAAAAAATTTTAAAAATTCATGTGAATAATGAAAGCAAAAATGGGTGTTGGAAAATTATAAAGGAGATAAAGGAAAAATCGAAAAAGAAAAATCTGCACAGACTATTGCAAAAAATTAGGGTTTTATAGGAACCGAGCTGTGATATCTGTAGTAATGGAATTTGATGAACCGCCAAACAGTCTCCATAGAGGAACAGCGATACTATTGGCCACCGCATCGATCAGCGCCATCTCCACTCCTGCCCTCACCTTCACCACCAATAATGAAAAAAGAAGGGTATTACATCCAATTATTCTTTTAATAATTGGTTAACAGCAAAAAACCAGAAGGATTATCCACGATAACTCACTGAAGCAAATGAGTGGCCAGGAAGTACGCCGGCTATCTGTTCCAGCGCAGCATCGAGACGCGCTGGCGGCGCCGCCACCAGCTCAGCGCAGGCGACGGCGGCGCCGTCAAGAGCCGTAGCTTGGTCCTCGGCCGTGACACGCGGTAGCACGGGAGCTTCTCCCCATCCAACGCAACCATTCCTCAGCTCTATTCTAACAGCCACGTTACCGACTTCTTCAAGACGAGATGAAGCGATAGCGAATGGAGTTTTCAAGGGTACGTTCAGAGGGCGCCCTTCTGCGCGGGAAACGTCCACCATGAAAGTTTCTCTCAAGTTATCGAAGGACAGATTCATGGCTGGCGGCGCCGCGATGGTTACCGCCCGCGGCGGCGGCGTTAGCCTTTGCATGTGCGCCGCGTGGAGGGGAGTGGAGAACAAAGGAGAAGCCATGAACTCGGAGGAAAGATTTTGGATAATTCGCCACTGTAGATGATAATATCAGCTTTCAGATACTTGGTAGGAAAAAAAAAAGGTTTTTGTGCTGGTTTGGAGAGGGACTGATTTGGCTGTTGGCGGGAGAAAAGTCAGGGTTCGTCGGAGGCAGCTAAGAATATTCTTCTTACTTCGGGGTTGCAGGTCAGATTTTTTCTCTACAAGATGGTAGTATACGTGGAGGATCGTTTAGGGTATCCCATTTGGAAAGGGAAGCCATTGATCTTCTCGGTTCTTCAATCAATTTTGGTGGGTCAAATGAAATTTACTTGGATGAACTGGTGGATTCAAAGGAGAGGTAGGTGGGCAAGTGGATAAGCCGGCGCGATATTTTTTTCAATGCAAATTTGTCCTTCAGTGTGATAATTCTTTTGAAAATGAGTAGGAATCTTTCGGTATATTTAAACTATGGAGACTATGTAAACGAGATAGTGAGGTCTTGGATATTTCAATATTCCAAAAATAAACTAGATATGAAGAGAGAGAGAGGGTATGACCCCATTATCCTTTGAATAAACTGGATTTAAATATTGTAATTTCTCGTCAATTCAAATTGCAATATTTGGGATGATACTAGAGTGCAGGTGCTCAAAACTATTAAAATTTCTTTGATAATTGCTTCAATCAAAGCAAATACTGCCATAGTTTCATGACTTTTGTTGGCCAACCCTAAACGAACTAATGGAGTAATTTTGAGTCTTTATTCCGATAATCATAACAAAAAAAGTACTGATTTTCAGGAATAAATATCCAAAAATCGATTATTCATACCTCGAAATAGATTGGATAGGTTGCAAGTGGATGGCAAGACTGATAATGTTCATGCAAGTTGTCGATGCATGCGATAATTCTTTTAAAAAGGTGTAGGAATCTTCCATGATATTAAAATTGGGTGACTATTCCAAAGACATAGCGAGGCTCAGATATTTCCGGATACCGAAGTAAAATAGATATAGAAAGAGGATATATGAACCCCTCAATCGCTAGAGTTTTTTCCCCTTGTGCATCGGTTCAAGTTGTAATATTTGCAATTACCAAACTATATGTGCTGAAAAGTGCATACTCTAGAGGATAACGTCTATAATCATGCCAAGTGATGTCGTAGTTACAAAACTACTGTCGGGCAACCTTGAAAGGACCCAATTGAGTACTTCCAAACTTATGTGTGGATAATCACAACCCCACATTATTTATCATTACTTACACCTCAAAATATTTCTAACAGATATTATGTTGAAGGGGTTTTAATTTAGAAATCTCCAATAAGACAAAAAAATAATATGATGCCATGGGTGATAGAATTGTCCATTTTGTGCTCAATTGAGAAATATCACACATAGAAAAAATAATATGAGATTTCCGATGCTTCTCATAGTCAGAAAAATTATATGACATAAAAATAAAACTACGATGATTGTTCTTGGATTTAAACCCAAATAAGACATCCAAAACTTTTTTATCAATATATTATAGTTCAAACTAAAAATTTAATTTTAAGAATACTAAATCAAAATTTATAGCATTATTTAAAATTAAGAAAATCTACCTCACAAAGGTTGCATCAAAGTCATCTTGCGATCAATGGATAGAATATTGATTGGTCTAATGCGTAAAATTTTTTCATATAATTATTTTTAACCAAAATAATTATTTCCTCAAATACACAATTATTTTTACCACAATACTTATATCAAATATTTGGAAATAGGCAAAATCTCATTGGTTGACTAAAAAAATAACATGAAATCTACACAAAGGGCTCATTGATTTATTAAATAATGACTAAGAAAATCTAATATTTTTTTCTAAAATTCAGAGAAATTTGATCATTATTTATTTCTCTTCCTTAGTTTATTAAAGTGGAGCGTAAACTAAACCATGAATGCATACACCCACAGTAAACACAAGGTCTATGGTCCATGATTATTGAAATATTAATACAAAAAAAGTTATCAAATAAAATTATTAGACATGCCCAAAAGTTACACTATAGTTTTAATCTTGATACTTGATGAGTTTTTTTTTGAGATACAACTTTGAATGCACTTCACAAAAATGAAAAGACATTTAGAAAAACTGGATAAACTTATGCAAGAATAAAAATTCCCTTTTAGAATTTTTTCATTAAAAATATTAGTAATATTTTTAAATAATTATATTCACTTGTGTATGACATTATATCAATTCATTTGAAATTTTGAAATACTAAAAAAAATTAATTATACTGTGTTATTGAGATATTATAACCTTGATAAGATCTCAAAGTTAATTGGAATAACTTATGAAATTTTTTAATTTCAGATAAAGCAGTATAGAATTTCTCTTTAGAAGTATTTTCATGAATGAAGAAGGAGCATACAAATCAAACAAGAAAAAATTGAAGATGAATTCAAACGATGGCCAAGGTAAGGAACTTCTTATATCCACAATGTGTATGAATTTACATTAGGGGATGAACACTTTTTGGCAAATAAGTTTTACCTTCTCTTTCATCATCAGAGTGAGACTTAAGCGAATGACACTCATTAGTGGTGTTATAATGGGGTAACCCATGAGGCTTTTTAGAGTATGACTCAGTTTGGTCGACTTATTAAGGGTCCTTAGTCCCACATGGGTAAAATCTCTACTTATATTCTAAGTCTCCTTTGCATAGTGGCATGTGATTTCCTTTTCTATTAGCTATCCCATTAGGGTTTCATCCTTTGACAAGTGCCATGGAGGCCATGATTGAAAATTAGATGCACAATGACTAGATATTTAGGGAAAAATTTTATATTATCCTATGAAACTAATACACTCAATATGCTTTATGACTTCTCTGTTATAATCTAAATATAATAAAATTATTAGATACTTCTTGAAATATAACCCACTCACAAGAGGTTTCCAAATGCACAGTGGCATTCACTTCCCTTGGACCTCAATAGCTAAAAATCATAACCGTCTGGTATTACCAATAACGGACTTCAATAGGTGAAAGAAATAGATGATCTCAAAAAATATCCTCACCCATTCACCAAGAGATGACAAGCTAAATTATAGAAAGGACTAACCATCTCGAAAGTACACTCTGACTCATAAACTAAATTACCCATAGAGTAGAAATAAAATTAAATGTTTCAAAAGATCCTCACTCACTTGCCAAAAGATGAAAAGCATCCAAAGAACTAACTACCTCATATGTACATTTTGGCTCATAAAGAATAATAGGTCCCTACATATTATTCTTTAAGCGCCAAAATGTATGTATGAGGTAGTTAGTCCTTTGGTTATTAGGGTAAGTGTAACTCACTTACCTCAAATTTGATTATGAATTTAGATCAATGGTCCAATATGGTCCTCTTGATTCTAAGGAATTTTAGTGAATGTGTATTTTTAATAATAATTTACCCTTTGATTTAAAAGTTTCTTCAAACCTTTAAAAAAATTTCTCCAAATTTTGATCCTAAATATTTGAAATTATCCATAAAAAATAATCAAACATCGAAGTGTGATCAATTACATAAGGTTTCAATTAAGAAATATAAAGAAGAATGTTTCTTGGAGACAATACAATTATCAAAAGTCCAAGAGAACATCAGAAAAAGGATTGAGGTAAGACAATCAGTTCTTAACTTATGTTTATCTTTATCAAAGCCTATGCACAAACATTTCCTCTTATTTTTTTCATTTCAGAACAAAAATAATGAAACATGTAACTTTTTGGTGAAGGCTGATGGATGATTTTACCCTAAATATTTCATGATGCTCGGGAAAGAGAATTTCAAATAGCATGAACCAGAATTCACGCACACAGAATTCACGCACATCAAATAAATTATTATTTTCTATTGATATGAATAGTTGACATGCCTAAAAAAAGTTCATAATTAAAATAATATTTTTTCAGATGAACCTATAATGCAAAGAAGAAACATATGCATTTATAGAGTATGTAAAATATATTATGGTCTCTTCTATATTCTAACCACTATGAATTAAATCATATAAGCTCAATTTTAAGGGTCACTCTCATTACAATCATGGTTTAGTTTTGAATTTGAACTTTAAATAAAAACTATATCCATATGCTTTGAAAATCATTGTTAATTGTTCCATGGGATCAATTAACGATGATGAAAACCATGATGCTATATTTAGTATCATTAAATTAATTATTCAATGACCATTTTTATCATATATTTTCATTAATTTCATCGTCACAATAAATGTGCTATGAACTCATCAAAAAGTGTGTTAGACACTCCATGATCTATTAGCACTCTGGAGATGAACATGAACTTATGGGCATAAGTACCACAATCTTTTCATGTCACTGCTTTGCCTAACCACATAGGTACTATCTACCATGTTAAGTGTTCCCACTTTTCTACACACTTACATGTTCTCATTTTGGGGTTTTGAGGTCGATAAGCCTTCCAAAATTTTGATCAAAACATCAAGTGTAGCGAAATACATTGAATTAGATATTAAAAATACCAAGGCACCAAGAATAAATGATCGTATTATCTAGCATGTATGAGAAAACATACTTACACAGTTCTCTTGAAAGAGTTTTTGAAGCTATTCAATTATTTAGCCTTTAATGATATCCACACGATCTTTGGATGGTTGGATCACTTCTTCAAAGGTCTTCACCAAGAGAGAAAGAGAAGAAAAGGGAGAATTCTCATAAGGCTTGTATGGGCACCTTGAGATGTTGGTGGTCATTCTCCCCCTATTTATAGATATTTGGTATGTGGATTTTTCATAAAAACCCTCATAATTATGCCTACATCTACCAACATCTACAGACCTTATGTGTCTGATCCTCTAGGTTCATATATCTCATTAGTTAATAATTCTATAGACCTAATGACACTTTATTGGTCAATCTTTATTAATTATCTACATCAACATATAGATTAATTAATCAAGGATTGGTTTAACCCAATTGATCTGTAGAGTAGTCAGCCCATTGGATGCTAAGCTACATCACACACTCTAGGAGATATGGAGTATATATGAACTCTCTTATGAAATATATATATCATCTGTTATCCACACAAGGCTCATGAATGACTTAGGGTATGGTCAACTATCAAACCCTAATAGGTCACTCAAGTTAGTACTAATGCATGTAGTAAATCATTGGGAATTCCTCTGATTTTTCACTACCTTGGCCAAGGATTTCATCATATCTCATTCTTTGAGTCAATTTACTCATATACCAAGGGCAGACGATCCCATGTTGACCACACAATCATCTTTGAGGACTTCTTGCCGTATCTAACATATGATGTTTTAAGATCCCGTATCTAGGGATTTTTTAGTCATAATCAATACATGATCATCCCTCCACAAGATGTCTTTGATGTCTAACAAAATCAATTCGTGAAGTCGTTAAAAATACACGAAGACATGTAAAATTAATTTCTATAATCACCAATTTAAGATTTTGAATTAAGAATTAAGATGAGGAATTGAGGTGAGAAATTAGATATTTTAGTAGATTTAGAAAGAAGACTCCAAGACGAATCCACAGAATAAAAAATCACACAATTTGGATAAGTATTTATGGATAAATCAAGGAGCAAAAATTAGAGAGAAAAATAAATCACAAAGAGAGAGAAAACTAAGAAATTATTTAAAATTCGACTAAGCTTCAAAATTAAAATCCAATGATACATGACGAGAGATTATAAGGAAAACACATAATCTAACCTGAAATTACGCTTGAGATGATCTAATTGATCGACGTATCAAGGGCTTCTCATTCCACAATTTTGAAGACAAACTTCAGAATTCAAGAGGTGGTTTCTCCCTATTCTCTTAATGAAATTTCACTTTCACACGCTCCTAGGACGCGAAAATTAGTCTAAAAGAGAAGGAAAGCAAGAGATTCAAAGATTGTGATGTCTAAACAGTTCGATTGCTCGAAACATCTAAGAATGCTTTACATTGTCAAAGAACATGTGTATATATAGTCAAAATTGGGCGTGACCGTTTGATGCGTCACTTCATCTTCAATCAACAGCTCATATAAAATTATTGTATGCGAATCGTTACCATTAAGTCATGTTTGTTAGATCGAAGATAAAATTATTGAATGCGTCATGTCACTTGTGCATAAAAAGAGTGAGAAATAGTCCCACATGATAGAAATCGAGGTGAAAACATGTGCATATAAGGGGAGCAGTTTAAGTGGGTTAGCGAATATCCATTAATGGCTGCTTAACCTACTAATGACATGCGTATACACATGCACACGTGTGTCACGTGGCACGCACACATGTTGTCTCCTTGTGATACGTAATTCATTCTGCCACGTCAACTGTCACATCATCGCAAAAATTTTATCAAGTTTTTACTCTTTTTAATTCAAAATAAATCCAAATAAATTCATAAAAATTATTCTAAAAATTCTTAAAAATTTGAAAAATTCAAAGTTTTAAAAATATAACTCCAAATTAATCCAAATTTATCTTGTTTGATCATAAATTAAATAACTATCATTCTAAAAAGTCAATAAATAACAAGAGAATAAAATTTTATTTAAAAAATACACTCATTTATTTTAGAAAAGAAAACTAGAAAAAATAAATGAGTGCATATAAAATTATTTTTCTCTTATTATTTAACATTAAAACCCAATCATAATCTCAAATATAAAGTGAGAATAATCTACTCTCCAATATTTCTTTTTAATTATCCTTGAAAAATAGTACATTTTGAGATTTTAATGTAAATTATTATAGAATGATAGATATATACTCAAAACATGATAACATGTGTAAGAATGAAATTTTTTATGCCTGAATTCATATTAATAATCATATAATTACATGTATAGATTGCATAATATCAGTGTCTCAAGTCAAAGGACCACATACACATCCGTGTGATGAATTAACCTGATTTACACTTAGGTATAAGTGTCAATTCATAAGGATCAATTCATTGAACTCTTTCTCTAAAGAGCACCCACTATGTATCTTTAATGTCTCCACACTGATGGCTATAGGATTAGCCATACTTATCATATGAGTTGGATTAGATAGTGTTATTCTTTCTACATAATTCGATGTCCTCAAATATTCCATGAATAGAAATGTTTAGACAATATATTTAAAAACTAGTGATCCTTATATTATGATCTCATCATAATATACTTAGTCACTGCATATGCTAATGTACTTTATTGCAAACATAAACAAGATACTTGGAGGTGTGATTGGCTTATAGGTTACATTATATCTATCAATCATGTTTGAGAGTTGTAATACTACCCATGGAGAGCCTTAGTAGTTTTTGGCGCTTGGCATAGATAGGGAGGAGGATTATCCTTACCCCAATAGGAGAATTTTTCTTCTGTTTTTTGTTGGGGGGGGGGGGGGGAGGGGAGGGAGGGAAAGGGGGGCTTTGATGCAAAGTGGTCAGACTATGTCACATCAACAAGGAGAAGAATTCTAACCCCTGTTAGGGGCATGTTCACATGCAAAAGTCATTCCCTATGTGCTCTTCACATCACGATTCAAGCAAGCACCTAACTACACTCTCTCGTAGCCACTCTAGCAGCTGCCCTCACCTTTTTGTCCCCAATGACTATTCTTCTTGATGCAACAACCACTTATTTGTGTTTTGGTGGGACATAATTTGTCCACTATGAATAGTGATGAGACTTTGTCATATCTTGTACTACCTCCAAAGATTATACCATTTTAGGCAACTCAAAGCATTTGACTACCAAATTACCTCAAACATTGGGCATATGATATGTCCCTTAAATATCACCACCAATCTCTCTCAATATTTATCTTTAATAGGAGCAATTGTGGATCATGGGTTTTTTCTTTGAAAACATCCTCATCACTTATTGGAAATTCCATCACTTGATGGATGGACCACGACCATGAGCACACTTTGATGACTTTGCCAAAGTGGGGTGGGCCCAGGACCTAAATTTATCCTATTATTAGGAGTCATTCAACCAACTTTAATGTCGTTTCCTATCTCTTATTAGGCCTCTATTTAGGCCTTCTAAGATTGATTGTGAAAATTTGGACAATATTTTATTGAAAGTTTTCTTCTTCAAAAGAGTGCGCCAAGAGGTCCACCATCGTTGCCCCATCTCATACTAGCCGCCACCCTAATCTATAGCTACTGCCATCGCTCTTAGCTTCTGCACATATTTCTCCTTGTGTTTTTTGCACCACTCTACATTTGTTTTTCTTACCTCTTGGTAACATGCAATTTTTATATGAATTTACATGATTATTAATGCAATTTAAAGCATTAAATATTCTATTTGTATGCATGTGATCATATTTTGAGTGCATTTATATCATTTTATATAATTTTAGGTTATGATATAAAAATATAGAATTTTAGGGATAATTATTGATAACATGCTATATTAACATCATAAAACATGATTTTTGATGCATATTAAAGTATAAATGAATTCATTTCCATACATGTTATCATACTTATATGTATTTTTTCTATTATTATATGAAAAAGTCATCATAATCTCAAAATACTTTAAATTAGGGTTAATTTTGATAAATTAGAATTTAATAATTTGATAACCCATCTTTTTCGTGAGATTATAAGTGTTTTTAAATTAAAATAACAAGAGAAATCATTTTTATAAACATTTATTTCATTTTCTAAAGTTTAAAATCTTAATAAATGAATGTATTTTTGAAATAATAATTTAAACTCTTGTTATTTATTAAATTTGACTTTTTAGAATAATAGATAATTAAATTTCGGATCAAATGAAAGAAATTTGGATTAATTTGGAGTTATATTTTGAAAGTTATGAATTTTATAAATTTTAGAGATTTTTCAGATTTTTTTCTGATTATCTTTTCGATTTTAAACCGTTTTTTTAATAAAAAAATGGGTTTATTTTTCGCGCGGGGCCACGTGGATGCGACGTGGCAATCCAGGCCACGTGGCAGCGCCACATGGACCCACGCGGCGCCTACGCAGCAAGGTGAAGTGTCGCATATTTACATATATATTACATACTATATATGACGCATATATTCAGCCTTCCGTTATACGGAAGGGTATTCAAACCCCATAAACCGTCAGGTATTATAAACCTGACGGTTTCCTATAATTAATTTCGTGTGGGACTAATCCACACGTTACGTTTACGATGCAGGTGACGTGGTTGCTTACCGTGCGTCGGATCGACTCGCCGATTGAACGATACGCGTCGATCGAATGTACCGGTGGACCACCGGATCAGATCAAGAGCACGTGCCTTAATTGTGAGCGTTATAACGGCTGAGATGAAACTGTGGGGAGCTAATCGCGACCGTCCGATCGCGATCCAAGGGGTGCGATCAAAGCGTTTTTATAACGCATCTCAAGCGATGCATCTGGACCCTCCATCTCAGATCCGACGATCGCGATATTTTCCGAAACGGTCCATCGTGGACGTTTCATCGTAACCGTCGATCGTTTCGATCGGACAATTACGCCCAAAAAGCCTATAAAACGATGTGTTCTTCATGATTCTAAGCATCCGAGTTGAGATTTTAATCCAATTGAGCTGTCTAGACACCCTCTCTCTCGTTTCTCTTGATTGCATCCTCCTCCTCTATCATTTCCGCATCCATGGAGGGGTTGAAGTCAAGATTTGGTGGAGAATTGAAGGAGAAATCGCCTCTTGAATCCATCGATCGCGTTCTTTGTGTTCTTCACGATTATGAGGCTTAATCGCAGCGATTTGATCGCAATCGGGGATTAGTGGAAGCGGTTTTTGCTACCTAATCTTCCTGTAGTGTTTAATTTCTGTTTAGATTAGGATTTATATTTCAATTTCGTCAAATTTCATCCAAAATCACGATTTTAACGTTCCGAAATTTCTCTCCACTTCAATTTGCGATTTCTCCACGAAATCAAGATCATTTTCTATGATTTTTGATTCCGTGGATTCGTTTTGAAGTTATCTTTCATAAAATACCATTTTCCCCAATTTTTACCATCAATTTCTTGTCCGATTTGATCAAATTTGAAGATTACATCAAGAAATTCCTTATTTCCATGTGGATTCGACCCTTATTTACCATTATACCCTTGAATTCGATACATTTTCATCAAATTGGAAAGTTTGGAATTATTTTTGACGCGATACCATGTGAAATCGACGACCTCGCGGTCTCGTCTCGTCAATTATGCATAATTCTCATAATATAATTTTATTCTCATTTATATTTGAAATTAGAATTTTACTTTCAAGATTTAATGATATGATAAAATATTTATTTACACGTATTTTTCTAAATTTGTTTTCTAAGATGAATGAGTGTATTTCTTAAATTAAAATTAATTCTCTTGATATTTAAATATTTTGAATTTTTATAATGATAGATAATTCAATTTCTGATCCAACAAAACAAATTTGGATTAATTTGGAGTTATATTTTGAAAGTTATGAATTTTTCACTTGTTAGGAATTTTATGGAATTTTTTTGAATGTATTTAAACCTATTTTCAATTTTTAAAAGATTAAAAATATTTTCTTTAATCGCGCGCTGAAGTGGCGAAGTGCTGCCACGTGGCGACGTATGTGTGCATATCTATGTTGGCACGTGTGTGCGCATATGCATGCGTGTGCGCACGTGTGTGCGCTTGTGTGCGTGTGTGTGTGCAAGAGATATTAATGGGTTAAAGCATCGATTACGGATTAACCCTAACCCATTATGCCCTTCTATGTTATATACGCGATGAAATGTTATAATTTATTCGTGTGGGACTATTTATCTTTCTTTTTAGTTACAAGTAACATAGCGCAACGAGAGACGTCCGATCGCGCGGTTAAATCACGATCGTCAGATTTCACTTACTCGCAGGGTTACGTGGTGACATCTGATTAGGTGACGATTCGATTTAAAGCGATTTAATCTCAGCCATTGATCTGGGGAGTTATAATGATTGAGATTAAATGCGCCTGATGGACACGTGGATTCACTGTGATTTTCCGATGAAGATCTAATGGACATCATCAAACAACGCCTCTTCTTCACGCGTGATATGACACAATCTGGGCGCTTCATCGTAGATCGGACGGACGCGAATGAAAGATGTCGATTTGCCAAACGACGTGTAATCGGAGCCGTTGATCAAATTGAATCGACGCATCCGACGGTTACGCCCAAATTTGCCTATGAAATCGAAATGTTCTTCAACACGAAAAATCTGTTCTTAGATTTTCGAGCGAATCGAACTGTTTAGACACCACAATGTGAGAATATCTTGAATTTTTCATCTTCTAGACTTATTTCCGCTTCCAAGGAGTGTTTGAAATCAAGAATTGGTTGAGAGAATTGGAAGAAATCACATTTTGAATGCCAAACTTCGTTTTCAAAATCACATAATTAAAAGCCTTGAGTCTAGCGATTAATTGGATCATTTCGAGCGCGACTTCAGGTTAGGTTGAGTGTTTTCATCATAGTTCATCTTCCTTTAGCATTAGATTTAGATTTTGAATCGTAGATTACTTTAATTTAGTTTTAATTTCAGTTCTTCACTTATATTCACGATTGATTTTCTATCTCAATTTCAAATCTTGATTTCTCTGCGAATTCATATCCAAATTTAGTGATTTTGATTCCATGGATTTGTATTAGAGTTATCTTTCTTAATATACTAAAATCCCTACTTTCTTACCTCAATTCATTGTTTGTTATGATTTCAAAGATATCTCAAAGAATTCTCTTTTTTCTCCGTGGATTCGACCCTTATTCACCACTATACTCTTTAAATTTTTATTATAACTTTAAATTGGTGAGTTTGGAACTTTTTTGACACGAGATCGTGGTATTCAACAACCGCACAAATTTTTTTCGTCACCTCCCTCCTCAATCCATCCTCCATCCCCTTTTATTTTCACCAAGGAGGTGCCATATGAGTCTCCAACACTCCTTACGCTACCACCAAAGCCTACCTTCACTAGTAATTTATCACACATGATATGTGAATAGAATGCTACTTTCACTAGATGTAGTTTGCTTATCAGCAAAGAAGAATTTATATCTCTTAGAGGAAATATGCCCTTGACTTGTTTTAAGAAACCATGATTCTTAGATAAAAATAGAAGTCATCACCATGGGAAGCCCGACCTAGATTTTAGGAGTATGACTTACTATTGTTGGATGATTCTCTTCAATATTGATGACTAATGGGAAAGCTGATCTATATTCTAGTCACCTATACTAGTATTGTACATGTTGTTCATGTATTGAGCTAATTTATGTAGGCACTTCTTCAAGTGAACTAGGAGAGCGCCTTAAGGGTTCTTGAGTATGTTAAACATGCCCAAGGGAAGGACCAAATCTATAAGAAACATGAACATCTTTGTATGGAGGCTTACTTGATGATAGGTGTGTTTCAAATGAAGGTGATCAAAATTCCATGACTGGCTATTGCATATATATTAGTGGTAATTTGATTATGTGGTGCTCTTTGAAGTAGTGAGGGATCTCCCATTCTAGTGTTGAAGTGGAATATCATTTCATGGCAAAGATGGCATAAGAGAAGGTTTGGCTTTGCTTCTTTCTAAATGACTTGGGTCTTACTCCTTAGACACCAATGCCCATGTATTGTGATAATCATATTGTGGTCTTTGTTGTTGGTAATCCTACCTTTAAGGAATGGATACAAAAATATTGAGATTAATTGCCACTATGTTTGTGACATGGTTTTTCAATGTGTCATATCCATGCAACATGTGGCCTTATCTAGTCAATCAGAGGATATTTTACCTAAGGCCTCGAAAACCCTATCCTATGACACTTTGTGTGCCATGTTGGGCATATTTGATTTGTACACTTTTTCTTGAGTGGGAGTGTTAGTGTGCTCTCTATCTTTCTCTATAACACCTTCTACATGTGTTAAAGGGCTTGTCCCAATAGCTTTCTCTCTCACATAATTAATGTATCTCACTTTGAGCTCTCCCAGTATGCACTCTTGATTTCTAGAGTTAGAGTGCCCTAACAAACACTGTATTTATTGTATCTTATTTATTTATTTTATGTCACGTATATATATATACATATATATGTGTTTGTGCAGGCATTTGAGTATGTATGTTATGTATGTATTGTGTGTTATTTATGGATTGCATCTTATACATGCAGTTTATGGTATTTATGTATTGCATCATATCTATGCATCTTGTGTATGTCTTCTACAAACGTATGTTATTCATCTTGCATAAGTATTTGTGCCATGTATGTATGTGTGTTTGTGTCTATCTATTGCATGTTATTTACGTATGTTACAATGCTATTGAAAAGAAAGATATATTAATTCAAAAATTAAAATTAGGTAAATATAATTAAAATTTCTAGCAATGAAATATTTTTCATCTCAACTTTATAAACAACCAAATTCTTCTCTTGAAGTTACCGGATCGACCTTAAAAATTGAGTTTTTAGGAAAAAGTTTCTCTCGCTTAGTGTGGTGCTTCTCTTCTACAGAAATCTTGTGAGAAATTTTGTTTGAGGTTGAATCTTATCTATTGATTTTCTCGAGGAGCATTTTGGATCATCTTAAGATACCCTAGACAGGGTTGATCAGCAGCCTCTGAGGTCCATCAATAACCATTGACAAACATTGAATCCTAGGTGGGAAGGGTCTTCTCCAATGGAAGGAGACTGCATAACTCACTTCGACTTCCAAAAGCATGGAGGGAGAATACATCGCACTAGGGGGTAACTTTTAGAGCCTTAACTTGCTGCCTCAACTCTTGAGGGCAAGAACTTGAACAGAAATCCCATCATTTTTAACAAAAAGATAGAAAGTATCACCAAAAAATACAAGATTCAGATAGCTTTAGTTAGTTTCATGCATGCATGGGTTGGTTGAAAAAATATATAAAGAAATGTATAGCTCATAGTATATAGTTCTTGATTCAGTGACAAATAAAATCGATTAATTGTTGCAAACAGATGATTTGAATCCTGAAATTTATTAGTTGGAAAAAGAAAATAATCAACCGCAAGAAAGTGAATAATTTGAGATTTTCATTTCAGGAGATGATAATTACAACCATGAAACATGAAAACAATGTTTGGAATTTTCATGTTGCTTCTCTTTGACTCCCTCCCTTCCTACACTCAGCTCACGTGCATGTACTAAAAGTGGCAATGAAAGGCACCTCTCTTCTTGTCCCAACCCCTTTGAGATATTGCACGTCTTTGCTTCCCAAAGCCATCCTTTTCTTAGACTCCAAGCTCACGCCAAGAACAAGCACTCCCCTCCCCTTTTAAAATTGCATCCAAACCCTGAATTCCCGAGAGAAACCCTTCAAACCCTAATGGCTCATGCATCATCTTCAAAGTCAAAAACCTTGAGCCATCGATGGTCTATTCAGAAGCTTCTGGGAAGTGGGAAATGTACGTATCGTCGCTTCCTCTTCTTCTTCTTCCTCTGCAAATAATAATTTTCTCTCTTGATTTGCAGTCGCCGAAGCAGCTCTATGGAGAAACAAGCGGTTATCGAGCGCGATCGTTATCGGGGTCACCGTAGTTTGGCTTCTCTTCGAGGTCGCCGAGTACAATCTTCTCTCTCTCCTCGCCCATCTCGCCATTTCTGCCATGATCGCCGTCTTCGTCTGGTGCAACGCCGCTGCCCTACTGGGCCGGTAGAGTCTATTCTAAGCTTTTTCGTTTGGGTAACCTATTTTTTTGGGCTTTTCGTAAAAATTCTCTTCTCAGGGAGTCGCCTGAGATTCCGAGGAGGTGTTGTCTAAGGAGCTAGTAAAGGAATTGACGGTTGCTCTTTTCTCCAAGCTCAGCCGTTTTTTCGCTTTCCTCTACAGCATTGCACGCGGGGATGATTTTAAGACGTTCCTCCTGGTGGATTCTCTCTCTCTCTCTCTCTCTCTCTCCCCTCTGCTAGAAACTGAGACTCACTCGCATGTTGCAAAATCCTAGACCATTGCAGGGCTATGGATGATTTCAGTATTTGGAAGCTGTTGCAGCACGCTTAACCTCCTTTATTTGGGTAATTTGACAAACCAATACAGAAATAATCCTAACTCTGTAGTCTTTTCTTGTACTCACTCTCCACTTCTTTCTTTTTAGGGTTTCTGAGCGTCTTCACTCTACCTTTTCTCTATGACAAGTATGAGGATGAGATAGACCACCTGATCAATCAGGGAGGCAGAGACTTTGGGACCCTGTACAGGAGGATTGATTCAGAGCTTTTTAGTAGAATCCCAAGGGGTCCAGGAGCTCCTTCAAAGGAGAAGAAGCTGAGATAGTACCCTTCTTCTCATCTTCATTAGTATCCATGGAAGCCTCGGGTAATATATTGTGATTATAATGGTTGTAAATTGGGTTGGAAATATCTATCAATAAATAAAACTATATTTTCACTATATTTCCCTAAATAACTCGACTTGATCGCCAATCTCTCATGATCTGCCTTTTTCCATTTAATTTTTTCCCTTAAGTAACTACTTTTACTTTCTAGTTCATCATAAGCATGGCAAGAACCCCAATTCGCATATTAGGTTTTCGACATCTCCTAGCCCTAGGAATTGACTTAAGGAAAATCTATCTATCTTAAAATGTATCGAATGTATAAAATCCATCTATTTTCATTTATGAAGATTAGTACTTGAGAATTTATGCAACTGTAGTATTTTCTAATCTTTAAGGGAGTTTCCATATTTGATCCCTAGAGTGAGAGAATTTGAGCTTCTATTGACAAAAAATAGTGTACTTCTTGGTCTGGCAAGAAATTGGAGGGTCTTTTGTGAAACAAATTGAAGTACTTTTACTTGTATATTAAAGATTTGAAAGTGAAAAGTCTTCTATGCAGGAAAAAAAATCATTTAGTTCAATGTCGAAAAGGAATATATAATTTACCAGTGAGTATTTTTAATAAAAAAACTGGCACATAAAAAACTTGATAAAGAATTAGAATTAATTTCAAAACCATTTTCAATGTAAAAAATCAAGTTATATGTAAATATTTCATTTAGAGTATATACATAGTAAATAACTTTAATACAACGAATTCTACGCATAGGAAAAATGAAATAAAGACATAATTTATGTCATATGCTTAAATATACTAAAAGAGTTGTGTTCACTCTAAAATACTAAAAATATTTATGGAAGTATTTTCTTTAAGCTTGAGTCCACAATGGTAGAAAAGAAAAAAATTCTAGTTATTTAAATCACAAGTAATTTAGTGTCTAGTATCATGACATTATCAAGATCATGGGCATGTGATAGTAATGAATCAAGCTAGAAATTGAGATACTTACGATAAAAGTTTTTTTTTCTTTAGAGATAGCAAGTGGAGTGGTCCTTAAGGAATAAAACAATGTTTGTTCTACAAAGGCAATCTCTATAGGTTCCATGTCCAATATTTGAATTTGGAGAACATAAAGTGATAGAGATGAAATCAATAATATTTTCTTCAGCATAAAAATAATAAAATATATGTTTTGGTAACACAAAGATCCACCTGATTAATGGTAAAAACATATAAATTTTTTGCACTAAAAAAATCAAAAATATTTCTTTTTTATGTGACTAGAATATATTTTATCCAATAGCATAATCAAATTTAATCATTTCATGTTGGTATCACTCTCCTAGTGAACGTTTTATTCATTACTAGATAGGGTTTTGGTTCTTGATGTTAGAAGGACCACAAGCAAAAAATTGGCCATAAAGATTGACATGAATACATTAATAAACCAAATTCATAATTTTAATATAATTTAATAATCATTTA
>CM044114.1:7395315-7501407 GCA_024174645.1 Lemna minuta | reverse complement strand
CTCGTCAATTCAAATTGCAATATTTGGGATGATACTAGAGTGCATGTGCTCAAAACTATTAAAATTTCTTTGATAATTGCTTCAATCAAAGCAAGTACTGCCATAGTTTCATGACTTTTGTTGGCCAACCCTAAAGGACCTAACGGAGTAATTTTGAGCCTTTATTCTGATAATCATAACCAAAAAAAGTATTATTTTTTAGGAATAAAGATCCCAAAAATCAATTATTCATACCTCAAAATAGATTGGATAGGTTGCAAGTGGATGGCAAGACTGATATTTGTTAATGCAAGTTGTCGACGCATGCGATAATTCTTTTAAAAAGGAGTAGGAATCTTCCATGATATTAAAATTGGGCGACTATTCTAATGACATAGCGAGGCTCGGATATTTCCGGATACCGAAGTAAACTAGATATAGAAAGAGGATGTATGAACCCCCTCAATCCCTAGGAGTTTTGTCCTCTAGTGCATCTGTTAAAGTTGTAATATTTTCAATTACCAAACTATATGTGCTGAAAACTGCATACTCTAGAGGATAATGTCTTCAATCATGCCAAGTGATGTCATAGTTACAAAATTACTGTCGGGAAACCTTGAAAGGACCCAATTGAGTACTTCCAAAATTATGTGTGGATAATCACAACCCCACATTATTTATCATTACTTACACCTCAAAATATTTCTAGATTAAAAATCATTGCATATTATGTATTTTAACGGATATTATGTTGAAGGGGTTTTAATTTAGAAATCTCCAATAAGACAAAAAAATAATATGATGCCATGGGTGACAGAATTGTCCATTTTGTGCTCAATTGAGAAATATCGCATGTAGAAAAAATAATATGAGATTTCAGATGCTTCTCATTGTCAGAAAAATTATATGACATAAAAATAAAACTACGATGATTGTTCTTGGATTTAAACCCAAATTAGACATCCAAAATTTTTTCATCAATATATTATGGTTCAAACTAAAAATTTAATTTTAAGAATACTAAATCAAAATTTATAGCATTATTTAAAATTAAGAAAATCTACCTCACAAAGGTTGCATCAAAGTCATCTTGCGATCAATGGATAGAATATTTTTTGGTCTAATGCGTAAATTTTTTTAATATACATTTATTTTTAACCAAAATAATTATTTCCTCAAATACACAATTATTTTTACCACAGTACTTATATCAAATCTTTGGAAATAGGCAAAATCTCATTGGTTGACTAAAAAAGAACATGAAATCTACACAAAGGGCTCATTGATTTATTAAATAATGACTAAGAAAATCTAATATTTTTTTCTAAAATTCAGAGAAATTTGATCATTATTTATTTCTCTTCCTTAGTTTATTAAAGTGGAGCGTAAACTAAACCATGAATGCATATACCCACAGTAAACACAAGGTCTATGGTCCATGATTATTGAAATATTAATACAAAACAAGTTATCAAATAAAATTATTAGACATGCCCAAAAGTTACACTATAGTTTTAATCTTGATACTTGATGAGTTTTTTTTGAGAAACAACTTTGAATGCACTTCATAAAAATGAAAAGACATTTAAGAAAAACTGGATAAACTTATTCAAGAATAAAAATTCCCTTTTAGAATTTTTTCATTAAAAAATATTAGTAAAATTTTTAAATAATTATATTCACTTGTGTAGGACATTAAATATCAAATCATTTATTGCATTGAATAGGAAGAAAAATAAAAATTATATCAATTCATTTGAAATTTTGTAATACTAAAAAAAATTAATTATACTGTGTTATTGAGATATTATAACCTTGATAAGATTGACGAGACTAAATCGTATGGTCGTTGAATGTACACGACTTAGTGTCAAAAAAAAGTCCTAAACTTACCAATTTATGATTAATCAAAGTATTTAATTAGTATAATGGTAATTAAGGGTCGAATCCATGGAGAATTAGGGAAATTTGAGAGATATCTTTGAAATTCGGTCAAATCGGATGATGAATTGAGATTAGAAATTGGGTTTTATAGTATATTAAGAAAGACAACTCAATTTTGAATCCATGGAATCAAAAATCATATGATTTAGATAACAATTCGAAGAGTAATTGAAGTTTGAAGTTAGATGAAATTTTCGTTTCGAAAAACGATTAAAAACCGAAATTTAAACTAAAATTAAAGTAATCTACGATGCTTAAAGTAAAATTAACACTAAATGATGAAAGATTAAGATGACATCATGCAACCTAACCCAAAGTAGCCTTCGAAATGATCCTATTAATCGCCGGATGCAAGGCTTTTTATTCCGAATTGACGAAGACGAAAATTGGAGTTCAAGATGAGATTTCTTCCTTCTCTTTCGATCAAAGTTTGATTTCAAGCATTCATTGGATACGGAAATGAGTTAAGAACACTCTCGAACAAACGGCATGCGAAATGATTGACTAAACAAAGAGTATTTGATCAATAATCTCGGGCATGTTCTTCGTCGCGAAAATTCATTTTTATAAAAACAAATTTGATTCTCAGCCGTCGGATTAAGGTTCATCGCGATGGACGATCGCGATCGCGCGTCTTTTCACGAATCTTCGTGATCATTTCTTGGGCATTCGATCGACGATGAAGGGTCAGGATTTGATCTTGCGTTGATGAAGAGGAGAGGCTTCGATTTGATTTGTTCGTTGGATCTTAATCCAACGATCGCGATTAAATCCGAGGTCCATCGATCACGAACGATTTGGAACGTTATAATTCGCCATCGGACGGTGACGATGCGTTCACTTAAAGTCCAATTCGTCACGTGCTTGATTAAATGATCGGGTGACCTCCGGTTCTACGCGATCTACGCACGTGATTCATCACGAATATCATCCAACGCTCCACGATGCGCCACGCGTCCTGCATTCAAATTAAACGATGGGACTTTAGTCCCACACGGAATAAATCACGTAAAATATTCACATATATACTACGACGAATAAGAGCAATTAATAATCTCGTCTTCCGATAATCGGAAGACCTACATGTTATGTAATTAAATATATACTATATGCGCCACGTCACATCAGCACCACGCAGGCGCCTGCGTGTTGTCCATGTGGCAAGGCCACGTGTACACGCGCAATAAAACCCCTCTTTTTCGCGATTTTTAATTTATTTTAAATGATAAAATCGAAATAAAAATCAAATAAATTTAGAAAAATTCCAGAAAATTCCATAAAATTATAAAATTCATAACTTTCAAAATATAACTCCAAATTAAATCAAATTTATTTTGTTGGATTCAGAATTGAATAAACTATCATTTTAAAAGGTCAAATTTTTAAAATAATAAGAGAATAAATTTATATTAATTTTATACATTTATGTATTATATAAGATAAATTTATATAAACACATAAATGTAAATAAAAGTCTTTTCTCTTATATTTTCATCCTTAAAACATGAATATGATCTTAAATATAATTATGATTACAGATTATAATATTTAATTATGCATAATAACCCATAAATTGATGTATTTTAAGATCATAACATGAATTTACACAAATGATAGAAATATGCTTAAAAGATGATAACATGCATATATTTGTAATGATTAATGCATTAATTTGCATTAATAATTATGTAATTACATGCATAAATATCATGTTATCAAAGATCTCAAAGTTAATTGGAATAACTTATGAAATTTTTTAATTTCAGATAAAGCAGTATAGAATTTCTCTTTAGAAGTATTTTCATGAATGAAGAAGGAGCATACAAATCAAACAAGAAAAAATTGAAGATGAATTCAAACGATGGCCAAGGTAAGGAACTTCTTATATCCACAATGTGTATGAATTTACATTAGGGGATGAACACTTTTTGGCAAATAATTTTTACCTTCTCTTTCATCATCAGAGTGAGACTTAAGCGAATGACACTCATTAGTGGTGTTATAATGGGGTAACCCACGAGGCTTTTTAGAGTATGACTCAGTTTGGTCGACTTATTAAGGGTCATTAGTCCCACATGGGTAAAATCTCTACTTATATTATAGTCTCCTTTACACAGTGGCATGTGATTTCCTTTTCTATTAGCTATCCCATTAGGGTTTCATCCTTTGACAACTGCCATGGAGGCCATGATTGAAAATTAGATGCACAATGACTAGATATTTAGGGAAAAATTTTATATTATCCTATGAAACTAATACACTCAATATGCTTTATGACTTCTCTGTTATAATCTAAATATAATAAAATTATTAGATACTTATTGAAATATAACCCACTCACAAGAGGTTTCCAAATGCACAGTGGCATTCACTTCCCTTGGACCTCAATAACTAAAAATCATAACCGTATGGCATTACCAATAACGGACTTCAATAGGTGAAAGAAACAGATGATCTCACAAAATATCCTCACCCATTCACCAAGAGATGACAAGCTTTAGAAAGGACTAACCATCTCGAAAGTACACTCTGACTCATAAACTAAATTACCCTCTAGAGTAGAAATAAAATTAAATGTTTCAAAAGATCCTCACCCACTTGCCAAAAGATGAAAAGCATCCAAAGGACTAACTACCTCATATGTACATTTTGGCTCATAAAGAATAATAGGTCCCTAACTATTATTCTTTATGCGCCAAAATGTATGTATGAGGTAGTTAGTCCTTTGGTTATTAGGGTAAGTGTAACTCACTTACCTCAAATTTGATTATGAATTTAGATCAAGTGTCCAAGATGGTCCTCTTGATTCTAAGGAATTTTAGTGAATGTGTATTTTTAATAATAATTTACCCTTTGATTTAAAAGTTTCTTGAAACCTTTCAAAAATTTTCTCCAAATTTTTATCCTATATATTTGAAATCCATACAAAAATAATCAAACATCCAAGTGTGATCAATTACATAAGGTTTCAATTAAGAAATATAAAGAAGAATGTTTCTTGGAGACAATACAATTATCAAAAGTCCAAGAGAACATCAGAAAAAGGATTGAGGTAAGACAATCAATTCTTAGCTTATGTTTATCTTTATCATGGCCTATGCACAAACATTTCCTCTTATTTTTTTCATTTCAGAAAAAAAATGAAACATGTAACTTTTTGGTGAAGGAAAGAGAATTTCAAATAGCATGAACCAGAATTCACGCCCATAGAAAATATTTCAAATAAATTATTATTTTCTATTGATATGAATAGTTGACATGCCTAAAAAAAGTTCAAAATTAAAATAATATTTTTTCAGATGAACCTATAATGCAAAGAAGAAACATATGCATTTATAGAGTATGTAAAGTATATTATGGTCTCTTCTATATTCTAACCACTATGAATTAAATCATATAAGCTCAATTTTAAGGGTCACTCTCATTACAATCATAGTTTAGTTTTGAATTTGAACTTTAAATAAAAACCATATCCATATGCTTTGAAAATCATTGTTAATTGTTCCATGGGATCAATTAACGATGATGAAAACCATGATGCTATATTTAGTATCATTAAATTAATTATTCAATGACCATTTTTATCATATATTTTCATTAATTTCATCGTCACAATAAATGTGCTGTGAACTCATCAAAAAGTGTGTAAGACACTCCATGATCTATTAGCACTCTGGAGATGAACATCAAATTATAGGCATAAGTACCACAATCTTTTTATGTCACTGCTTTGCCTAACCACATAGGTACTATCTACCATGTTAAGTGTTCCCACTTTTCTACACACTTACATGTCGTCATTTTTGGGTTTTGAGGTCGATAAGCCTTCCAAAATTTTGATCAAAACATCGAGTGTAGAGAAATACATTGAATTAGATATTAAAAATACCAAGGCACCAAGAATAAATGAGCATATTATCTAGTATGTATGAGAAAACATACTTACACAGTTCTCTTGAAAGAGTTCTTGAAGCTATTCAATTATTTAGCATTTTAGTGATATCCACACGATCTTTGGATGGTTGGATCTCTCCTTCAAAGGTCTCCACCAAGAGAGAAAGAGAAGAAAAGGGAGAATTCTCATAAGGCTTGTATGGGCACCTTGAGATGTTGGTGGTCGTTCTCCCCCTATTTATAGATATTTGGTATGTAGATTTTTCATAAAAACCCTCATAATTATGCCTACATCTACCAACATCTATAGACCTTATGTGTCTGATCCTCTAGGTTCACATATCTCATTAGTTAATAATTATATAGACCTAATAACACTTTATTGGTCAATCTTTATTAATTATCTACATCAACATATAGATTAATTAATCAAGGATTGATTTAACCCAATTGATATGTAGAGTAGTCAACCCATTGGATGCCAAGCTACACCACGTACTCTAGGAGATATGCAGTATATATGAACTCTCTTATGAAATATATCTATCATCTGTAATCTTGTATGTATAATTCTTTATCCACACAAGGCTCATGAATGACTTAGGGTATGGTCAACTATCAAACCCTAATAGGTCACTCAAGTTAGTACTAATGCATGTACGAAATCATTGGAAATTCCTCTGATTTTTCACTACCTTGGCCAAGGATTTCATCATATCTCATTCTCTGAGTCAATTTACTTATATACCAAGGGCAGACGATCTCATGTTGACCACACAATCATCTTCGAGGACTTCTTGTCGTATCTAAGATATGACGTTTTAAGATCCCTTATCTAGGGATTTTTTAGTCATAATCAATACATGGTCATCCTTCCACAAGATGTCTTTGATGTCTAACGAGACCAATTCGTGAAGTCGTTGAAAGTACACAAAGACATGTAAAAATAATGTCCAAAATCACCAATTTAAGATTTTAAATTAATAATTAAAGAGTATAATGATGAATAAGGGTCGAATCCATAGAGAATTAGGAAATTTTTAGGTAGTTCCTCAAATGTGATCAAATCGACTGAGGAATTGAGGTGAGAAATTAGATATTTTAGTAGATTTAGAAAGAAGACTCTAAGACGAATCCATAGAATAAAAAATCACACAATTTGGATAAGTATTTATGGATAAATCAAGGAGAAAAATTTAGAGAGAAAAATCAATCACAAGGAGAGAGAAAACTAAGAAATTATCTAAAATTCAAATAAGCTTCAAAATTAAAATCCAATGATACATGCTGAGAGATTATAAGGAAAACACATAATCTAACCTGAAATTACGCTTGAAATGATCTAATTGATCGCCGTATCAAGGGCTTCTCATTCCACAATTTTGAAGACAAACTTCAGAATTCAAGAGGTGGTTTCTCCCTATTCTCTTAATGAAATTTCACTTTCACACGTTGGACGCGAAAATTAGTCTAAAAGAGAAGGAAAGCAAGAGATTCAAAGATTGCGATGTCTTAACTGTTCAATTGCTCGAAACATCTAAAAATGCTTTACATTGTCGAAGAACATGTGTATATATATTCAAAATTGGGCGTGGCCGTTCGATGCGTCGCTTCATCTTCAATCAAAAACTCATATGAAATTATTGTATGCGAATCTTTATCATTAAGTCATGTTTGTTTGATCGAAGATAGAGTGCTTAGATTTTGTAATGTTGTGCGTGAAGAAGAAATGACGCGTAACGCCTGCCGTTTGATCTTCATTGCCCGCTCTGGATGTGTATATGTGTCCATAGGAGTACATCAGGTGCTTTTAATCTTAGTCTTTAGAACTCCTCAAATGAATGGCTAAGATTAAGTCGCTTTAAAATGATTCGATGACGAACCGTCATGCACTACCTACCCCCCTTCTTTTTGTGCAGATTGATGATCATGATGGATTCACGCAATCGCACGCTCCAGAATGCGTCGTGTCACCTGTGCATAAAAAGAGTGAGAAATAGTCCCACATGACAGAAATCAAGGTGAAAACTTGTGCATATAAGGGGAGCAGTCTAAGTGGGTTAGCGAATATCCGTTAATGGATGCTTAACCTACTAATGACATGCGTATACACATGCACACGTGTGTCACGTGGCGTGCACACATGTTGTCTCCTTGTGATACGTAATTCATTCTGCCATGTCAACTAACACATCATCGCAAAAATTTTATCAAGTTTTTACTCTTTTAATTCAAAATAAATGCATAAAAATTATTCAAAAAATTCCTAAAAATTTGAAAAATTCAGAACTTTAAAAATATAACTCCAAATTAATCCAAATTTATCTTGTTTGATCATAAATTAAATAACTATCCTTCTAAAAAGTCAATAAATAACAAGAAAATAAAATTTTATTTAAAAAATACACTCATTTATTTTAGAAAAGAAAGCTAGAAAAAATAAACGAGTGCATATAAAATTATTTTTCTCTTATTATTTAACATTAAAACCCAATCATAATCTCAAATATAAAGTGAGAATAATCTACTCTCCAATATTTCTTTTTAATTATTTATGGTTATCCTTGAAAAATAGTACATTTTGAGATTTTAATGTAAATTATTATAGACTGATAGATATATAGTCAAAACATGATAATGTGTGTAAGAATGAAATTTTTTATGCCTGAATTCATATTAATAATCATATAATTACATGTATAGATTGCATGTTATCAGTGTCTCAAGTCAAAGGACCACATACACATTCGTGTGATTAATCAACCTGATTTACACTTAGGTATGTGTCAATTCATAAGGATCAATTCATTGAACTCTTTCTCTAAAGAGCACCCACTATGTATCTTTAATGTCTCCACACCGATGGCTATAGGATTAGCCATACTTATCATATGAGTTGGATCAAATAGTGTTATTCTTTCTACATAATTTGATGTCCTCTAATATTCCATGAATAGAAATGTTTAGAAAATATATTTAAAAACTAGTGATCCTTATATTATAATCTCATCATAATATACTTAGTCACTGCATATGCTAATGTACTTCATTGCAAACATAAACGAGATACTTGGAGGTGTGATTGGCTTATAGGTCACATTATATCTATCAATCATGTTTGAGAGTTGTAACCCTACCCATAGAGAGCCTTAGTAGTTTTTGGCGCTTGGCATAACAAATTTGACAGGGAGGAGGATTATCCTTGCCCCCAATAGGAGAATTTTCTTCTCTTTTTTTGTTTGGGGGGGGGGGGGGAGGGTAGGGAGGGGAAGGGGGGCTTTGATGCAAAGTGGTTAGACTATGTCACATCAACAAGGAGAAGAATTCTAACCCCTACTAGGGGGCATGTTCACATGCAAAAGTCATTCCCTATGTGCTCTTTGCATCACGATTCAAGCAAGCACCTAACTACACTCTCTCGTAGCCACTCTAGCAGCTGCCCTCACCTTTTTGTCCCCAATGACTATTCTTCTTGATGCAACAACCACTTATTTGTGTTTTGGTGGGACGTAATTTGTCCACTATGACTAGTGATGAGACTTCATCATATCTTGTACTACCTCCAAAGATTATACCATTTTAGGCTACTCAAAGCATTTGACTACCAAATTGCCTCAAACATTGGGCATATGATATGTCCCTTCAATATCACCACCAACCTCTCTCAATATTTATCTTTAATAGGAGCAATTGTGGATCATGGGTTTTTGTCTTTGAAAACATTGACGAGACGAGACCACAAGGTCGTCGATTTCACACGGTCTCGTGTCAAAAATAATACCGAACTTACCAATTTGGGGAATTAAGAGAGAATTGAGGGGTATAATGGTAAATACGGGTCGAATCCACAGGGAATTTAGGTATTTTCGAGATATCTTTTAGAATTTGGTCAAATTGGACGATGAATTGAGGTGAGAAATTAGGGAAAATGGTGGATTTAGAAATATAACTTCAAAACAAATCCACGGAATCAAGAATCGTTGAATTTGGACTTGATTTCGCGGAGAAATCGAAATTTGAAGTGGAGAGAAATTTTCGGACGTTGAAATCGTAATTTTAGATGAAATTCTATGAAATTGAAAGCTAAATCCTAATCTAAACGGAAATTAAAGATAATAGGAGGATAATTGAGGTAAAACCGCTTCCACTAAACCCATTTAGTGATCAAAACGAGGTGATTAAGCCGATTAATCACCGAAAACGTCAAGATCGTCACGCCTAGCTTCAAGCGTCGATTTCTCCCTCGATTTTCCACCAAATCTCGACTTCTACCCCTCCATGGATGCGGAATTGAGAGAGGAGGAGGAAGAACTCGAGAGAAACGAGTGAGAGAGGTGTCTAGACAGTCAATTTTGTTGAATTCTCACTCGAATACATAGAACGACGAAGAACATCTCTATTTAAACGAAATTTGGGCATAACCGTCCGATCATTTTGATCGACGGTTACGATGAAACGGTCCACGATGGACCGTTTCAGTTAAGTCCCAACCGTCGGATTGAAAATGGGCAGCCTGGATGATCGCGTGGATGACCGTTATAAAACGCCTTGATTAATCGCCGTCGGATCGCGATCCAGCGGTCTCGATTCTCCCCGCCAGATCAAATCGCAGCCGTTATAACTCTTTAAATTTGCGCACGTGTTTGGTCAGATCGGGTGGTCCGTGTGTCCACTTAATCGCCGCGCTCCGATCGCGATCCGACGCCCCACGATCGATCGCGTCATCTGCATATGATATGGGTTAGTCCCACATTGAAAAAATATTAAAAGTTTACCACTATATAACGTACGCCGATTAAAGGCATTTGAAATATTGTCCCCTTAGACACGGGGGACCCCCTATACTATATAAAATATAATATTAATACTAGATGTGTATACGCGCCACGTAGGCGCTGCGCGGGTCCGCGTGGCGCTGCCACGTGGCCTTGCGTGCCACGTCGCATCCACGCGGGTCCCGCGCGCAAAAATAATATTTTTTTATTGTTTTTATTTATTTTAAAACGGTTTAAATAGAAAATAAAATCATTAAAAATCAGGACAAATTCAGAAAAATCCCTAAAAATTGTAAAAATCATATCTTTTAAAATACAACTCCAAATTAATTCAAATTTCTTTCATTTGATCTGAATTTTAATTATCTATCATTCTAAAAATTCAAAATATTTAAATAACAAGAGATTTAATTTATATTTCAAAATTACATTCATTTCTTTAAGATTTTAACTTTAGAAATTTAAATGAATGTTTATAAAAATAATTTCTCTTATTATTTAACATTAAAAATCACTTATAATCTCAAGTAAAGATAGGTTATAAAATCATTTATCCTTAATTTATCATAATTAACCCTGATTTAGTGAATTTTGAGATTATAACATAAATTTGCATGAAATGATAGAAATGCACTCAAAGTATGATAACATGCACATAAATGTAATGTTTTATGCCTTAAATTGCATGAATAATCATGTTTTATCATGTTAAGATTGCATGTTATCAAACATCCTCATCACTTATTGGAAATTCCATCACTTGATGATGTTAGTGACTTCCTAATGAATCCTATCTACGCTAGCTAGGCACATATTGAGATTATCAACCTCACCTAGATGCTCCAACGTCTTGCACATGCCAAACTAGATCTTGATATATGGCTCAACATAGGAACTTGTAAGCCAAAAGGACTAACATAATCTAGATATTTCAACTACATGAGTCCCTCTTCACCTAGAAACAAGGTGAACGGATTTTGAATAATTCACTACTATCGTTGATAATATCAATTTTTTGATACTTGGAAGACTAGAAAGTTCATTATTTTTTTAGAGACGGATTGATTTGGTTGGTGGTAGGGGAGAATTTTTAGTTGTTGGATGGACCACGACCATGAGCACACTTTGATGACTTTGCCAAAGTGGGGTGGGCCTAGGACCTAAATTTATCCTATTATTAGGAGTCATTCAACCAACTTTAATGTCGTTTCCTATCTCTTATTAGGCTTCTATTTAGGCCTTCTAAGATTGATTGTGAAAATTTGGACAATATTTTATTGAAATTTGTCTTCTTCAAAAGAGTGCGCCCAAGAGGTCCACCATCATTGCCCCATCTCGTACTAGCCGCCACCCTAATCTATAGCTACTGCCATCACTCTTAGCTTCTGCACATATTTCTCCTCGTATTGTTTGCACCACTCTACATTTGGTTTTCTTAACTCCTGATAACATGCAATTTTTACATGAATTTACATGATTATTAATGTAATTTAAAGCATTAAATATTCTATTTGTATGCATGTGATCATATTTTGAGTGCATTTATATCATTTTATGTAATTTTAGGTTATGATATAAAAAATATAGAATTTTGGGAATAATTATGCATAATTCTCATAATATAATTGTATTCTCATTTATATTTGAAATTATAATTGTACTTTCATGATTTAATGATAAGACAAAATATTTTATTTACACTCATATATTTTTCTAAATCTATTTTCTAAGATGAATGAGTGTATTTCTTAAATTAAAATTAATTCTCTTGTTATTTAAATATTTTGAATTTTTATAATGATAGATAATTCAATTTTTGATCAAACAAAACAAATTTAGATTAATTTGGAGTTGTATTTTGAAAGTTATGAGTTTTTCAATTGTTAGGAATTTTCTGGAATGTTTTTGAATTTATTTAAACCTATTTTTAATTTTTAAAAGATTAAAAAATATTTTATTTTATCGCGGCTGAAGTGGCAAAGCGCCGCCATGTGGCGACGTATGTGCGCATATCTATGCTCGCACGTGTGTGCGCATATGCATGCGTGTGTGCGCATGTGCGCGCCTGTGTGCGCGTGTGTGCGCAAGAGAGATTAATGGGTTAAAGCATCCATTACAGATTAACGCTAACTCATTATACCCTTCTATGTTATATACGCGATGAAATGTTATAATTTATTCGTTTGGGACTATTTATCTTTCTTTTTAGTTACAAGTAACACAGCGCAACGAGAGACGTCTGATCGCGGGTTAAATCGAAATCGTTAGATTTCACTTACTCGCAGGGATACGTGGTGACATCTGATTAGGTGATGATTCGATTTAAAGCGATTTAATATCAGCCATTGGTCTAGGGAGTTATAACGATTGAGATTAGATGCGCCCGATGGACACCTGGATTCATCGTGATTGTCCGATGAAGATCGAATGGACATCATCAAACGACGCCTCTTCTTCACGCGTGATATGGCACAATCTGGGCGCTTCATCGTAGATCGGATGGACGCAACTGAAAGATGTCGATTCGCCAAACGACGTGTAATCGGAGCCATTGATCAAATCGAATCGACGCATCCAAAGGTTACGCCCAAATTTGCCTATAAAATCAAAATGTTCTTCAACATGAAAATCTATTATTAGATTTTCGAGCAAATTTAACTGTTTAGACACCACAATCTAAGAATATCTTGAATTCTTCATCTTCTAGACTTCTTTTTGCTTCAAAGGAGTGTTTGAAATCAAGAATTGGTTGAGAGAATGGGAAGAAATCACATTTTGAATGCCAAACTTTGTTTTCAAAACCACCGAATGAAAAGCCTTGAATCCAGCAATTAATTGGATCATTTCGAGCGTGACTTCAGGTTAGGTTGAGTTTTTTCATCATAATTCATCTTCCTTTAGCATTAGATTTACATTTTGAATCGTAGATTACTTTAATTTAGTTTTAATTTCAGTTTTTCACTTATATTCGCGATTGATTTTCTATCTCAATTTCAAATCTCGATTTCTCTGCGAATTCATATCCAAATTTAGTGATTTTGATTCCATGGATTTGAATTAGAGTTATCTTTCTTAATATACCAAAATCCCTAATTTCTTACCTCAATTCATTGTTTGTTTTGATTTCAAAGATATCTCAAAGAATTCCCTTATTTCTCCGTGGATTCGACCCTTATTCACCACTATACTCTTTAAATTGTTATTATAACTTTTAAATTGGTGAGTTTGGAACTTGTTTTGATACGAGATCGTGGTATTCAACAACCGCACAAAATTTTTTCGTCACCTCCCTCCTCTATCCATCCTCCATCCCCTTTTATTTTCACCAAGGAGGTGCCATATGAGTCTCCAACACTCCTTACGCTACCACCAAAGCCTACCTTCACTAGCAATTTATCACACATGATATGTGAATAGAATGCTAGTTTCACTAGATGTAGTTTTCTTATCAGCAAAGAAGAATTTATATCTCTTAGAGGAAATATGCCCTTGACTTGTTTTAAGAAACCATGATTCTTAGATAAAAATAGAAGTCATCACCATGGGAAGCCCGACCTAGATTTTAGGAGTATGACTTACCATTGTTGGATGATTCTCTTCAATATTTATGACTAATGGGAAAGCTGATCTATATTCTAGTCACCTATACTAGTATTGTATATGTTGTTCATGTATATAGCTAATTTATGTAGGCACCTCTTCAAGTGAACTAGGAAAGCGCCTTAAGGGTTCTTGAGTATGTTAAACATGCCCAGGGGAAGGGCCAAATCTATAAGAAACATGAACATCTTTGTATTGAGGCTTGATGATAGGTGTGTTCCAAATGAAGGTGATCAAAATTCCATGACTGGCTATTGCATATATGTTAGTGGTAATTTGATTATGTGGTGCTCTTTGAAGTAGTGAGGGGTCTCTCATTCTAGTGTTGAAGTGGAATATCATTTCATGGCAAAGATGGCATAAGAGAAGGTTTGGCTTTGCTTCTTTCTAAATGACTTGGGTCTTACTCCTTAGACACCAATGCCCATGTATTGTGATAATCATATTGTGGTCTTTGTTGTTGGTAATCCTACCTTTAAGGAATGGATACAAAAATATTGAGATTAATTGCCACTATGTTTGTGACATGGTCTTTCACTGTATCATATCCATGAAACATGTGGCCTTATCTAGTCAATCAACGGATATTTTACCTAAGACCTCGAAGACCTATCCTACGACACTTTGTGTGCCATGTTGGGCATATTTGATCTGTACACTTTTTCTTGAGTGGGAATGTTAGTGGGCTCTCTATCTTTCTCTATAAGACCTTCTGCATGTGTTAATGGGCTTGTCCCAATAGCTTTCTCTCTCACATAATTAATGTATCTCACTATGAGCTCTCCCAGTATGCACTCTTGATTTCTAGAGTTAGAGTGCCCTAAAAAACACTGTATTTATTGTATCTTATTTATTTATTTTATGTCACGTATATGTGTGTGTGCAGGCATTTGAGTATGTATGCTATGTATGTATTGTGTGTTATTTATGGATTGCATCTTATATGTGCAGTTTATGCTATTTATGTATTGCATCATATCTATGCATCTTGTGTATGTTTTCTACAAATGTATGTTATTCATCTTGCGTAAGTATTTATGCCATGTACGTATTTATGTGTATGTATGTGTGTTTGTGTCTATCTATTGCATGTTATTTATGTATGTTACAATGGTATTGAAAATAAATATATATTAATTAAAAAATTAAAATTAGGTAAATATAATTAAAATTTCTCGCAATGATGTATTGTTCATCTCAACTTTAGAAAACAACCAAATTCTTCTCTTGAAGTTACTGAATTGGCCTTAAAAATTGTGTTTTTAGGAAAAACTTTCCCTTCCTTAGTGTGGTGCTCCTCTTCTACAAAACTCTTGTGAGAAATTTTATTTGAGGTTGAATCTCATCTATTGATTTTTCTCGAGGAGCATTTTGGATCATCTTAAGATACCCTAAACAGGGTTGATTAGCAGCCTCTGAGGTGCATCAATAGTCATTGACAAACATTGAATCCTAGGTGGGAAGGGTCTTCTCCAATGAAAGGAAACTGCATAACTCACTTAGAATTCCCAAAACATGGAGGGAGAATACATAGCACTAAGGGGTAACTTTTAGAACCTTAACTTGCTGCCTCAACTCCTGAGGGCAAGAACTTGAAAAGAAATCCCATCATTTTTAACAAAAAGATAGAAAGGATCACCAAAAAATACAAGATTCAGATAGCTTTAGTTAGTTTCATGCATGCATGGGTTGGTTGAAAAAATATATAAAGAAATGTATAGCTCATAGTATATAGTTCTTGATTCAGTGACAAATAAAATCGATTAATTGTTGCAAACAGATGATTTGAATCCTGAAATTTATTAGTTGGAAAAAGAAAATAATCAACCGCAAGAAAGTGAATAATTTGAGATTTTCATTTCAGGAGATGATAATTACAACCATGAAACATGAAAACAATGTTTGGAATTTTCATGTTGCTTCTCTTTGACTCCCTCCCTTCCTACACTCAGCTCACGTGCATGTACTAAAAGTGGCAATGAAAGGCACCTCTCTTCTTGTCCCAACCCCTTTGAGATATTGCACGTCTTTGCTTCCCAAAGCCATCCTTTTCTTAGACTCCAAGCTCACGCCAAGAACAAGCACTCCCCTCCCCTTTTAAAATTGCATCCAAACCCTGAATTCCCGAGAGAAACCCTTCAAACCCTAATGGCTCATGCATCATCTTCAAAGTCAAAAACCTTGAGCCATCGATGGTCTATTCAGAAGCTTCTGGGAAGTGGGAAATGTACGTATCGTCGCTTCCTCTTCTTCATCTTCCTCTGCAAATAATAATTTTCTCTCTTGATTTGCAGTCGCCGAAGCAGCTCTATGGAGAAACAAGCGGTTATCGAGCGCGATCGTTATCGGGGTCACCGTAGTTTGGCTTCTCTTCGAGGTCGCCGAGTACAATCTTCTCTCTCTCCTCGCCCATCTCGCCATTTCTGCCATGATCGCCGTCTTCGTCTGGTGCAACGCCGCTGCCCTACTGGGCCGGTAGAGTCTATTCTAAGCTTTTCGTTTGGGTAACCTATTTTTGGGCTTTTCGTAAAATTCTCTTCTTTTTTTTTTCAGGGAGTCGCCTGAGATTCCGAGGGAGGTGTTGTCTAAGGAGCTAGTAAAGGAATTGACGGTTGCTCTTTTCTCCAAGCTCAGCCGTTTTTTCGCTTTCCTCTACAGCATTGCACGCGGGGATGATTTTAAGACGTTCCTCCTGGTGGATTCTCTCTCTCTCTCTCTCTCTCTCTCTCTCTCTCTCCCCTCTGCTAGAAACTGAGACTCACTCGCATGTTGCAAAATCCTAGACCATTGCAGGGCTATGGATGATTTCAGTATTTGGAAGCTGTTGCAGCACGCTTAACCTCCTTTATTTGGGTAATTTGACAAACCAATACAGAAATAATCCTAACTCTGTAGTCTTTTCTTGTACTCACTCTCCACTTCTTTCTTTTTAGGGTTTCTGAGCGTCTTCACTCTACCTTTTCTCTATGACAAGTATGAGGATGAGATAGACCACCTGATCAATCAGGGAGGCAGAGACTTTGGGACCCTGTACAGGAGGATTGATTCAGAGCTTTTTAGTAGAATCCCAAGGGGTCCAGGAGCTCCTTCAAAGGAGAAGAAGCTGAGATAGTACCCTTCTTCTCATCTTCATTAGTATCCATGGAAGCCTCGGGTAATATATTGTGATTATAATGGTTGTAAATTGGGTTGGAAATATCTATCAATAAATAAAACTATGCTTTTCACTATATTTCCCTAAATAACTCGACTTGATTGCCAATCTCTCATGATCTGCCTTTTCCATTTAATTTTTTTTCCCTTAACTACTTTTACTTTCTAGTTCATCATAAGCATGGGAAGAACCCCAATTCGAATATTAGGTTTTCGACCTCTCCTAGCCCTAGGAATTCACTTAAGGAAAATCTATCTATTTTAAAATGTATCGAATGTACAAAATCCATCTATTTTCATTTATGAAGATTAGTACTTGAGAATATATGCAAGTGTAGTATTTTCTAATCTTTAAGGGAGTTTCCATATTTGATCCCTAGAGTGAAAGAGAATTTGAACTTCTATCGACAAAAAAATAGTATGCTTCTTGGTCTGGCAAGAAATTGGAGGGTCTTTTGTGAAACAAATTGAAGTACTTTTACTTGTATACTAAAGATTTGAAAGTGAAAAGTGTTCTATGCAGGAAAACAAATCGTTTAGTTCAATGTCGAAAAGGAATATATAATTTACCATTGCATATTTTTTTAATAAAAACTGGTACATAAAAACTAGATAAAGAATTAGAATTAATTTCAAAACCATTTTCAATGTAAAAAATCAAGTTCTATGTAAATATTTCATGTAGAGTATATACAGTAAATAACTTTAATGCAACGAATTCTATGCATAGGAAAAATGAAATAAAGGCATCATTTATGTCATATGCTTAATTGTACTAAAAGAGTTGTGTTCACTCTAAAATACTAAAAATACTTATGGAAATATTTTCTTTAAGCTTGAGTTCACAATGGTAGAAAAGAAAAAAATGATATATGGTCAAATTCTAGTTATTTAAATCACAAGAAATTTATTGTCTAGTATCATGGCATTATCAAGATCATGGGCATGTGATACTAATGAATCAAACTATAAATTGAGAGACTTACAATAAAAGTTTTTGTTCTTTAGCGATAGCAAGTGTAGTGGTCCTTAAGGAATAAAATAATGTTTGTTAAACAAAGGCAATCTCTAGAGGTTCCATGTCCAACATTTAAATTTGGAGAACATAAAGTGATAGAGATGAAATCAATAATATTTTATTCAGCCCAAAAATAATAAAATACATGTTTTGGTAACACAAAGATCCATCTGATTAATGGTAAAAACATATAAATTCTTGCACTAAAAAATTAAAATTTTCTTTTTTCTGTAACAAAAATGTCTTTTATCCAATAGCATAATCAAATTTAATCATTTCATGTTGGTATTACTCTTCTAGTGAGCCTTTTATTCATTATTAGATAGAGTTTTGGTTCTTGACCTTAGAAGGACCACAAGCAAAAAATTGGCCAAAAGATTGACATGAATACATTAACAAACCAAATTCATAATTTTAATATGATTTCATAATCATTTAGAACATGCTTTCAAATATCTTTCAATATGTAAGCTTTTGGAAAGCAAATACAATTCATATCTCATGACTCGTCAAGAAACTGCTAGATTTTAATGCTAGTTTTTGTTAAAAAAATCTTAAAAACTTTAACTCATTCATCTAAAAAGAATATTAGAATTCAAATATCACATATGCACACTCTAGGATTATGTGTCAGATTCATGTCACATATGCACTCAATTTACATTTATCTTGATGAAATCATATTAAAGACTGAAGAGGCAACCAAGATTATATGTATATCAATTGAAATTTATTTTAAAAATTTAAAACTAAAATAAATCTACAAACTAATTATATTTCAAAATATGCTTTGATATTCTCAATAAACACAACTCCAAGCAAAAATAATAGAAAAAAACATTGAATGTAAGTTTTACAGTAACGTTCCTTCGTAATTGGTTCTCTTTCGTCCAAATTATTATTAGTAAATAAAAAAACTTGTTGATTGAGCAAAACATATGAATTTCTTGAAGTAAAAAGTACTCATCAATTGATATTTTTATTTTTTTCCGAAATTTATGAGAATTTTCTTTCATTGTGGTTGTAAGTAGTCAAGCTTCAACTCAAGATCCTGCCATCATGAAGCAGTTTATAGCGGCACCATTTTGTGTAGAAAGAAATGGGTCCATTTGTGAAAGTCATGTTGCATATTCCATCAAAGGGTGTTTCTTTTTTTTTTGTCTAATATTGTGTGGAAGGCATATGATTCCACTTTTCAAATTTCGTTTGACCTATGATGAAATATTCAAAAAATCTCTCTTCACAATAATAAAAATTTCGATCCAATCATTGAGCCGATTGGGAAAATTGATTTATTTGAAATTATGATTATTTAGCCAGTCAAAATTTCAGATAAATAATTGATTTTTCCTTGATTATCTATTTTTTTCTGTTTGATGTTTGGGAATCATGAGATCTTTGAGTTGACTTTTGTGCTCAAATGCGCTTGATCAAGCTCCTTATGGGTCAAGCTGGTCTTGGAGCAAGCAACCAGAGGGTGTCGAAGTAGAGCCAGCAATCGTCGGTTAACGTCAGAAAGTCGGAGTTTGGCCGGGCTATGGTCGCTTTCTCTGGTCATTATGTGTGGACGGGGCTGTGACGGCGGAGCTCGATATCATATCTGCGGTAAGTCGCTGGCGACGGCCGGCAAACCTGCGACATCTCCGGAGATCACCATGAGTTCCCTCTCACTCAACATCTGAACAGGGCTGCGTTTGGGTGGAACGACGAAGCTGACGCTGCTTTTGAGGCCCTAACGCTGCAGATGGCATCCACGCTAGTGATGGCGTTGCCCGACTTCTCTTGACCCTTTTAGATTGAGGTTGACGCGTCAGGAATGGTGATCATCCATTGCAGCAAGACGCTCCTGGCAGGAAATCGGCTATGAAAGGAAGTTGGCGATGGTCATCCTCGCAGTCCAGAAGTGGCGCTGGTATTTCGTGGGCTACACAGACCAGATCAGCCTTCGTCACCTGTTTGAAGAAACTCAGATCGAACTGGAATACCACCGCTAGAAGGCCAAAGTAATGCAGTACGACCTTTCCATCGCGGATTCTCTACCGCGTGCGCCGGCACAGGTTGAACCCTAGAATTTGAGCCTTTCATTCCCTCAGTACATTGACCTGCAGACGGTGAAGGAAGAGATGGAGGCAGATTCTCACGTGGACCCGATAAACTGAGCACTAGAAACTGACGCGATGACGGGTGGCGATATGAACTGTGGCAGGGATAAGGGAAATACCATGAGATGGTGGTCGGCGGTCATTTGGGCAAATTACAGACTTTGAAGAAAATGGCGCAAGATTTCTACAGACCAGGACTGTCGTAGATCGACAGAATAAGTAAACTTTATTCTCTCCACTCCAAGTCACCCGTCTACAGCCCAAGAAGTTGCCTACGTCTTCATGATGCACGAGGTGAAACTCCATTGCTTTCCTTGGTCCATCGTCAGCGATTGCGAGAGGACTTTCACCAGGCAATTCTGGGAAGGAATTTTCAATGCTCATGGCACCCGGCTCAAGATGAGCACCTCATACCACCTGCAGACCGATGGGCAAACCAAGGTCGTAAACCACTACCTCGAGGACTACTTGCGTTGCTTTGTTGGCGACCGACCTGCAACTTGGTTAACATTTTCGCGGACAGAGAACTGGTACAACATCACGTTTCATAACTTAACAGGGACAGCCCCTTTCCGGGTTGCAGACGGCCGCGCCCCCCGCCGCCCCCCGGATGGTACGAGCAGAAGCCAATTAAGTGGGATTGCTAGATCAAGCAAAAGGACCGAGATCGTATTCTCCCTGATGCCAAAGCAACCCAGGGGTGAATGAAGGCCGTGGCGAGACTTGAAGCTTCAAGTTGGTGAATTGGTCGATGTCAAGCTCAAGTCCTATCGCAAGAATATAATGCGCGCAGAGGTATCAGAAGCTGTCCTTGAGGTATTTTGGACCTTTCCCTACTGTGAAGCATCTTGGGGCCGCGGCGTATCATCCCGCTCGTTTTGAACGGGTCTGCCATTCATCCTGTTTTCAAGGTATCGCAACTCACGAGAAGCCGAAGCACCACTGATCCTGTTCACTCCCTACCGCCCAACTTGGACTACCAACTGCGCGTCGCGACGGCACCAGAATAGATTCTGAAGTGTCTCGGGCAGCAACATCCATTGAGGTGCCGACGAAGTGGCCAGGACTTCCACCTGTAGGACACGTGGCTTCTTCCCCGGAAGGTAATGATGGGCAGATATTATTAACTTACCTACCCCGGTCCAAGAAGAAGGGGACCAAGCGCCGAGCAGGCTGAGAACCCGGCCAAGAGCAGACGGCAACCCAACAGTCCGGGGGGGCCCGCCGACCGACAGCGGTGGCCACAAAGGAGGGAGGCGATGCGGCAGAAGGGGTATCTGCGGCTGGAGTGAAATCGGCGATCTGTCGCCTGTGTACATTCATCCATTTCCCCCTCGTTCCTGTTGTTTTTGCTCCGTTATGGTTGTCACTAGCTCGGGGCTCATCAGCAAGCTAGATGCATGATTTTTTTTTTTGTATAAAAAAAAAGGAAAATACTTGGTTACGAAGTCCAAAGCAAATATTTTACAATTTTTTTGAATTGCTTGATATGAAGAATTTTGTCGTCAATTTCTATAGATTTTTCGGATCATAAGGGGCCTCATGAAATGGTCTCAATGGCTTCATCATCTACTCAATTTATATTAACCAGGTTCATATCCTGCAACAGTTGATCAATTCATGGTGTCAAAGAGATCTCAAATCGTCCAAGAACTATGATGATGTATAAAATGCCCATCTAACATAAAGAAATCATCTGGTGATATATGATGATATTTCAACTCATCTGAGTAACATTGATGATGATCCTCAATTTCAAGGTAAAATTGCAGTTTTAGAAATTTTGATCCATTAAATTGAATCCTATCTCTTATATTCAAGCCATCTGCAGAGGGAGAACCTGTCAAGTGCAATTTTTTTCATTTTCATTGAGGCGCATGAAGACCACAGGCCTTGTTAATTGACCAAAAAATCAAGTTAATTCCACTGAACTTGCTCATCATCATGATGCAGATTTTACCGCCATGATCATTTATGTGAAGAATATGAATATACTCATCAAGTATAAAGCATCATGGTGCAGGAACTTATCTCTAAATCAGATTTCTGACATTGATTTTATAATTCATGCTCTTACATTTTCACTTAAAGAGGAGACTGAAATGGGCAAGGTCCAATTGGTCTCAGGCTGACATTAGTTCTTGATGATGAGTCAACCCTGATCCTTGGCTGCACTAAGGAGTCAAAGTCAAACTCTGGTTCTCACCTCTATTGGGCAGACTGTTCACAAAGAAATGTCAATGAAGTCCAACTCTATTAAAAAGTCAACAGTAATCAAAGGTGCTCTAGACAGTCAAGCACATGCCTCATGGATGGTCTTCTATCCGGCCTACTGTGAACGCATGAGAGCGCAATCTTCAGAGCTCCCACGATCTCCTCTCCTTCCTTCTCGGCTTCTTCTTCCTCCTCCTCCTCTCTGAGCAAGAACGGATCAAGCAGATCACCGAGATTCTTCTCCTCCTCAAGGCAGAGTTGCACCCACCTAACCAGTCCCACACCGGCAGCCTGAATTGTCACTGCTGGCGACCTTCCAGTGATCATCTCCAATGCTAAAACTCCATAAGAATACACGTCCCACTTCTGAGATGCTCTGCTCTCATCTTTCTCCGACTCTGGCGCCCGATAGCTCTTCTCGGGTGACTTTTCCAGTGTCTTCTCTGGTGACGAGATCTCTGCAAGCCGTCGGAGACCAAAATCTGCAATCAAAGGATCCATATCTCCCCCTAGAAGAATATTCCCAGGTTTAAGATCCCCATGCACATACTTTCTCCTTCTGAATTCATGCAGAAAAGCCAATCCTCTCGCCACTCCTTTCATGATCTTCATCCTCCCCCTCCACGGCAGCCGTGGCGCTGCCATGTCACCGCCATGCACGGCGGTGGAGAGATTTCCAAAGGGAATGTAGTCATAAATGAGGAGCTTCTCTTCTGATGACCAGAAATATGCCCTGAGAGGAACAATATTAGGGTGGCGCAATTCAGCTATCTTCTCCACTTCTGCCTTAAACTCCATGAATCTCTGTGACCCGCCTTCTCCTAACCGCCGCACCGCCATGGTCAGACCTTCATCAAGCTCAACCTTGTACAGTATCCCCATCTTGCTCTTACCCATAATTGCAGCAGAGGACTTCAACAGTTCTTCCAGCTCAAAGCTCAAGCTATTATCCAAGAACTTGAGCTTCGATGGGGGCTCTTGATTCACCAATCTCGTGAATTCTCTCTGCTTTGTTGCCCGGCGATAGCAGATGAAAAAGATGATCCCCATGAGAGCTATAGCAGCAATATCTCCGCCAATGATTGCGGCAAATGTGCCGCCGCTGAGCTTTCTAGCTGCAGATAACGATGGTCTTGATGAAGAATCACACTCCTTCAATTGTGGACCACAGAGATTAGGATTTCCAATGAATCCCAAGGCACCTCTACTTAACAAAGATCCAGTCTGAGGAATTCTTCCAGAGAGATTATTATAGCTCAGATCAATGAAAACCTTCTCCGGCAATGTCCCCAAATTCTCCGGAACACCGCCGGAGAAAAAATTATGAGATAAGTCAATGGAAGATTGTAGACTAGTGAGCTTATCAAGATCGCCAGGAACTGCCCCCGAGAACTCATTGAAAGACAAGTTTACCCGCTCCAGGAGAGAGAAAGCGCCACCAAATCCCGCCGGAATCTCGCCGGAGAACCCATTTCCGGCGAGATCAAGAACTTTCAGCCGCTTACATGAAAAGAGACTCCTCGGAAGCGACCCAGAGAGAGAGTTCTCACTGAGAATAATGCTCTGTAATCCTGATATCCCGGCAAAGAGAACAGAAGGAATGTCGCCGTGTAACTCGTTGTTTCTAAGATTTAGGTGCCGGAGAGAAGAGACGTTCCCAAGAGAAGGACTAAGAGATCCTTTAAGCTTAGATTTAGGGAGCGTAATCGCGATGACGAGGTGGGTCTTGCAGGTTATGCCGTTCCAAGAACAGGGAGACGGGTCGGAGGAGTTCCAGTCCGCCAAAGCCAGAGTTCCATCTAAAGAAGATGGAGTTTTTGAAGTTGAGGAGAGCTTGGAGTTGTTCGTTGGAGCTACTGGTGGGGTAAAAATGGAGGTGGAGAAGGAAGTAGAGAGCGAGGAGAAGGTGAGTTGGAGTTGCCATGGAGGAAGTTCAAGGTATGTCTAGGGCGAAGGACTTTTTATCTGATTTTCTCTCTCTACGTGTTCGTTCTTCTCTGAGAGAAGTGTGCAGTGGAGGACAGCATGTCAGAGGAAGGACTAGGATTCTTCACTGGAAAAAAGCGATGGAGATAGAATCTCACTCCTTTTTACCCATCATCACTGCTTTTTTTCTGCAAAATACCATTTCCATGGTTTTTCTCTCTCTGTTTCCATCGTCTTCCTTTACCTCTCTCTCTCTCTCTCTACCTCGGGATGGCCAATTTTTTTAGAGGTGGTCGCATTCACGAAGTCTAATAAAAGTGGAGAGAGAACAAGCTGACCCTCTAGATTCTAGAGAGAGAAAGCGAGATCACAAGGATCTAGCAATCCAATTTTCCTTACTCAACCATGGAAATTACTTCAATTTTACAAACGAAATTTAAAAATTCATCGAATTCTTCAAATGATTAGACATCACTGCATTGAACATTGGCTTTGGGTGATTTCATCAAGAACAAAGTTCATCCACTCAAGATTTTTAAACTTTTCTTTCTCGTAGAACATATTTTTTTGGATGTTGGAGGAGGATCTCCTCATCTAGACTACATTGGAATGGGATAGAGAAGCTTGGGAAGAATAGAACTTGAGAGAAAAAAGACTCAATTCTCGAATAGATTTCCACGAAAAGAGAAAGATAATGACTAGAAAGTTGAGAACAATGATCTAGATCACCAAGGAGCCATTTTTACTCGTGTTTGACTTCAAAGAGTTGCGTTGACTTTTTTGTAGGGGTCTGACTTTTAGCAAATTCTTCAAGAATTTTCATGTTTGGATGTTTTCCCGATGGGGTCGGGGACTAGGGTTGTCGTGGTCCCATCGCTCATTGACCATTTTAATGAATCATAGTACTTTCAAAATCATCAAAGCATGATATCTTGTTGACTTTTTCAATGAATCATTTTAGTTTCAAATGATTAAAGCATGATATTCATTGACTTGTGCAAGGAAGTCAAGGGTAAGCTATCTTGTTGACCTTTTCAATGAATCATTTTAGTTTCAAATGATTGAAGTATGATATTCATTGACTTTTGCAAGGAAGTCAAGGTAAATAAATGATGCAATTTTGGAATTAAATAAATTTTTAAAATTCAAATTTCTTGTATTTTTGAAGTTTTTAACTTTGCTTTTTCAAGGGAAATTTTGATAGTGCCCTTTGTTCCCGATCATCGGTCATCAACCGAGATGAATCATGATTAGGTCAACGGTCGTTGATCGACGAGACCGAGAGAGATATTTTATAGAAAAAAATTATATGATTGGCCATCAGATCGCCGAGCTAGTGATCGAATATGAACCCCAATCGATGATCGAATCAATCGAAGGTTAGATGATTGCTGATCAGATCACCTAAGCTTCTCAAAACCCCTTTATTTCTATTTCAATGGCCTTTAATTAAATATTTAGGGTTTTGGCGTAATTCCAAAAACTGAGGGGTCTAACTTTAATGTAAAATGTACGGGCTCTAACTGCCGAATGCCACGTGGAGAAAGGTAAGCGGCCGACATCAGCCGCGATTTACGAAGATTCGGACTGTCCATTTCCTTGCGGGCCCGATAAGACGCCATCGTGACCGTTCAAAACATTCGGGGAGGAATTTCCCGGCTCCTTCTGCTTCCTTCGATAGCCAACAGAAAGAACAGCCGGAAGAAAGAAAACCGGAATTTGGAGGGGGGAAAAGGAAGATAGAGAAGAAAAAAGAGAGAGAGAGAGAGTATCTGTGCTACTGCAGGAGTAGGTAGATCTCTTGAATTTGTTTGGTCAGATATTTTTCTTTTCTTACTTAAGTCTGACTTTGCTGGCGTTTCTGTCGATTTTTCCTTCTTTTTTCGTCTATTATTTTTATGAGACCGAATTTAACCTCGATAGCTATGGTCTTGTACATTTTTTTCTTGTTCAGTTGACGGTAGAATTTCTTGTCTCTTTTTTTTTTCTTTTAATCATTAACTTTGAATTCCTTAAACTAGTCTTCTATTTCATTTCACGAAGAGATGAATTCCTCTCCAACTTTAAGCAGCTCTTGAAGGAACGGAAATAAAAAATTAACGGTTTTTAGTTTCAATTAATTTCAAAACGGATACAGTTCTTTTAGCAATTTAGCGGATATTTTTTCTTTCAGCTGCAAGGACATAAGAACTAGCTACCTTTTGTGCATGGATCACTTGCTCAGAATTCTCACTGCGGCATAAATCTTTAGCATAATTTTTTTAGCTTTTTGATCTGGATTTGAAATTACGTCTCGGGAAAATAAAAGTGATAGTCTAACTTGCTTTGTACAGTCTCACATTTTTATGCGCACGTTCCTTCTGCTCCTTAATATTGAAGGATGAACAGTTGAATATCTCACTTTTTTCTCTTTTCTGTGAATCTTTTCTCAGACTATGGGGAAATTCTGTGCCTTCTAAAGTGGAGTAGATATGCCTTCAAAATGGATGACACCTACTTTAACCAGTGACTGCTTAAGTGAGAATGAACTCCACGTCAGCCACAAGTCAACAAAGCCTACTTACTTAGCTGGTAATCTATCTGTATGCTGGGGCTTCTCTGGATTAGAAATTGATTGTTAGTGTCCCTTGATGTAAGGTAGTCTTGTGCTTCTTTGAGAAATGGACAAAGAGTGACCAGATATCAAAAACCAAAGAATCACAATTTGGATTGGGTTATCCATGAGCATGATTGTCCAATCAAAATCCAAAAATTAATGATCAAGATCATTAATTTTTTGATTGCTCAAAAGAGTTGCATCATGTTGGGCATTCTGAATATCGGTCGTAAGATCAGCCTGATCGTTGATCTGGAGGTTCACATTTAGAAGGCACATTGTTTCTATTTCCTTTTTGGCTATCCTCTCTGCTGTCTCCTTGACACTGTAATCACTGCCTTCAATGCTGCCAGAAAGAAAGCAGGAAATAGTTGAGAGTGAACAGAGTGATACAAGAGGGAGAGAAAAGTGACCAGTGAGAGAAGATGGTGGAGGGAGAAGAGATCAGATGGAGAGAGAGAGAGAGAGAAAGAAAGGGGATTAAGGGAGATGCAGACTATCACCTCAGTCAAACTATCAATCATTCAATCATTACAATTGTGATTAGCAGAATTTGCTGATTGGATTGCTGGCAGTCATGCCTTTATCAATGATTGATCTTGATCGCCAACCCCATTATCTGGTTTGTTCGGTTTGTTACTATTCTTCTTGTGGTAGATTCAGCTATGACCGTTGTTCACTTTAAGAAGGTGAACTACTGAACTAATTTCCTAGTTCTGAGAGATCATGTTGTCCTTTTTTTCTTTTTAGTTCAATAAATAAGGAATTTGTCCTCTCGTGCAATCGATACTCATTTCTGATTGCTTGAATTGAATGGGTTTGAGTGATCATATTGATCATTCTCTCTTTTATGAAATCATCTCTTCAGCTGATGTTCTTTTGTAGAAAATGAGTTGTAAAATACGAGTCATTTTCTCTTCTTCCATCTATTCTCTCGGATGTTTTGGAAGAGAATATTTCAGATAGATTTTCTACTTTCTACTCATTCCATACAGTTTGAAGGGAAAATTCATTTGAGAAATTGTAGCATATCTTGTCTTATTTAGATCATGAGAGTTCATTTCATTATTATATAACATGCATTATTCATTTTTGTTAAAAATCTGATTCATCAATTACCTTTATATCATTTTGCAGCTTTTCGTGCTGTTGACAAATCTTGTGACATCATTACTCCGTCCGATGTTTCTGGACAGGATTGCTTGTTTTTTCATCAGTTGTCAACCATAGATAGTATCATGCCTTCATCAATATCTGGGTCAATGTCTAACGATGGAAAGGTGGTGCTCTGCTTTTTATATCTCTTCTAGATAAAAATGCTTTTTTTCTATATTGGTTTTCATCATGATGTTTTGGCATCATTATGTTTCTTCTAGATGAACGCACTATGTTGCATATTTATAGACTACCTATCCTTCTAGAAGCTTCTGCTTCCTAATGAAAAATATAGGTTTTCAATGACTTGATAAGTTGTATGAGTTTATAATTCTGGAATGTTTCAATTTGATGTGTCATACGACCTATCTCAATCGTTATTTATTTATTAACCATAATAATGTTGTCAAGTTTTTCCAACTTAATTATAACTATTAACGATCTCTTTGTTCGCGACATTCTTTGATTCACTTATATTTTTATCCCCAAAAAGATCTTATTGAAACACTTGAGCATTTTTTTCATTGTCTCCCGGTTTAATGGATTTTGACTCTGTTGAATTGAAGGATTCAATCTCTACTGCAGACCCCGTGATCGATCAAATGATATTTTCTCCTCTTTTTGATCATGGTGAATTTCAAGACACAATATCTTCCCATATTATTGAAGGTATCATTTTAATTTTTCTATGGTAGAAATATGGGAAGGCTCTACATGTTTATGACCTACAGTCTGTGACAGATCAAGGAGGAAATTATTTTCCCTACCTTGTGCCGTCCAATGGCAATGATACCTGTTCTGTGCCAATTGATGATAATCGACCACGTGAAACCTCTCATCTTTGTACAACTTCATCGTTCTCTAAACACCTTGAAGTCTCCAATTCATCAGGGGATTATGATCATGATTCGAATTCCCTCAATTATGATTTTATGTTTGATGTGCCGGAGAAATACATGATATTACCCTTACTCGAGAGAACCAAGGGTGAAGATTTGGTAAAGGAAGATGTCCATCACTCTCTCAGTTTGAATTATTGCCAGTCAGTTTATCAGATGGATGGCTTGGAGGAAGATACCTTTGAGTTTCCACATATCAAAGGCAGTACCCCTCTTGATATGCAGTTGTCCACTGAAAACTTTCATGATCTATCAGAAGTTTCATCCATGTGGGCAATGTTCTTTCCAAAAGAAACGCGAAGAAGGAAAACTGTGACCCTGGTGCTTGATTTGGATGGTAAGTTAGCACATTCTCTCTTCAATGGGTCCTTTGCCAAAAGTAGCTGCTCACATAATGCATCTAACTATAAATCCTGTATGACATTCAAGCACAATTTCATGGGAAACCAAGGAGCATCCTCATCCTCATCAGCAAAAGCATCATCATTGTCACTATCATCACGTCCACCATCATCCCCATCGTGATCAGCGAGTGCATCATCATTATCACTATCATCATGTCCACCACTGTTCTTGTCATCATCACTATCATCATGTCCACCACCATCCTCATCACCATATTTTCGTCATCATCACTATCATCATGTCCACCATCATCCTCATTATCCCAATTGTTATGTCCACCATCATCATCATGTCCATTGCCCTCATTCATCAGAAAGAGTATCATCATAGTCACTATTTTTCAAAAAAAGAATCATAGTCACTATTACCATCTCCACCATCATCCTCATCCTCATCATAACCATCATGGTCTCACTGGCTTCTTACCTTTAACTTGAACCTGAGATATTGTCATTTTACACGCAGAAACACTGGTGCACTCCACTTTGGAGCACTGCCCGGATGCTGATTTCACCTTTCCTGTATCTTTCAACGCCAAAGAGCACACTGTATATGTTAGGCAGAGGCCTTATCTCCATGAATTTCTTCAAAGTGTCTCAAAGATGTTTAGAATTGTCATTTTCACTGCCAGTCAAAGTATATATGCTGAACAACTTCTAGATAATCTAGATCCTGATAAAAGCATCATCTCTCAGAGAATTTATCGTGAATCGTGTGTATTCTCTGATGGTATATACACAAAGGATCTGTCAATTCTAGGAATCGATATGGCAAAAGTTTTCATCATTGATAATTCTCCGCAGGTAATTCATCAAGTACCGATTTTTTTACTATTTTTCATCTAATTTACTCTTTGATGATATTTTTCCATTCTAATTTCAGGTTTTTCGCTTTCAAGTGAATAATGGAATTCCAATAAAGAGTTGGTTTGACGATCCGTCTGACTGTGCATTACTTTCCCTGCTCCCGTTCTTGGAAACATTGGTCGATGCGGACGATGTCCGCCCCATCATCTCAGAGAGATTCAAGAAAGAATAATAACTGGAGCGAGGTGCTCTTCCTCACCTTCTAATGCTTTTTATATACTGGTTCATAAAATCCCCAATTATACAGCTCAAAGTGCCGAGAATTCGGGAGATTCAACCGCAGTTGGTGTCTTACCGATTGAAAATTTGAAGTATGATATCTTTGGTCAGTTATAGCAATTGCCCGGATTGTTGTGCCTCGTCGATGTCACCTTGTACAGATAGGAATGGTAATAAAAATTTCTCAGTTCTTCTTGTCAGCAATGAAAAATTGGATCAGTAGTTTTTTTTTAAGGAAAAAAAGCATCAATGAAATATTAATTTTCAGTAGTTCTATCCTCACGATCATTGCGCGCTTCCAATTTCAAGCAACTTCTTCAGAATCATTGCAATGCTGCCAAGTTCAAGGAACTCCCTAGAAAATTGTCGACTTTCATTACATATGGAACTTGAGCTAATAAAATTGCTCATTTCTTGTAGAATTATTACTATATTATGATCATATTGCTCCCATGGCATGCTATGAACCATGCAATTGCTGAAATGCTCGTGGGGAAAACTCATTTCTTTTTTCCTCCAATTCTAAACTCCAAAAGAGTGAAATAAGTTGTGATTTTAAATAAGTGAAAAATATTGTAAGGAGTGATCTGGCAAGATAAAAATTGACATTGACTAAATTAGGTAGCGAGGAAACATACTATTAATTAAAATATTCAAATATAATATCTAATGGAGATGAAGTTTATGAATAATATGTTATAAAGTTTGCACTGCATAGTTCCATTTAAAGCATTTTTGGAGTGAGTTTGGATCAGGCCAAAAAGGAATGGGGTGGAGTGTAGTGCGCTCATAGGACTTCTACTAGGATTTGAAGTTTCCATTTATAACATTTCTTGTCGGGGGGGAGTTCACTTTGTGTGATAGAGAGAGAGAGAGAGAGAGAGAGTTTTTGCAAGAATTGTCAAAAGCACAGTTCTACAAGATCTGATACAACAAGCTCAATACACTAGGAGAAGAAAGTTGAGTAGACTAAGAGTATCCTTTCTCTTTTCATTGCGTGCATCTTGTGTTCACAAAATACTTATGGATATAAGCTTTGGCGATAGAGATGTTAGCCTCATTGTTGCAGGTTAGGAGAATGCCATCCACATAAAACACAAGTATCATGAAGTCCTCAAATGTGATCATGTTCTTCACAATTGGATCATCCGTGCATAGATTAAAGAAATAGGTAGCGAGAAGGTGACAAATTTTCACAAACTAGGCACATGGACTCTTTTTGAGTGTAGAAAAATGAAGTCAGAAGCCTTGATAGTCTCCCTTTGAGAAATAAACTCTAGAGGTTTCCTTATAATTACTTGTTCTTCTAGTTGACCGTATAATGAGTCATTAAAATATCCCATTGATGTATTGACCAGCCTTGATTGACCTCTAAAGATAAAAAGAACTCAGATGGATTTCAACTAGATGACTAGAGAGAAATTGTCAATATAGTCAATGTCATAAGCCTGATTGGATCCGTTGGCCACCAATCGAGCCTTACAAGTAACCACCTTGCCATGGCCATCAGATTCTTTCATTGAAGTTGAGATCCACATATTCATGCCATTGATAGAATCTAATGCTTCATAGGCTCCCAAATTTTTAACCAAAACATTAAACTTAGTGAAAGACAATGAATAGAACATTTAAATCATTGAGGCCCTAAAAATCGATAATCGCATCATCTAGTATAGATCATAGGGGTCATTAAAGGACTTCCTTAAAGGCTTTCAAATGTCCAACCTTTAGCAATATCCACATGATTAATGGACGATTTGATCTCCCCATTAATTCTCTTCACTGAGAGAAAAATGATGGATATTATGTGGCCTATGAGCCAATCACACTTCTATATATCTCATTTATGTTCATTGAAATGAAATTTAATCATTATCATTCTTGTGTGATGCTTACAATGAAGTTCATGAATATAGGTAATGATTAAGTAAATTATGATGAGATCATATTACAATGATCATTAGTCTTTAAACATATATTATAAATATTCTTATTCGTGGGCTATTCGAGAAGGACATAGAATTATCTAGAAAGAATAATATTTGATCCACCTCATATGATGAGTATAACTGATCTTGTAGCCATCAATGTGGAGACATCTTAGAGAAAGAGTTAACTGAATTGATCTATATGACTCCTTAAATGATATTGTACCTAATTTTCAATCAAGTTGATCCATGTCATGGTTATCTATGCAGTTCTTTAACTAGAGACACCAAAGATATCTTACAAATAGATGAACTTGTTTTGAATATGACTAATGAAATCCCAAGCCACAGGATTTCCAAAACATCATGCATTGGATCTGACATGAAGTCCTCGTAAATAATTGTATGGTCAAGATGAGATCATTTGCCCTTGATATTTGAGGAGATTGACACAAGGAATGAGATGCGATGAAATGCTTGGCCAAAGTAGTAGAAATATGGGAGAAGGAGTTCCCAATGATTTTTTCCATGCATCAGTGCCAATTTAAGTGATCGATTAGGGTTTGACAATTGACCAAACCCTAAGTCATTCATAAGTCTTGAGTAGACAAAAGATTATATATACATGGAATCGATGAAGATAAGATTCTATGTGAGAGTTCTATTGATCTCAAAGTCGTCGTGTGTTCAAGCCCGACAAATTTATCATTTATAAGCTAGGAAGCTATAAAATGACGGAGTTATGTAGGATGTATAGCTTTCTAGGTCGATCCACAGGGATTCTAGGGCACAAAAATTTTAATAATAGGAATTGAGATGAGAGTAAGGATGAAGGTGGTGCTTTCTGGCGATTAATTGGATCAATTCGATCTCAATTATGGGTTAGGCATCATGTTTTATCTTAATCTATCTTCGTTTAGCACTTAATTTTTTTTAGAATCGTTAATTAGTTTAATTTCAATCTTAATTTCTGTAATTTTGTTCTTAAGATTTTTGGAAATTTCAACTCTCTTCAATCTTCAATTTCTCTGCAAAATCAAAGTCAAATTCATTGATTTTTGATTCCGTGGATTCGTCTTCAAGTCTTCTTTCATAAAATAACATTTTCCCCAATTTCTATCACCGATTCATTGTCCGATTAGATCAAATTCAAAGAGATCATCAAGAATTTCCCTAATTCCATGTGGATTCGGCCCATATTTACCATTATACCCCTCAATTCGAATTAATTTCATAAACTTGGTAAGTTTGGACTTTATTTGACACGAGACCGTGTGTTTTCAATGACCTCGTAGATTTGCTTTGTCAGCCAGAGTTATAAAAACGCATGAATTGTCCACTGTTGGATTGCGATTGGACGCTCAGATGCGTTTTTTGTAGGTTTAATCTAAGCCGTTATAACTCCTCTTGATCAACGGCTGAGATTAAAATGTAATGCGATGAATCTGATCTCGCCACGTACCCCCCTCACTTAAGTGAATATCAACAGCTCTGATTTCTCGCACGATCGGACGTCTTACGATGCGCCATGTCGCATCACGCCCTTGATCATCGATCATGATCGACCGGACTCTCTAGATTGCGCCACGTCACCTGCGTGCTGTAAATAATCTGAAAAATTGATTTTTAATTCTGGAAAATCCTTAGAAATTCATTAAAAATTCAGAAAAAATCTAGAAAAATCCCTGAAAATGAGAAAATTCATAACTTTCAAAATATAACTCCAAATTAATCCAAATTTTTTTCATTTGATCAGAAATTTATTTATCTATCATTTAAAAAGTCAAATTTAATAAATAACAAGAGATTTAATTTATATTTCATAAATATATTCATTTCTTTAAGATTTAAAACTTTAGAAAATTAAATGAATGTTTATAAAATGATTTCTCTTATTATTTAACTTTAAAAACTAATTATAATCTCAAGTAAAGAAGGGTTATAAAATTTATCTTTAATTTCATCATAATTAACCCTAAATTAAAGTATTTTGAGATTATAATGACTTTTTTATAGAATGATAGATAAATACTCATAAATATGATAACATGCATAGGAATAAAATCTTTTATGCCTTAATATGCATTAATAATCATGCATTATCATTTCTAATTAGCATGTTATCACATGGCCAAGGATATAATTATATTTTATTCCTTGAATCAATCTCATATAAAAACCAAGGGGGAACAATCTTATCTTGATCATACAATCACCTTCAAAAACTTCATGTTGTATCTAATATATGAATTTTTGGTGATCCCGTGGCTAGGGATCTGTTGATCATAGTAAATATATGGTCATCCACACACAAGATGTCCTCGGTGTCTTAGGTCAAAGGACCACATCTATAACAGTGACATGAATAAACCTGATTAATATTTAAATATAGTAACATTAAATATTTATACAAATTAATTCAGTGAACTCTTTTCCAAAGAGCACCCACTATGTATACTTGGTGTCTCCACACCAATGGCCACAAGATTAACCATACTTGTCATTTGAGTCAAATTAGATAGTGTTATTTTCTATGGCCATTTTATGTCCTTCTTGATATCCTTTGTATAAGAGTATTTAAAGTATATGTTTAAAGACTAGTGATCAATGTATTATGATCTAATCATAATTCACTTAGTCATTACATATGTTCATGGACTTCATTGCAAACATCACACAAAAATAATAATAATTGAATTTTATTTCAATGAGATATGAAAGTGTAACTATGTTATAACACCTGGTTATGTACATAGCATGGCGTACATGATGGATCCAATCAAGGAGGCATCTATAATCATTTATATCAATTATTTATCTTTAGAATTGCGATAATCCATATCTTATCAGAATAAAACCTTTACTTGTAGTTGTCCACCCCAAAACTTTTGACAATGGTGTCTATATATATGAATTGCATTAATTTGAGTGATCTACTTGATCTATTTGTCTAGATATATACTCCCAATATGTATCTTCTTTCTCATAAATCCTTGATGGAAAAGTTCTTTGAAAACTAAGCCTTCACTGAAGATCACATATCTACATCATTCCCACTAAGTAGGATCTCTTCCATCAAAGAGAAAAGTCACACCAAGAGAAAATTAAAGGCCAATATCAAGTTGACATAAAATCATATGTAAGGCATAAATACTAAAATCAGCTACTCATTGGATTTCATAGAATATCCAATTAGGAGAAAATCTATTTGAGACAAAAGTTTTGGACTCTTATTTAGAGACAAGGGCTGTTAGTGGAAGAGCATTACATGCTTATTTCATTAGTGAAGATCAATGTGTCATTGTTATCAATAAAATCTATTTCCATCAAAAGGAGGCAAGTTCCTAATCCAAAAAACTAGCTTGTAAAATTCTAGAATCTAAAAGAAAGTGTGCATCAATGCCTATCAATGCCTGCATTTAGAGAGGAACCATATTTTTTAGTGAAACAGTAATGATTTTATATCCTTGGTTTAAATTGATGTGATTTATATGCCTAAAAAAGTTAAAATACATTTATAAATAACAGAACCCTTGACAAAGAAAATTCAAAACAATCTGATAGCGCCCTTGAAATATTAGGTCTTTGAGAGGGCATAATAGAAGATTTTGGGCTCCCATAATTTTGGAATGAGCTATTTTTCAAAGTCTACAATTTGGAAAACACCATATAAGATAGTGTTATTTGCTTCATTGATCTATGAAAATTTTGTCTAGTTATATAAGATTATTTGTTGGCCCAAATTACTTGTGGGTTATATCAAAAGGATTCTATGAGGGCCGTAAGAACTCCTTGGGGATGAGGACCCTTTGTGAGACAAAGGAGTTAGTAAGTTAGGAAGTCCTTGTGCCAAAAAAGTATTATGGTATTTGGAAATGAAGACGTTGAGGATGGCACAACATGTTTTTTAAAGATGTAAACTTTGATGTGGAGGTTTGGTTGTTGAAGCATTTCTTTTGGGGAGGTTGAGCTAGTGAAGTATTTTGATCTAGAAGGAATTAGGGCTATAAAATATTGGTTTTTTTCTCAATGTCTATTGCTTATTTTGGTTTAACCATTATTAGGGATAAAATTAGTTTTAGGGTTTTTCCATTCATTTGCAGTTTTATGATCAAAGTGTATGCTTTGGAAGGAGGTTGAGGTGTGGTTCATGTATATTTTTAAATGTACTGAAGGAATCATAAATTGAAGTCCAAGTGTAACTTTCATATGACTGGCACCTTCTCTAAGTTCCTTCCAAAGACCTGTGAGAATTTTCAGTTCAATCTTTGGGGTCCATGTTAGTATGAGTGTGGAGGTCAATGAATCAAATTATGATATTTCTCGATGATGGGAGGTGTTCCAAATGGACCCAAAATTTTGTCCACCCATAACGGTGGCTCCTTTAATCCTTAAATTAGTGACATGAAAGATCTTAAAAAAGATGGCTTCAAAAAATATGTCTTCATTGAGCTTGAAAGAGGTGGCTCAAAAGTACCTCAATGAGATGACAAAAGGGCTCAAAATATAGGTTTACAAGTAATTACCAAGGAGATAGCTTTGACTAGAAAATGAATGGAAAAGTATAATTTTATTTTTTTGTAGGATTTTATTTGATCCAATTCAAAGATAACAAGAATAATGGAATGTATGGCAAAAACAAAGTTTTAGAAACGAATTCATTTTTGAAATTTTTTATTTTTTATCCTTTTTCTATTATCTGCTTTCTTTTGTTTTTCCTTTTTGAATAAAAAAAATGGTAATTCAATTAGATGGGTTGGAAGTTTGGCAGCCCAAGTGTCCATAGATAGAAAGCTCTCAAACTAGGGATCTAAACCCTAGAAAATATGGTGGTGCCCACAAGAGGACCCAAAGTTTAGGAATTTCACAAATTCTCAAGTGGTGTAAACACACAAAGAGAATGAGAGATAACTTGCATCCAACATTGATGTGCATCCAAGAAGGCGCCACTTGACAAATTCATGTCCAAGGTCCATCTAAAGACTGATTAATGACTAGCATGTGCCATCGACATAGAGAAAGGCGCGGGGCACACCACCCCAGCACATAGAGGAAGAATGCATGGCTGCCCACTTTGCATGTAAAGAATGCACCACACCATCTGCCCTTAGACCAAAAAATTAAGACATATGATAGTATCAATAGAAGGATGCAATGATTAGCATCACTGCATGCAAATAGAAAGGGGCACCTGGTGGATGTATCTCTTGCCATGGCGGGAGAAGAAAGAGCAAGGCCAAGGGTGACAGCACTTAGAGAGGGGGCACGAGCACCCTTGTTAGACTAAAATCTATAGAATTAACATAATATGAGAAAATGATGACATAATATGTGCAAGTGAATGGTAGGGACGAAGGGGAAATCATCTACACCCTAAAACAGTATTGTGAAGATTGGATACTCTAGAAGTCCTGCTCTGGCACAATGTCACATCAAGTATAAATGGCCACAATGCCCCTATATAGGTAACTGAACAAAATGCCTATAAACCTTAGCCTATCTGTAATATATCATCATTTTAAAGAACGTTGGATAAATTTTTATCACTATAATGTTTGAATTTTCAATAAAAAAAGTTTTTGAATTTTGAATTAACATCCACATACTCAATTGATAAAATAATGGAATAATATTTGAATAATTAGATTCAAGTTTTATCAAAAATACCCATCAAAATCATCATTAATACTTAAAAGTACTTTTGATTGTAGATCAGGATTTATGAAGAGTTGTTCCCCATATGTAACAATAAACTTGACCAAAAGGAAAATGAAATTTTAGTCAAGAGGAGGATAATAAGTTCACTTATGTTTTTAGTAAGTACACATATCTCACAATCAAGTCTTGTCCCATTATTTTCATCCTTTGAATCTAGAAATAGGCTGGCCCCATTTTTTATGCAGCAGCTTCTTATCGTCCCTTTTATCTAAGGGTGCATATCCTTGAAGATACATTGAGCATCCCACTCCAAAAATATATTGAATTCCTTTGACACATCTAGATATTCCAATTCTTTTGGTGATTACCTTGTTTGATAAAAAAATTGCATAATCGTCAAAATAGATGACATTATTCACTAAACTTTCCAATTTATTGAATGATACTAAACTACTAGAAAATTTTTGATCATGTAACATGTGTTTTACTTTATCAATTGTTTTTATAAAACTTATACTATTACATGCGTTTGAACAATAACATCCTGATTTCATGCTTTTCATCTCTTCTTTTAATCCTTCAAATTTCTTATATGATCTTGCTAAATCTTTTTGTTAAAATAATCACATTTGTAACAGGAGCTTTTGGAGGTTGATAACAATTCTCTGGTCCTTGAAAATCACATGTAAAGAGTCATTTACCAATATCGTCTGGTTTTCCAACTAATCTCCAACGTGTCTCCCAAGTGTGCATTTTCTTTCTACAATAGTTGCACCACAATGTTTTTCTTTCGGTATTTGGTTTTTTTTTTCATTTTTGAGGCATAATTTGGATGATGTAAATAAATTTCAACTTGGAGACAAGAGATGTAGTATCTGATTCTTAAAATAACGGATGATTAAAAATATTTTTTGATGAAATTTGCTATATTTGTCTATGAATAAAAGACCAGTGGTTCTTGAAATGGTCTTTATTCGTAGAAAAAAATACATTTTTCATTGATAAATACGGCACAGTGATAAATATATTCATATTTTTTTTCATATTTTTCATCGATAAAGTCGATCTAACTGGAGGAGTAGCTTCACTAAGAGCTGATTTCATGTTCTTGACACCATCTTTTAGTTGCAAAATTTCAACCAAAATAGTTCAAAGAACATGACGCATGTCTCATTCTACTTGGACAAGCTATGCAACAAAATCATGAAACTCCTATTCTACTTTCCCATGAAAAAAATATGACGCATGTCTCAGTAGTTTCTAGAGTATCTCCATATAATATCTCTTCTTGGAATCCGGTTTCTGAAAATTTTACCTTTTTCCTGTTATGGTTGAATGATCGTTTCCGGCAAGTGAAAACAAATCAGAGCCTGTCAGCGAAACACTGTACTGCTTGACTTTCTTCAAAACTAGGAGTTGTAATGGCAACCTCAATAAACAGTTCATTTCTATTTAGGGTTGGACCCATGGATGCTTCGTTTTCAGGAATCAATCCAGAAAAAACGTCAAGAATTTACTGACGACATAATGGAAGGATGACGAGGATATACTAGACGACAGACTGAAGTGACGAAGATATACTGCACGACAGACTAGGGTGACGATTGCCTGATGACGCCATCACCGGAGGGGAGTTTGAAGCGGTGTAAGGATTCCCACTAGCTGCCGAGATCTCACCTTGTGGCCAAATAGGCAGCGCCCATTTCTCCCATCCACGGTCAAGTAGATAAACTAACGTCGCAGCAGCCGACGGAGCAGCAAGAGTTATCCGATTCTAAAAGAAAATGGCGGGAGAGAGGAAGAGGAAGAGCCCGGAAGAAGAAGCCGTCAGATTTCAGTTACACCCACCTGATAAGGAAAGCGAGGAGGCGAGGATAGAGATGTTCTGGGAGCTGGTGAAGAGCGTCAGGGATTTGAGAAGGAAGGAGAGGCCGACACCGAAGGCAACGGTTTGGAGGATGGCATTTGAGTGGGAGGATTTTGGAGGTAAGCCGACAGCAAGAAAGATGAAGGACGATGACATCAGCAAAGAGAAGGGGGAGTTAGATGGGTCTGGTTTGGACCTCCGTCTCAGGTTATAGTTATAGTCGTCTCTCAAAAGTTGTCGGTCCTTTCGATTCGACCATCATCTAAGATTTTTCTCAACCAGTTTTTTTTTTTTTTTTTTTAAAGTGTTTAGATCTGAAAGAGTGAAGGTAAAGTTGTTACTGTCTAAGGTAAAATATAATGACTGTTTCATTTAGTCCATGTTTCCGTTCTATTGCTTTTAAATTTATGGCTACAAAGGAAAATTGGATAGGGGACTTAGAGATTCATAAGTGCATTTGTCTGTCCCCTCTTGATTATATAAGTTGAAAGAAGGGATTATGCGTCCGAGATCATGATAGTTCAAGAAATCCATTGTAGATCTATGATGATATGATCATGGAGGATCCCTTACATGATCGACGATTGGAGCTATCTATCAGCTGATTGTCTCTATTGCACATGGTAAGAGGGGGAAGATGGGTATAGGGGCACCTGGTATTTGGAGAAGTAGATGATGATGTAATGGGCCCCATAGGCGTGCTTGGCTTCTTGTTTATTCACCTTCTTCACCTCTTATGGTAGGAGTCTCCTCTATAAATATGGTGTCATTCCGGTTGCACATGGTATGAGAGCTCCATGGTTTTCTAGGGTTTCTCCAAAACTCTGGTCTCCTTGATCATCTCTCTATCGATGTCTCCTTGATTGAGACATCAATCTCCCCCATTCAATGGGAAATTCCTCTTTGACACTTCAATACAAGTGGATCGTTTTATCTACAAATGATATCCTTTGGGCTTCTAAGACAAATTGTAAGACATGCCTTGAGTCATTACTCGTGCGTAAGTGTAAAAACAATTCATGCTAATATAATTCCAAGTTTCACAATTTTATGAAAGTTTTGCATCCATCATGTCATTTCATTCAAATGCTCCTTTTGCATAGTCCAAGTTTAATTATATTGACCACATTGGAGCCTTGTCCATGTCAAAAAGCCTTGGATCTACCATGGTTCTTTTTATTTTACATATTTCATGGTTTTAGTGAGTCGAATAATGAATTAGGAAGAGAAGGAGAAGACAACAAGGAACCTAGTGTCACTCTCCAAGTTAAGTACATGCCAATCAATGCATCATCTCTTGATTTTCTTCAAGTTTTTTTTGTTTACGAGTAACTTGAGAAGAAAGAATTTTTAATTTGTATAAAAATGGAATTTTTTTATTAAAATATTTATAATTTATAAAATACAAATATGAATTTAGGGAATTTCATGGAATTAACTTTGATTATATTTGGCATTTTAGAAATGACACTGACCTCCCTATGCATTAATATGGATGAACTTCCATGTGGCAGAACACAAGGAAGTGGAAGCTCCACCAAAAAAAAGTCAAAGATAAAAAACTCAGAAAAAAGAAACAAAAAATTCAACAATTTTTCTAAAAATTAAATATTATTTTTTCCTTTCAACTATAGAGAAAACATAATAAGAAAATAAAACGATATGCATTTCAAACACTTGGTTTGAACTAGAGAATTAAACCAAGTTCTTCAGCTTCTTCTCATCCTTCTTATCATTTTCTCCTTGCAGTACCTAAAAACATGAAAGCTCAAGAAAAATGCTGCTATACCGTAAAAAGTTCAAACATGGTCAGTGCACATATTTTCCCCAAAAAATGCAGAATGAATGTTGAAGTGAAATGGAATGATGGACACAAAAATTTTATTAAATCATGATAATATGTATTGCATTTATATAAAGTATGGATAAAAAATTAATGTGGATACATTTTAAATGCCATTTATCAATCAACTATGTAGAGGTCTTTCTTGTAGTTTTTTTTGGATGAAGCTCATTCAAGTAATTTTCTCACTCACCATCAATCATGACTAAACAGTCCCCCGATATGATGTAACCTATGAAATCTATGACGGGGTTGTATTAGCAAGTTTTCATGGAGAAACTAGGTATGTTTCTTAGGGAGGGCCATCTATGTTGCCTCAAAAAGCTATGAATGAAGTAGATACATTACGTGTCATTAATGAAATTCAAACATATCATGATCACATATGGATTCCAATCATGCAGGTTGAAATCCATAGTCTTAATGTTCTAGAAATTCATGTGAATGGCCTTTTGATCCTCAAATGTACTGAACAAATCAATACCAATAAAATTCTCACTTTAATATTTCTTTAGCCTTAAGTTCTCTCACAACACAAGTGCACAATGGTCATGTTCAATGACATTGATCTCATGGATAGCAAAGATGAGCTTATTAAAAAAATGTCATATTTTCACATTAAATTTATTTATTGATGTGAATTTCTATACGTATCTTATTCTCTACTCTATTCAAATCATTTTTTTTAAAAACTTAGGGATAGTTTCAAAATAAAAAAGCTCTAAAAGTGCTAGAGTATGTAAGACAAACTCTTGGATTAGGCGTTTTATATGAGAAAAATGACATATCCAATTTGAGGCCTACTGAGACCCAAAATATGCAAGTGAGATAGTTTATTTGAAGTGCACATCATGTTATTGAACTTATCTTGTTAGAGGTCAGCTACCACCCAAAAAAGAAGAAAAATTTAGTCTCATGTTTAAGTTTTTGATGTAAAGTATATAAGCATGGATGAAAATTCTTTCAAGATGATATGGTACAATCATTAAATGGATATTTTATTGAAGATACTTACTCCTATGAACATGTATTTCAACAATAAAGTAGAAATCCTCATTGAAAGAAAATCATAATTCTGTTAGCTTTCTAAGAATGCTAAAAGTGTGGTCTTTGAAGACACAAAATTATGTATCAAAGAAAAATACTCAAATCACTAAAACTATGGTAAATACTATCATAACAATGAGTCAATGTCAAATACGTGAAGAAATAGGTTTAAAACACAATGATAGATGACACGGACAAATTTTGGTAGAAGTAAGGATGATAAAATGGTGTCAAAAGATAGAGATGAATATATGTTTTTCACAAGATATGAAGCCAGAACTTTGGCAAGCCTAAGATTGCGCAAATAAGGCATGAATCAGCAAAGACATTGCAGAGAGAAGTTAGAAAGAGAAGTCATTAATATGACGTAATACTAACATAATAAATTGACTCAAATATGGCAAGAAATTGACCCAATTTCAAGCCTTATTGAGGATACTCTACACACTCATCCCAACAAAGCTTTGAAGTCCAAGAAAAGAAATACAAGAACACAAAGAATGAACTTGACACATTTATTGGAAAAATTGTGTGAAAATCACTTCAAAATGAAAACACGATCATCCAAAAGATGTCTTTGGTGTCTTTGGTGACAACACTTCAAAATTGTGTCATAGTCAAAACACGATCATCCATGCATAAGATGTCTTTGATGTCTCAAGTCAAAGGACCACATACACAACCATGACATGAATCAACCTGATTTATAGTTAGGTATAATAACATTTAGGGATTCATATAGATCAATTCAGTGAACTCTTTCTCTAAATAGCACCCGCTCATCTATCCTTAGTGTCTCCACACCGATGGCTACATGATCAGCCATACTCATCATATGAGTTGGATTAGATAGTGTTATTCTTTTCGGATAACTCGATGTCCTAGTAGAATATCCCTACTAATAGGAATGTTTAGAACATATGTTTAAAGACTAGTGATCATTATATTATGATCTCATCATAATTGACTTAGTCATTGCACATGCTCATGGACTTCATAGCAAACATCAGACAAGAATGACAATGAAATAAATTTTCATTTCAATGAACATAAATAAGATACATGAAAGTGTGATTGGCTTATATGCCACATAATATCCATCAATGTTTCTGTCCAGTTTATAAATTTTTTTTAAAGAATGTATAATAAATAGGACAATGATGTTAAAGAGAAAGCAGAAAAGTGTCGCAACTACCACGCTCGTCCATTCAATAATAATTCTTTTTGAACATTATAGAGATTGAGCAGTAGAAGAAATAAAAAGAAGAAAATGAACAATATTATCCGTGGAGAATTTAGACTACATGCAGTCTAAATGCAATCTATATAAGTGGAAATTTGCAATCTAAATGCTTTGTTTCTTTAATCCACTATTTAGAGTTTCCAATCCTCGCCGAGATTTTTTTGTATTGTTTGAATATCTTTAACTTTACAAAATCACATAAATAAATTGAAAAAAATGTGAATGTGTAGCCACTTCCTCCCATGGATTTGACCCCTTTACTGAGCATTATCGTGGTGTAAAAATGAAAACGAAGGGAAATTTTATACATTTTTTTGCATAAGTCCAAATACCAGCACAACGACGCATTTAATTCAACTAATTTGGACTTATCCCTATGTCCACTTCACCCTATGTCACCCACATTGAGCCAATTGCTTCACCAGAAAATAATTCTCTCATGTAAGTTCAATATGAAATTCTAGATTAGACTGAACTTGTTTCTATAGTCTCAATTCTAATACCTTGTGAACAGTTAGTACTCAAAGCTTTATCACTTCCACAAAATGATTTTCATCTTCCTATTTCCATCTATAAAGTTAAAGTATGCTTGCACACCACATGCTGCCTCTTCCCATCCTTTACCACTAGCCTTAACTTTGAATCAGTTCCAAAACAATATGTGTAAGGCATTATAGCTACCTTATCAGAAAGCCACAATCAATAGTGAAATGGAAGAGTTATTATCATAAAATACTTTGGAGCTTGTATCTCATTTGCAAGATGCTAATATTTTTACTGATAGATATTATGTGGCCTAGAAACCAAATCACACTTCCATGTCTTGCTAACATTTATTGAAAATAAAATTTATTCATGGTTATTTTTATGTGATGTTTGCAATGAAGTCTATGAGCATATATAATGACTAGGTAAATTATTAATGAGATTAAAATACAATGATCACTAGTCTTTGAACATATATTCTAAATATGTCCATTCATCGATAACTGAGAAGAAAATTGAATTATATAAAAATAATAGTACAATCTAGTCGAACCCATATGATGAGTATGATTTGATTTTGTTTCCATCTAATAACTCTAAAATATAAGTTATATTCATGCATCATTTAGCATGTTTAAGTCCTAATAAAGAGTGTAACAATGCGAAATATCTATTTCTACATGGGATAATATACTCAAAATATGACTAAGTCCTATCATGCATAATTTCTTACATTTTGATATGTGGATGCAAGGAGTTGGGATCGAAGAAGACGTAGAAGAGGAGGGCGAATGCGAGGAGTGTTAAAAAAGATCTAAGTGTGAAGGGTTATTCCTCGTTCTCTAAGTGGATTTGTCGTCCCATGGAAGGGTAGATCATATATATGTATATATATAAAGTATAATTATAATATAATTATCAAATAATAACAAGCAATCATACTCTGGCGTTGGTATCCATGAGAGCTACGCCCCCTTAAAGTGATTTTGAAAAAGTGATCGTCCGTAATCCATGGAAAAGAGAAAAAAACTTGATCTTATTGAATTAAGGATCACGAAGATGAATTTTTACTTCGGATCACTCAATGTATGATCGATGTGAGTTAAAATGTAGAGAGGAAATAAAAAATCTGAGTTTGACCTAGTCAAAATAACCTAATTTTCTAAAAAATAACACCTAGATCCCTAGCAACGACGCCATTTGATGACCCAAATTTGTGTGGTTGTTGAAAACACACAAATTCATGCAAAAATAAATACCAAACTTACTAATTTTAAGGTTTAATGATAAATTGACTAGTATAATGGTTAATTGGTAGCATTAGGGATTTTGATGCATGTACGTTTGTTTCAATTGATGTTTCTACAGGGTTATTTAATCTCTTACCTCCTGAGATTGTTTATTATCCTATTGTATGGTATTTGGACTAACCCCACTAATTGTCATCTATTTTGCAAACATTAAGTACTGTTAGATATAAATTATTAGAAGATCTTAGATATAACTCATTTTAAGGTGTACTATACTAGGTCTTAAAAGAACTCCATAGTTAAGCGTGCTTGAGTAAGAGCAAAAAATAATTTCTATCTTTGGCCCTCTTGGGAAGTGCTCATATTTTATCATGCTCAGATATTAGTCCCACATGGGTTATATTTCTATCTTTCTCTCTTTCTTCTCTATAAATAGAGGCTTGTAATCTCTTCTTTACTCACTCAATACAATTAGGCTTTACCATTCACATGGTATTAGAGCCTAAATTCAATTCTTTTTCTGTGTTGCCGCTTTTGCTCAATTAAAGTCGCCACCGCCACTGCTCTTCTTCTTTTTCTGCCAGCAGCCCAGGAGAGCCAAAGGTATCCCCTCTCCCCTCCTGCCCTTTTTTTCTGCTACCCTTATTGGGCCACTGTTGCCGCCCTTATTGGGCCACTGCGACCGCCCTTATTGGGCTGTCACCACCCTTCTTGGGCTGTCGCCGCCACCCTTATTGGGCTACCGCCACTGCCCTTCTTGGCCACCGCCCCTCTCAGGGACACTATTATTGCCTTTTAGAGCCCCTTCTGCCCTTTCAATTACCCTCTTGAACGCCTTATTTTTTTTGGGTTTGATGACATCTCCTCGGCCTACTGCTAAGGGCAAGAAAATTTTCATGTCCTGCACTTATTGTGGCAAGATCACTCATGCTTCAGAGAAGTGCTAGAAAGAGTTTGGGAAGCCTAGATGGGCTCAAGCTATGTTTTTCCTCTAGTACTCGAGCCCGACTCCTCCCAATATATCTACGCCACCGGTCGAACCAACTATACAAATGACTTTCACCCCATCGGAATATGAAGCATGGAAGCAATCTCAGGCATCCACATCGACGGCCAACTTGGCTTCTACTTCAGGTGCACATGCCTTTCTTGCTGCTAGATCGTCATGGGTTATTGACTCGGGGGCTTCGGCTCATATAACTGGAACCCCTTCGACCCTCTCCTCCCTTACTCCTACCACCGCCTGTCCACCTGTATCCATTGCAGACAGTCGTTCATGCTATGTTAAAGGGTATGGATCGACCAAGCCTACTCCCTCCCTTACTCTACATAATTTTTTATATGTTCCTGGCTTTCCCACTAACCTTCTTTCTATTAGTACATTACCCGTACACTTAATTGTGTTGCCATTTTCTACCCTTTTCATTCCGTCTTCCAAGACCTTTGTACTAGCCAGAGAATTGGTTTGGGCCTTGAGAATGGTCGTGGGATCTATGAGCTCGTGTCGGATACCCCTTCCTCTAGGCTGCTAGCTTTGTTTTCTAGCTCTTCAGCTACTTCTTTCTATTTTGTGGCATCGTAGACTTGGCCATCCTTGTCTTTCTAAACTTAAGCAAACCTTATCATGGTTATCTTTAACTGAGTTTGTGTGCGAGTCGTGTCAAATGGGCAAGCATCATCTCTCGACTTACCCAGCTCGTGACTCCATTTCATCCTCCCCTGCCTTCGACTTGATTCAATGCAACATTTGGGGCCCCTCTCGAGTTCCTTCTCCCTCGGGTCATCTATATAACATAGTCTTTGTTGATGATTATTCTTGAGTCAGCTGGGTATATCTCAGCAAAGACCGTAGACAAGTTCTTGAAATTGTTCGCCAATTTACACAAGAAATTATTACCCAACATTCTACCACACCGAAAGTCATTCGAACTGACAATGCCCTAGAACTCGTTCAATCAGCCCTCCAACAATTTTGTGTTGACCATGGAATCATTCACCAAACCAATTGCCCTTACACTTCTTCCCAAAATGGTGTTGCAGAAAGAAAACATCGCATATTACTTGATATCACTCGCACTTTACTATATGAGATGTATGTTCCGCATTATTTATGGTCTGATGTCGTCATGACAGCCTCTTATCTCCATAATCAGCTTCCTTCCTCTCCTTTGGGAGGTGAAATTCCACTTACTCCTCTTTTTCCCCAATACTTCTCTCTTTCCCTTACCACCTTGTGTGTTTGGATGCGCTACCTTTGTGCAAGACTATACTCTATCTCTATCTAAATTAGCTCCTTGTGCACTAAAGGGAGTATTTGTTGGCTATTCACGCACGCAAAAGAGCTATCGTGCCTACTTCCCTGATACGCGACGTTATATTACTTCTGTTGATGTCACCTTCCATGAAGATGTTCCCTACTTTTCTTCATCTACTACTCCTCTCAAAGCCCATATATCTCCCCATGGTTTTCCCTCTATTCCTCCCTCCTCCTTGTCGCCTTCTCCGGGGATCTCTACTACACCATCTACTCTACCTCTTACCTTGCTTACCTCTGATGATTGTCTAACTCCACCATCACTTGTGATACCTACTTCTCCATCTTCCTCTTGTCTACCCTTCACTGATCAATCTACTCCTTTGGTTCCCTCTACTATGGCACTTGACTCTACTCTATCCTCACCTGCCCTCACCACCACACCCCGTGATCACCTCTTGATGACCTTCATCTACCCATTGCCTTGCAAAAGGGTACTCGTTCTTGTACCCAACATCCCATAGCTCACTTTGTTTCTTATGAGAGGCTTTCTCCAACTTACCATACATTTGCTCTTGATGTGTCCTTTGAGTTACTAACCCATACTTATCATGAAGCTCTCCAAGTACCTAAGTAGAAGCAGCCATGGATCTAAAGTATCACGCTCTAGTGCAACGCGGTACATGGGACTTAGTATCACGCCCCACTAATGCTAACATTATGACATGCAAATGGGCCTTCACCCTAAAGTACTATCCAGATGGCACTGTGGCTCATCACAAGGCCCAATTAGTTGGTAGAGGATTTACTCAAGCTCATGGTATTGATTACATTAAGACCTTCTCTCTGGTCATTCGCATGAACTCTATACACGTTCTTTTATCTCTTGTCGTCAACCTAAATTGGTCTCTTCATCAGTTGGATGTCTCCAACGCCTTCTTATATGGTGATCTCACAGAGCAAGTCTTTATGGAGCAACCTCTAGGGTATGTTGCTCAGGGGGAGACTTCCCAGGTTTGTCTTCTTCATCGTGCTATCTATGGGCTGAAACAAAGTCCTCGTGCTTGGTTTGTCAAGTTCAGTGATCTGCTCACAGCTTATGGTTTTAACCCTGGCAACTCTGAACCGATAGTAATACGCAAGACAACATCTACAGGCTATGTGGTACTTGCAATATATGTGGATGACATTCTATTGGCTGGTAACGATGATGCTGCTATCTTTGCTACCAAAGCTTATCTTCAAACGCACTTTGCGATACGCAACTTAAAGACACCATGATATTTCCTGGGGATGGAGTTTGCTTACCAATCAAGTAAGTTATTGTTATCTCAAAGAAAGTATGACTTGGATCTTCTCCAAGAGATGGGACTACTTGGGTGTAAACCAGCTACATCACCCTTGAAAGCACAACCCAAGTTTTGGGACACTGACTCACCTATGATGGCAGATGCCAATCGCTATCGTCGTCTACTAGGCAAGCTAAGTTATCTAACAGTTACTCGTCCCGATATTACTTATGTTGTTAGTGTTCTTAGTCAGTTCATGCATGAACCTCGCATGGTGCATTAGGAGGGTGCCTTATGAGTTCTTGTGTATATCAAGCATGCCCCTAGCAAAGGGCATATATATCGACACCATGATCATCTTTGTATCGGGACCTACTCTGATGCTAGATATGCTGGGGACAAAGGAGATCGAAAATCTACTACAGGGTACTGCACATATGTAGGAGGTAATCTTGTCACTTGGCATTCTCGAAAAAAAAATGTCATTTCGTGTTCGAGTGCGGAAGCTAAGTATCGAGCTATGGCTGCTACCGCTCGTGAAATGGTATGGTTGCATTCTTTTGTACAAGACTTAGGCATCAAGACCCCAATGCCTATGCCTATGCATTGTGATAACCAGGCAGCTATCTTTATTGCTAGAAACCTTGCCTTTCATGAGAGGACCAAGCATATTGAGATCGATTGTCACTTTATTCGTGACAAGGGGTTGATAGGAGTTATTTCTACACCACATGTGTCATCGTCGGACCAGCTCACCGACATCTTCACAAAGAGCATTATTGGTGTGTCCTATGATTGCTTAGGGTCCAAGCTGGGCATGTTTGATTTATACAGTCGAGCTTGAGGGGGAGTGTTAGATATAGTTATTAGAAGATCTTAGATATAACTCATTATGAGGTGTATTGTACTAGATCTTAAAATAACTCCATAGTTAAGCGTGCTTGAGTGAGAGTAGTACTTGGATGGGTGACTTCTTGGGAAGTGCTCATATTTTATCATGCTCAAGGATATTAGTCTCACATGGGTTATATTTCTATCTTTATCTCTTTCTTCTCTATACATAGAGGCTTGTAATCTCTTTTTTACTCAAACAATACAATTGGGCTTTACCATTCACAAGTACCATTGAAATAATTTTTGTTTCCTATATCATCATTATAAGATGTCTTTGGATATTAGGTATGAATCAGTCTAACTACATGTCATCTGGAATTAACTTTTAGATTAGTCAATACCTAGGTTAGTCATAGAAAGTTATTTATTAATATAGATGATGCATTTCAAAAGTTAAGTGGAAGTGAGGGCATTTATGAACTTTTCCTATATTTTGAGTTCTGTAGAGGTCAGGGTATAAATAGAGGATACCGTCAAGGTGATGGGCTAACTCGATTTCTTTTGACAAAGGAAAATAGGGCTTCTTCTGCTTACTGTTCTCATTGCTAGCAGCTATCAATCGTGTTGAGAATATCAAAAAATATGTTAATCCCTCAAAGTTTTGACGAATTGTGGAAAGAGATCAAAGCACTCAAGTTCTCCAGAGTTTCGTCTATAGCTGAAAGTCAAGCTTGCTTTTTTGTTCTTTTTTGTTCTCTACGAATGGGTTAAGTCTTCAAGATTTCAGGGTGTCATTATTCTCTCTAGTGCTTAGGTTCTGTCATTAACTCACGATTTATTTGGGGTAAATCTTTCTCTCGTTCTCTCTCTCCATTAGTTGATCTATCAGTCTGATTCCCGTCGAAGTATTTGTTGATATAACAAAGCATCATGATTTTGTGTCAAGTTTAATCCCTGATATTCAATATATTGTGTAATATAAGTGATTTTCTTAAGTCTGAATTTATACATTCGTACTTGAAGTAGTCTTTGATTTACTACGTTCTCAAACACTACTTTTGGTTATTCTATCCTATATTATTTGATTGTCATAAACATCGGTTTTGTATCTAAGTTCTAATTTTGATCACAACTCGGGTTGATTAAGTTTATTTCAAAACCTCGAGCTATCTAATTCAAGTTATCATCACTTAGAATTCTTATTTATCCCAATTCATCTAATCGGTTCTTTATTTTGACTGTCATTCCTTTAATAGTCGTCTAATTGATCTATATCAAAGGTTAGATATTCCTTTCACCTGTCATATTTATCTACCATTCAATTTATTCAACCTCTCCTTGCTGTGATTGGTATCGATTGAACAGACGTCTAATTGATATGTATCAAAGGTTAGACATTACTCTCACTCGTCACATTTATCTAACACTCTTTTTATTCAATTTGTCTTTTTTCTTTGATTGGTATCTATTGAACAACCATCTAGTCGATCTTTATTGAAGGTTAGATACTTCTTCTATTTATCTTTAGTTATCTATCACTTAAGATATCTTAATCTGTTTACGATTGTGATTATCATTCAGTGTGCAGGCATCATACCTATTTGTAATTATCTATCTCACAGATTGAACAATTGTCTATTATTGCTTGTTGGTAGGTAGTCAATTTCTTCTGTCGTTTTGTACTTGGTATATTTCATTCTTCATCCACAGCAGCAAAAATCTCACACGACTTTGGGTCAGTCATTTTGTTAACGTCATTGAGGAATCTTGTCTCAACGGTAATTCGGATAGAAGAAATCAAAAAGTCAACTCTAGGTCAAAAGTCAACCTAGAGTCAACAGAAGTTAGAAAGTCAACTCTAGGTCAAGAATCAACCCATACTCATAGAAGTCAAAAAGTCAACTCTAGGTCAAAAATCAACCCATAGTCAACCTTTAGTTAGAAAGTTAACTTTAGTCAAAAAGTCAACTCAAGTTAGAAAGTCAACTCAAGTCTGAAAGTCAACTAGTGTTAGAAAGTCAACCCTGATCAGAAGGTCAACTCATATAGATAGGAGAAGTTAGATAAACATTCTCTTAGATTTACATATATGGAGGTCTAGGAGTGTCTCATTCGTTGAGACGAGAAGGAGTCAAGACTTCGGGAGCGAGAAGACCAAGTGGAGCCTGAAGATGAGGTCTCACTTTACCAGTGGTTGGCGGTACTAGCAGGAGAGGCACGACAGGGCGTGAAGGGATGAGCGATCGTGTGGAGATCGGCCTGAGGGAGTCAGGGCGTTCAGGATCCAAGGAGGTCGATGCGTAGAGGGTAGTGTCGTAGGGTAAGGTAAAGGTGAGTGTTAGGGTTGCCGTTGGGGGCAAACCTAAAACCTTGTATTGAGTATTGTCCTTCACCTATTTGAAGGGTGAGAGGATTAGGTTTCTTTTAGTAAGGATTGGGGCTCCAAGTCGACGGTACTCGGGACTGGATTAAGAGACATTAGGTCCCCCAACCAGTATAATAATACTTGGTGCATCGAGAGGACGAGAAGAGAGTGCTTAACCAACGAATCTTAGCAAACAGAAAAGTAGAGATTAACAATTAAAATTAACACATAAATATAATTCGACCCCCCTCTTAGGTTAAACCACCACCCTATTGGGATTTTCATTAATAAGGGTCAAATCAGCGGAAATTTTCAAAATGTTCTTAAAACTTGATCAAATTAAATGATAAATTGAGTTGAGAAATTAGGGATTTAAGTATTTTTGGAAAGAAGACTCCAATAAAAATCCACAATATTAAAAAATACTCAATTTGGATCAGTATTCATAGAGAAATCAAGGAGTGAAATGAGGGTAAAAAAATCGATCGCGAAGAGAGAGAAAACACAAAATTCATAAAATTTGGACCGTTATAACTTTCTGATGGATGGCCATGATTCACTCTATTTTATAACCAGAATTGTCACCTCATCAGAGTGCACTGCGTACCCCTTTGAGTAAGTGAAGATTGACAATCACGATTAAATTTGTAAATCAAATGTCTCACATCTTGCCACATCACCTGTAAAGAAATAAAAACACAAACGTGACGTGTATGTAGGGGCAAATGCCCTTAGCGCTTAGCTCATGCCCACTAATCACACGCGTTAATAATCCGTAGACATGTGCAAGACGTGGCGCGAGCACATGTTGAATAAAAAATTTCGTCACGTGTTGACATATATGCGCGCTCGCCTCATCATTTGCCCCATTAGCATGTATAAAACTAAATTTTTTATATTTTTAGACATAAAAGAATTCAAAATGAATCCAAAAAAAATTAGAAAATTCCAAAAAAAGATTTCAGAAAAATTAGAAAATTTATCACTTTCAAATTACTCCTTTTTAATCTAAATTTTTTTGTTTGATTAGAATATAAATAATATATCATTCTAAAAATTCAAATTTAATAATAAAAAGAGACTATATTTTTATCTCAAGAAAATACACTCATTTCCTTTGAAAAATAAAATTAGAAAAATAATTAAGTGTATACAAAAAAAATCTTATTATTTAAAATTAAAACGTAATTATAATCTCAAATATAAAATGATAGTAATCTAATCTCAAATATCTATTTTTAATTATGTATGATTATCCCTAAAATTGGTGCATTTTGATATCAAAACTTAAAATTATATATAATGATAGTTATGCACTCAAAGTATGATAACGTGCATAAAAAAATAGAATTTTTATACGTTAATTTACATTAATAATAATGTAATTATTATTATAAATTGGATTTTATCATCAACTTATTATACCTTTTTAAGAAACTAGTCATTCCATTTCTCTTGGAAGTCACTGATAGTCAAAGTGAGTCTTGAAAATTCAAAGATATTCAAAGGCATTCTTGAAGGGTCAAAGAGATAAAATTTCTCCTCTTTTATTATTTATTAATCAATTTAAATATTTCATATGTTTAGAAAAATGCCTATATTCATATTTTTAGGCGGTGGTTATGGATGTAGCCTATACATTTAATCTCCACCATTCACTGGGTAGCACTTCAAAAGGCTAAATCTCTACCATTGATCCAAGGATAGTGTGTAAACCCGATTTCCTGATTTCCTAATTTCTCATTTCTCAAGTCAAACAAATTCTGGTCCTCCCACTGGTGGCAAAAATGTAAATCTGGTCCGAGAGACCGGTGCCAGTCGAAGCCAGCCATCTTGACGTGTCCCTGATTCAGACGGCTGGACAGAAGCCTTTTCAGCCGTCCGCTTGTGGGTCCCTACGTGGCGGCTGCTCGTGCGTTCAATTCAGACAGCGGCGTCCCGCGGGAGCTCGAGGGGACCAAGAAAAGTCGCAGGCCGTTTCCTGAAGCCATTCGGGACGCGTCAGGCTCACGTCATCTCGTCGTCAACGGTCAAAGCGCTGCGATCCATTAGAGCCGCTCCCTGCCGTTGACGTCGGCATGCAAGCACGGAAAGGCGACTCATTATTTAAGTAATCCGCGGGTTGACTTTGGTTCGCGTTGGTCCACCACGTTGACTTGAACTTTTCGGACAGCTGGACCCTGCATAATGACTAATTTCCATGGTCATTTGGGAGCAATGAATATGCGCGTTGACTGTTTCCAACGACAGGATGGAGTCAACCACAGTTAATATCTTTCCATCCTATTCAATCGCGGGTCAACGGCACCTTCTCTCTCTAGAAGGGTCTCAATGAAGCGTGGTCTGCTCGGACTCTCTTCTCTCTCTAAGTCTTCCATGGCAGAGAATCCATCAATTACAAAAGCATTTACATGGGAGAGAAGCATGACAAACTATCCATCCCGAAGAGACAACCGCCGAGAGAAAGAGAGAAAATATTTTCTCTCTCTAACTCGTCCACGGTGTAGAATTCATCAAAAACAGAAGTATTTACAGGGGCGAGAATCGCGGAGAGGAAGAGATAGAAAGTCCTCCCCTCCGGCGGAGATCCATCAAAATGGTTAATATAAATTCCCCGCAAGCCGATTATTTCCAAAATCCTAGCTTTCACTGACAAATTCTTCATCCGATTTTGAGGACCCTGCGAAATCCTACTCTATCTATGTACAGTAACAAGTTTTCCTCTCCTGTTTGTCTCTCAAGCGAAGGCGGCGATGCCATGGGTGCCGCGAGAACAGTCAAAGCCCTCGATGCGGACGGCCGCAGGGATGGGACCCGCTTTGGCGGCGCCGCCGGTTTTCGCGGGAGATAGCGCCGCCGGATCACCGAAGCGAGCATCCAGGACCACAGGGTTGGTGGACCGACTCGGCGGTGATCCGCAAAAATAAGGCGGCGATGAGCCCACCGAATCCGACAAAGAACCCTGAAATCCCAAAAGTCAAATCTTTTAGACTCATCGATCAACAAATTAAGAGCAGCCCACGAAAGAAAACAAGGAACCCATCAAGGAGATCTAATCACCTTCGCAAGAATCATTTCCAGGACATCAGATCCGGGTCTCGATTCACACGGTTCCGTCTGCGGCCTACAGGGAGAACATAATCGTTGATGATTTCTCCTTTTTTAGAGAGAGAAAGCTAGAGAACTAAAGTAGAGAGAGAAAATTGCAGAGCTAAAATTAGAAGCAAACGCTAGAGAGAGAGAGAGAAAAAGAGAAAGTTAGAAGAAAACGCTAGAGGGAGAAAGAGGATTCACACCCGAGATGCCATCGCAGAGGTCGAATGGCGTCTGCAGCCGCAACAAGACGACTAAAACGGCCAGGTTTAGGGCACAAGATGGTTTCTCTCCTCTCAGAGACCATGGAAACAAAAGGCCGTCGCATCTCCTCGTAAGCAGCCATGGCGCTTTGCTGCACCGCGCAGTGGTTCATATCTTCTAGAGAGAGAAAGTAAGAAGACAGGCAGGGTACAGGACGGGATTAGAGTTAAACTTAGGGTTAGGGTTACGGTATCCAAATTCAAGGAAGGAACCAGAGGAAGAAGGTGGGGAGGAAGGAGGTATATATGGGCAAGAGGCGCCCCTGGAAAAATAGGGTAGGGAGAGGTGAGAGAAAAGGAGGAAGATAGGAAGAAGATGGTAGGGCGGTGGGCTGAAGGCGGTAACCCTATCCGCTCCCTCCACCACACGTTCTTTCTAATAATTTAACTGGGAAGCGGTGCCCAGATCTTTCAACGCTGGTGGACCCCAACGGAAAATTATTTATTTTAATGATAAAAATATTACTTTTAATTAATATTAATTTTAGGAATAGAAAATTACTATAAATGGGATGCAAGTCGGTCGCACGTGCGAAGAAATTTTGACTCTTCGCTTTTTGCCACGTGTCGAGCTAACCTGATCGTCCGCGTCAGCAAAAAGATTGTAGGGTGGAAAAGGGTCCGTTTAGCAGGGTATTTCCGTAATATATTGCAGATCCAAGGGTGATAATACTATCACGTGCCTCGACGTGACGTCCGGAGAAAATGCTCACACGTTTCTATGTCGGCCGGGGAAGGCCAATCGACGGTCAGGAAAAGAGATTTTTTGAATCTAAGGTCGGGATTCGAGCAGATTCAAATGCCTGGAAGTCTATGGGCCGACATGGGAAAGCAAATGGGAAAAGCGGTAACGAACTTCCCTTTAAGCGTCCGGACTCATAGCGGGTCCACGGATAACTTTTAGGGTTTAGTGTGGCCCATTGGGCCCTAGCTTTAATACCTGATCTAAACCAACGGACAGGATTATCAAAGAGCTTGTAGAGGATGGTAACATGCAAGGAACAGTGATGTGATGACATCCGGCTCAATCATAATAAAAATTGGTTGACTGATGAATTAATGTGAATTCTGATCAGATTGACAATTGCCAGTCAAATTAGACGATGAGAGAGGGAGAAGGGAGAGATGTTTGATTAAAAAGAATCTGATTGGTGTTCCGGCCTTCCGATTAGATCATTAATCAAGTCGGTGATTGATCTTAGAACCTAGACCAATGATCAAATGGATCAGATTTTCTATGATCGCTGATCAGATCGCTGCATCGATCATAGCAATTTGAACCAAGTAAGGCAATTTAATTGGTGATCGTCAATCCCTAGTCATTTTGATCCTTAATAGACAAGCTAAGGGGTGGCATGGTGCACGGTCATTGTGGGCTGGGGGGAATGTGATAAATGATATTGAAAGTTTTATGAGGATCTTTTGATCTTGACTTTAAAAACTAACCAAAATATCTCCCACTTCTTGGGTCACATCTAGGGTTTGACTACCATCATCTGGTATGTCATCTAGTACTGGTATCTCCCGCTATCGTCATCCACTAACCATCATCCAGTACCCAATACCGTCATCCAGTTCTGTATATCGGATATCAAACTACTGAGTGTAATAGGTGTGGTACTAGACGTTAACAGTACGGTGACGGTACTGGGTGACAGTACTGGATGACGGTATCGGGAGAAGGGGACTCGACTGCATCGTTAGAGGGAGAGAAGGGATTATTTCCTCTCTCTTATATCCTCTCTTCTTCTTCACCCTCTCTTATTCTTCCTCTCTTCTTCTCCTCCTCTTCTTGTTCTTCAACCAACGCATGCTCTTCTTCTCTCTCGCGCGATCGAAGAAGCTTTTCTTCCTTCACGATTTTTTGTTACGTGTAACATCTTCATCCGGCTTCCTCGTCCGCTCCAATGAGCCTACTTCTTCATCTTCTTCTTCCTTCCGCCACTGCCCTCTATGCGAAATTGCCCTCCTCTCCTTCTCTTTGGCCGTTCTTCTCACCATCTTACCCCCCTCTCCTCGCCACCTTCCGCCATTCTCTCACTCACGGGATAATCGTACGGACGGAAGAAAATTTCTTCCATCCATTATGCCTCCATCTTCTTGTTTTCTTCATCCTCTTCTTCTTCCTTCTCATCGCTCCCTCTCCCCCTCTTTCCGTCACACGAAAAATTTTTCTCTCATTCTGTCGTGTCACATCCTCTTCTCCTTTCCTTGCCTCACCACCTTCTTCCTTCTCGGCAACCCTCTCTTTCTCTTCTTCCACTATCTCTCCCCCATTCTTCCTTCTTTGCCTCTTTCTCTCTTGTCTACCATGAAGTTGACGCGGCATAAATTGCTGCATCAACTGCGTCATGAGAGAGAGTGGATTAATCTCCTCTCCCTCTAATCTCGTCCTTCTCCCCCTCTCATCCCCCTCACTTCTCTCTCTTCCGCTACCCTTTCTCTCTATTCCGTCACATGATTTCTTCTCCTTCTTCATCTCCACTCTCACTTTCCATTCGTTGCACAAGAAGGCACCTCCTCCTTCCTCTCACTCACGCGGGTGGAGAAGAAGACCCTATTTTTGGGGGTATTGGGTTGAAGATGATGATGTCAATGTCAAACCAGTGATGGCCATGTCGGTGAACACTCTCCAAGTAGACAGTCCGATCCGTCAAGCGGTGGACAATGACATCATTGAAGTTCCACTCCAGGAGGAAAGGCACCCAGTAGAACTCCATCGTGGCATTGTACTCCTTTTATGGAGTGAATAGAGATAGGGAAGAAGAAGAAACCCAAAGAGACAAAAAATAAACAATCACAAAGAAGAATAAGAAGAAATTGAATTATATGAAGAAACGGAAAGAAGAAACCCGATAAGACAACATCGATGGAGAATAAGAGGAAGAAGAATCCAAGAAGCAGATCAAGATGGTTCTATCTTAGCATGAAAGACCGTGAGAGAACCCAAGGACTCTATTAGCTTCTTAACGAATCGAGACCGCGAGGTCGTCAATTGCACACAGTGTCGTGTCAAAAATAATTGCAAACTTACCAATTTAGTGAAAATATCTCGAATTGACGGGTATAATGGTAAATATGGGTCGAATTCACAAGGAATGAAAGAAATTTCTGATGATCTCTTAAAATTTGATCAAATCGGATGATGAAATGATGATAGAAACTGGGGAAAATGGTATATTATAAAAGAGAACTTTACGAAGATTCCACGGAATCAAAAATCATCGAATTTGACTTTGATTTCGCGGAGATCACGCGGTCGTTGATCGTGATCGATCAAACGGTTGTGATCGCGCGACATCACCTGCGTGCTTTAAATATTCTGAAAAATCGATATTTAATTAGAAAATTCAATTTTTAATTCTGGAAAATCCTTATAAATTCATTAAAAATTCAGAAAAATTTAGAAAAATCCCAAAAAAAATCCCTAAAAATTAGAAAATTCATAACTTTCAAAATATAACTCCAAATTAATCCAAATTTCTTACATTTGATCCAAAATTTAATTATCTATCATTCTAAAAAGTCAATATTAATTAATAACAAGAGATTTAATTTTTGTTTTAAAAATATATTCATTTCTTCAAGATTTCAACTTTAGAAAATTAAATGAATGTTTATAAAAATGATTTCTCTCATTATTTAACTTTAAAAACCACTTATAATCCCAAGTAAAGATAGGTTATCAAATTATTTATCTTTAATTCATCACAATTAACCCTAATTTAAAGTATTTTGAGATTATAATGACTTTTTCATAGAGTGATAGATAAATACTCATAAATATGATAACATGCATAGGAATGAAATCATTTATGCCTTAATATGCATCAATAATCATGTATTATCATGTCTAATTAGCATGTTATCACTTCTCACTGTCAGGAGTCACCCTCTGGAGCAGGCAAACCATGAACTAAAGTACCCTCTATTCAGCGAGTGCGGAGCTGAGGATTTGCAGAAAATAGGTAGAAACTAGAGAGTATTAGGATTAGGTTTAGAGGGTATTAGGAAATAGGAATTAGGATATCGATATCGGATATCGATATCCGATATTGACATCCAACCTTTTGACCGTTGGCAGATATCGGTATCAACTATTGATATCGGAGTTTGATACCGACATCCACAAACCGATATCCGATATGTGGACATCGATTTCGGGTACTGTAGGTATCGGGTACCGTTTAGGACCCTAACGGTACCCGGATACTGTTACCGTATTCGATACCGGTATATGAAAGGTCGAACCCTAGTCACACCATGGCCTCTATTTGAAAAGTTATGAACAATTTATTTAGAAGGATGGTTCCTAGTTATGAACAAGTCTCAACTTTGTTCTCATTGGCTATCTTCACCAAGTTTTCTTTCTCTAATGACTTAAGCACACTAATGACTAAATAACACAAATCCAAACATAGATGTAATATGTTCTTTCTTTAATGATCATGACATAATAAATCATGAGAGCCTCAATATACATTCTATTTAGATATAAATAAAGACCAAGGCTTGTTAAAAATTCAGTTTTCTCATTTAAGATCATTTTAAATTTCACAATCTTATATTCTCTTGTATATGTTCCATATTATGTGCCTCCGTTCCTTCCATATTAAAACTCTATGCCATGCATCAAAATCCTTAGAAGAACAAAATTAGATGCATTGAATAAATCTAGTTTACAGCCTAGCTGTGATACCACTTTTTGGAGCACCAAAACCATGAAGTGATCCTTCCACAACTGTGAGTGAATAGAACCAAAGATCCTCAAGCTTCAAGAAGAGGACAAAGAACAAAAGTGCCCCAAATAGAAGGCCAAAATATTTAGTGAAAGAGAGAGAAAAAGAAGATAAAGGAAATTTCTCAAGAACAAGAAAGAAAGGGAGCGGACATGAGAAAGAAATGGCTCAAGAAGACGTACTTCATATGGTGGCAACTCATGCTATGAAGTGTGTTGGCCCAACTCAATTTGGAGGATGCCATATATTCTGACATATACATACTTGAGGAATGCATGTTGGAGGCAACCACATTGGCTTTACAAATCATAGACCCACATCCTTCCTATTCTCTTCATGGTGAATTTTTTCCATTAGTGCACGAGGAGCTAGTTTAGATAGATATGGAGTATAGTCTTACACAAAGGTAGTATGTCCACACACATGAGGTGGTAAGGGAAAGAGAGAAGCATTGGGGGAAAATACGAGTACAGAGAATTGCATCTCCCAAAGGAGAGGAAGGAAGCCTATTATGGTGACAACTGGTTGTCATGACAACATTAGACCACAAATAATTTGGAGTATGCATCTCATATCATATAGTGCGAGCGATGTCTAGTAATACGCAGTGTTTTCTTTCCACAACACCATTTTGGGAACAAGTGTAATGGCAAGTGGTTTGGTGAATGATTCCCTGTTAAACACAAAATTGTTGGAGTGTCGTTTGGTCGAGTTTTAGGGCATTGTCAATTCAAATGACTTTTGGTGTGGTAGAATGTTGGGAAATAATTTCTTGTGTAAATTGGCGAACAATGTCAAGAACTTGTCTAAGGTCTTTGATGAGATATACCTAGCTGACTTGAGTATAATCATCAACAAACACTATGTAATAAAGATGGCTCGAAGGAGAAGGAAACTTGGAGGGACCCCAAACGTCGTAGTGAATCAAGTCGCATTTCATGATGGCATTTTGAAAACAAGAAGTTTTGAAAAATTATTAAGTGCTTTGAAGATCTCTAGTTAGACCAATACCCTAGAAAGAATGCATACCCCATCAATACCTCAAAATAAGCAAGTAACTAAAAAATTAACCATCAAAATGAAAGCAAACAATCAAATTGAAAACCAACGGTAATCCAACCATAAGCCAAAGTTTAAAAAATGAGGAATATTTCGTCTTTCGAGTTGAGAAATACCATCTCTCTAGGAAGAGCATTCATCAAGTACATGGTAGAGATCGTCAAGACTTAAAAAATTCTCATTCAATGGGCATTGATGATTGCTAATAATAGAAGGCAAGCATTTTACGGTTATTCTGGATTTTATTCTCATTCAATTATTTCGAATAGAAGGAGATCAAAAAAGTTTATATCTTTATGGTCTAGTTAGCACACTTTGGTTAAATAGTCTGCATAAACACACATACTCCTAATATTCACAATTATTCTTATATTGCAAAATTTAAGCCTTTCTCTTCATTCATAAAAGTCCAAAATTCTAACTCATAAAAGCCTTGCTCTACATTCTTTAAATTCAATTTTTTACAGGATACCAACTAGAAAATAAATTATTTGCCGTCTCTTTCTCTTTTTATATTGATTTTTTTAATAAAAAATAAATAAATATGATATCATTGATATGAACACTCTATCGCTTCCAGATCAATTCACAGTCCTTTTCATTTCAGTAACAATCAGAATCTTATCCTCCCAATACCACACTTTTTTGACGTATTTCTTGATTCCCTTTTTAAGAGCCGAGGTCTGCCGATAAGGATAATCCCCGCCCCCACCCCGTGTGTGGTGTAGCGGATCGAACGACGGCAGCCATAGATTACTCTGAGCTTCAAGCAGGCAGGAGAAAACTTATTTAAACGTTCGGAGCACTCTCCGGGCCTCCAGAGCTGAGCAGGGATCCGAGCCAAGGAAAAAAGTTTCCGTTTCCATGGCTTCCTCGATGATGGCCTCCACCGCCGCCGTGGCCCGCGTTTCCCCGGCCAACATGGTTGCGCCCTTCAACGGGCTCCGGTCTACGGTTTCCTTCCCGGCGACCCGCAAGGCCAACAACGATTTGTCGACTCTCCCCAGCAACGGCGGCAAGGCCAGCTGCATGCAGGTGTGGCCGCCGGAGGGCCTCAAGAAGTTCGAGACGCTCTCCTACCTCCCCCCCCTCTCCGTCGAGGCTCTCGCCAAGGAGGTCGAGTACCTCCTCCGCAACGGCTGGGTTCCCTGCATCGAGTTCTCCAAGGTACAAAAACAAAAAAAAAACGATGAAAAGAAAATCCTTTTTTCTTTCAAGTCGGGGCCTGATTCATTTCGTCTGCTGCGAGCAGGAAGGGTTCGTTTACCGTCAGTACCACGCTTCTCCGGGGTACTACGATGGTCGCTACTGGACCATGTGGAAGCTGCCCATGTTCGGGTGCACCGACGCCGCTCAGGTGATCGCGGAGGTGGAGGAGGCCAAGAAGGCTTACCCCAACTACTTCGTCAGGATCATCGGCTTCGACAACAAGCGCCAGGTGCAGTGCATCAGCTTCATCGCCTACAAGCCCACCGATGCCTAAGTCTGCAGTCAGTGAAGAGCATCTTCCCCACGTAATCCTTCATCTCTCATTTCCACCATTACTGTAACTTGGTCTTTTCCCAGCATTTTGGGCGGTCTAAGGCCGTGTATCTGATTTATGTTGGCGAGAGTTCTATCAGTTACGGCTACTGTAAAAACCAAGAAATTATCTTTCAATCCCTCATAAACTCCATGTCTGGATTCTTTTTAATCTGGGAGATTTTTATACTGGATGAAAAAAAGCCATCTCGGAACGAACAAGAAGGTTGTGAGTGTACGTTTTGGTAAGCTCATAGCTGTTGCCTCCTCCATGGCAACTGCCGTTTGCATATTTCAGAGCGTTATTCTGGACATGAATTCCTCGAGCATGCATATTTCAGAAGATTGAGCATCTTCCAAATCGAGTCGGCTCAGCAGGTCTCGCATCGTATTCTCTAGCTGTTTCTCTCTCCCGTCCTCTCCTCTCTCTCTTTCCCTTTTTGGGAGTTTCTTTTTATCCCCTTGTGAGATGGACCTTGAAACGACCCTCTCTATTTGTCTCTTCTTCTCTTGTTTCTTTTGCCCTTTTGGGTAATCTGTCGGTCTTCTTCAAGTCTAGCCCTATTAGGATGTACCCATCCCTTCCTTGGAAGGATACAAGTCGAATCTATCATCTACTTCTATCTTCTCTCTCTTCCATAGAGCGTTTTGGTCTTCTGTTCAGAGCCTTGTTGTTCTTGATCCTGTTCTTGAAGCTTGAGGATCATCGGCCCTGTTTGTTCACAACTTGGGGAAGAATCACTTCATGGTTTCGGTGTTCCAACAAGTCGTCTCACAGAAACGACGACGACCAAGAAGATTGAGCTCCAATAATTCCACAAGAAGACGGGCTTCACGCTGTGCCCAGGGAGGATCCAGGCCATGTTGACCCAACTTGAACTGGAAATGTCAACAAAGAGACTAGTGCAAGTGCAATTTGGTCAAAACTTGAGGAGAATTTTATGGTGAAGATAGTTATCCGTTGAAATCTTGAAAATTAGAGTCTTTTTGCTCCTCAAATGGGAGAAGGTACTTTATAGAATACTATGAGGTGTCATAAAGGACAATGATGTAGAACTTGATGCCCATGACGTCAACACTTGATTGATGGAGACCTTTTATCCACTCTTTAATGGTTTTAAAAACTTTGAGTTTAGAGACCATATATGAAGATCTTTCTTAAAAAATCATGAAAAAGTTTGTGATGTATTCTTCTTCAACTCCAATTGAGGGCCTAGTTTTCAAGAATATGATCATGAGAAGAAATTTTCAAATATTAGATCAAGAATAAGGACTCATAGTGTGAGTTCATTGACCGAAAAACAATAGCAAGTATCATTGATCATTTTGTTAAATTATAATTATAATTTGATTCCATGTTAATCATTGCTAAAATTCTCTTATTAAATATTTCAATGTCTTATAAATTTTTTACATCTAAACGAAACATTTTTTTAATGATAAAAGACTAGTGCTCATCAAATAGTGTTGTTTTCAAAGAAATTGGATTTCTTTCTCTTTTACTCTATTGAAAATCTCATAAACATTCCTTGATATTTCAAATGAGAAATGCATCCTTGAGGATCCTTAATCAATGTATGTTATGTGTTTACTTTCTTTTAAGGATTTTGATGCATGCCACAGAGTTTTAATCTAATAGGGCTTTAAAAACTCTGTGCAAGTCTCTGCCAAGTATGCACCTCCTTTCTTGACTTTAATTTTTCAATTTCCAGGTTCTATTAATAGAAGTTTCCAGTGGGGTAAATTAGGGTTGGATGAACTTGAAGGGATTCAATTTGCAATCACTCATTGTTGAATTATATTTATATAACTTATATATTAGTCACCATCTTGAATTAATTTTTTTTATTGGATGGTTTTAAGTTTGAACCATATTACCACATCCCACAAAACTAATTTTTGTATTGAATAGTTATATGAAATATTTAGATTTTTTGTGTAGATTATCAATTGTATGCTACAACTTATTAATGACACTAGATTCTTAAAGATTGAGAGTTATAATGCAACATTATTTAACATATGAAGATTATATATTACTCTGAAATCCTAATGTGGTTGTGAAATGACTAAGGGGTTGGTGAATTAGTTTTCTTAGTTTGAATGTCTTTTAAATCTCTTTGTTTTATTCCCTATTCATTTGTTCAAAGTTTTATGTAGCTCTTACACCGGATCTTCTAAATTAGACACTATATTGATGAGCCAATTTTGTGCAATTGTTGAAAACACAATCATGGTAAAAAAAGTTTGCACTCACTTAAGTGGTGATTAATTTAAGTATAATTGGCCAATAAGGGTAAAAATACACGAAGAATCAGTGTTAACTTTGAGATGTTTTAGAATTTGATAAAATTTAAGGAAAATTTCATGAAAATTATATATTTGGTCATAGACAGATAGATCTTTTCAATGAATGAAAAATAATAAAAACTAGAGTAATATTGATTAAAACCTAGATGGTCCTCAAAAGTTGAAGGATAATTAGAAACTCTTGCCTAAGAATATCCCAAAAATGACTAAGTCTATCCCAAAACATCCATAAAATTCCCCAAATAATGTAAAATGAAGCCCAACAAAATGATGATAGTTAATGCAAATTAACGCATAAACATTCAATTCATATGCATGTATCATACTTTGAGTATATATTTATCATTCTATGCAATTTAAAATTATAATCTCCATTTTAAAGTTTGATATTTTAGAATAGATTATTTTAGAATAGATCATTCTATGCAATTTAAATTTAAAATTTGATACTTTAGAATAGATTATTTCCATTTTAAAGTTGAGATTATAATTGAGTTTTAAATGCAAAATAATGAGATTATTTTTCATACATTAATTTATCCAAGTTTTATCTTTCAAAGAAAATGAGTGTATTTTTGAGTTAGAAATTTCTTCTCTTGTTATTTCTTAAATTAAAATTTATAGAATGATAGATTATTTAATTTGTGGTCACACAAAAAAATTGATTAAAAAAGAGTTGTATTTTGAAAGTTATGAAATTTCAAATTTTTAGGGATTTTATTTATTTATTATGAATTTAATTTAAATTATTATGATTTATTATGATTTACTATGATCTATTTCATTTAAATATTTTGATTTATTATGATTTTTTATGTGCATGTTGACATGACTTATAATGTGGCATGTGTGGTTGTGTGTTGCCATGCGACAGTGTATGCACAAGCCATGTGGCGTACATGAGTGCACACATCATTAGTGTTAAGCACCATTTTAAGGGCATACACTAACCAGATAATATGCCTTGACTTATATAGTTGTCTCGTTATCTTTATTTTTATTTGAGGCACCATAGCACAATGAGGAGAATCTGATTTTTTAGTTTAATTGCAACCATCGATGATCACTTAAGTGAAGGGATACGTGGCACAATGTGATTCATTAGTGAATTTGCTTTATAAATCACAATTAAATCTTAGTCATTCAAAGGAGTTATAAAGGCTATGATTGAATGTACCTGATGGACTCCTTCGACAAGTGGTGGCGTCTCGAGTGTTTGATGAAAATCGAACGACAACCATTATGCAATACTCACGCACGACATGACAAAACCTTAGCACTTCATTTTCAATCAGACGCACATGGCTCAACGGTGAGGATTCACATCTTGGCAGTTCATCTACGATGTTGATCAAAGATCAATCGTCAAACAACTACACCCAATTTTGGTCTATTTATACTCTCTCTCTTTGATGATATAAAAATTCTTAGACTTTTTGATCGACCAAACTTTTTTGGACCTCATAATCCTTGAATACCTTACTTTCCTATTCTTCTAAACTCATTTATGTGGCCACGAAGTTTTTGAAATCAAGATTTCGTCGAGGAAGAAGGAAGAATTTGCTACATGAACTCAAAAGTTTTGATTTTGAAGATGTGAAATAAAAAGCCTTGATCTAATGATTAATTAGATCATTTCGAGCACGATTTTGGGTTAGATTATACTTTTTTCTTTATAATCTTTCATCCTATAACATTATATTTAATTTCTATCAGTAGATTAGTTTAATTTTATAAAATTTTATCATTTTCTCTCTCTTCACGAACGATTTCTATCTTCTTCTTTCGCTCCTTGATTCCTCTGTGAATACTAATCCAAAGTGAGTGATTTTTTATTATGTGGATTTTCACACTACGTTATTAGCCACATTTATGCGCACATAAAAACTAAAATTTTTAATTGTTTTTATTAAAATAAATTCAAAATAAATTCATAAAAATTGGTAAAAGTCTTGGAAAAAACCTTAAAAATTATAAAATTTATAATTTTCAAAATACAACTCTTTTTTAATCTAATATTGTTTATTGATAAGAAATTCAATAGTATATATTCTGTGCATTTTTAATTTAAGAAATAACAAGAGAATAAATTTTTTTAACTAAAAAAAGTACACTCATCTTCTTTGAAAAATAAACTAGAAAGGTAGATAAGAAATATTCCCTCTTATTATTTGCATTTAAAAGTCAAATCAAATCTCATAGTTTGAGATTTGATATCATTTTTTATTTATACATGATTATTTCCTTAAATAATATATAGTTTGAGATTTTTGATATAAATTGCATAGAATGATGTTTATATACTCAAAATATGATAATATGCATAAGAATGGAATAATTTATGCGTTGAAATGCACTAATAATCATGTAATGTCAAGCATAAATTTCATGTTATAACCTTTAAAGGACACTTATTCTCTCACATACATCTTTATCAGGGATTTAAAGAAAAGTTACAAAAACCATGAGTCTATAAATAGGGGGTGGGTGTCCAGCCCCAGAGGGTACCCATGCAAGTCTTGGTGAGTTCCCACCCCTCTCTTCTCTTCTCTCTTGCATCATTTGCATCTCCCCTAGTGAACTAATGGGACTGGATGGTGATGAGATCTTATAGGTGCATTGAAGAAGAGGTGAAAGACGAGATCCAACCTTCTAGAAATGGTGTGATATCGCTAGAGCATGAGCAACCAGTATGTTTTTTATTTGATTTGCACTAGATGATATGATCATTAATTTATGGTGCTTATCTTTCAAATTCTCAATTCCATTTTTTTTGAAAATAATCAAATTTTCAATTGGAATATCAAGGGATTATTGAGCCTAAGATCCCAACTAAGGTTTTGTGTTCACTAATTGATGTAAATAATTTCTTTTCTATGGTCATCTCACTAAAAAGTGATTCAGCGAAGTCAAAAATTTTTTTTCTAGTGCAATCCTGAAATTTAAAGTTTCAATTACAGTCCGATATCTTGGTTTGAAGACAAATTTATTTTTATCTTTTTCTAGATGAAGTTTTCTAGGTTCATTAATTGCACTACTAATTGATTGTTTTTTTCAAGAAATGTATATGAATGATTGTAAGTTGAACATGAATTTGGTCATTTACCTCCTATTTTTCTTGATAATATAAAATATTGTTAAGTTTAACCAAAATATTTGAGGAAGGTACTTTTTTATCATTGCAGGTACTGGTTGCACAATAGATGCACGTCAGCATGGGAACATCGTTGAAACTCGAGAAAACTTAGAATAAGGCTATCTAATTCTATTTTTATTTGAAATGAAGAAACTTCCAATTCTATATTTCAAAAAATAACCATCTCGAGTAAAATCATGATAGACATTAAATGTATTTTAATTGCATTCTCTCTATGCTCATAATCTCATTTTTAAAAAAATTAATTTTAATTTCAATTTTAAATTTTTGAAATTTCTTTTTTAAGTATCATAAGAAAAATAAAATAAAAAACCCCCGATATCACTCTCTCTCTCCTTATCCCTAAAGGAGACTTACTCTTGCGATCCACTCTCTCTCTCAAGCACTCAAGCTACTCTCACTAGCAATCCCTTTGCTCTCAAAGATTTCTCTCATTTGAATTCTCACTTATGATCATGCCTCTTTTCTTGACGGTCTCTCACAAGCTCTCTCGTGATGGTTTTCCCCAAAATCAGTGCTTGTAGTGATCTGCAGCAAAATCATCTCATAAAGGCCCTAGTTTGAAATTGTCTTTTGATTTTGGGTGTTTCGAATCAATTTGGAGTTAGTTTCGAAAATGATTTTTGATTTTAAGTGGGTGAGTGGATTGAATTTCGAATTTTTGTTTTTTTTACAAAAAACCATTTTGACTTAGGTCTAATCATGTTCACTCTTTCTGTTTGATTTGTTCTTTTAAATTTTTGTTTCATTCTCTTCTTTGGTTTTTTTTGATTTTCTCGTTTAATTATATATTTTTTTGGTTTTTATCTTCTCCTTAATCTAGAAACCAAATTATTTTTGATTTTTCTAATTTTTTTGGTTTCATTTTTCTATTTTTTTGATTTTTTTAGTTTTTCGTTTCCTTGTATATATATATGTTGATTTTAATCTATAACTCAGACTATATCTATTTAAATTTATAAATCATATTATTTTTTTCTTGAAAGCCATTTCATATCTGAATTTTTTCTTTTTCTTTTCCTGAAATACTATTTTAATTTTATGTTCATCTTTTTTGAAAACTATTTTTTTCTTTCCTTTTAATTTCTATTTTTATTTCATTTGCTTCTTATTTCTGTTTAATTCCTTTTGATTCCAATTTTTTTCTTTATCTATGGTCATTTTAATTTTTAGATTGTTTAATTCTTTTTTAGTTTTGATTTTCTTGTTTAGTTAGATTTGATATCACTGGATTGATTTCTAATTATATCTTGATATGATTAAGAGCATATTAAAATTTTATTACATATCTTCTGATAAAGTTAAAGGCAAATTGCAGATAAAAATCATAGTGTGTTTTTTTTTTTAAGTTTATAAAGCCTTAAGTACTCATTTTATTATACATTACAAATTATTAGCTCTCAAATTTCTAATTAGTTTAATATTGGATTAGGGCTGATTTTGTTTTATCTTTGCTTTGACATTTTAGGATTGATTGGAACAAATAGAGGGCAGATTTTAAGATCAATTTTTGAATTTTACTAATTTTCAAAATATATTAAATTTAACTTCTATCCGCTTTCAAATCTCATTTATTTCTTTTTCTAATTCTTAGATTTCTTTTTATCATATCAAGAAAAAATTAAACTTACCTAATTCATATATTTAGTGTTTGAATCATTAATCTGGAATTTTAGTGGAGGTGGACATTATCTCATTCTTACTCTTCAAATTAGCTTGACATTTTTCAAGTCATTAGAGAGGGATTAGCGTTCTCACGTACTGAGAAATTGATATATCATTCATTGTAATATAGATCCATTGAGAATTATCATATAGGACCATGTAGGATCATTTAAGATTCACTTAATACTCATCAATCATAATCAAGACATTCAAGGGCAGACATGCCAAAAGTCTAAGCAATCTAGAGAAGGTCAAAATCAATAGCATCAAGTCAGAAGTCAACTTATCAAGCAGTTTTATTATTTTAGTAGTTTTCATTTCTTACATTAAAGTCAGATTACTTATTGTTATTTGTTTCCAATTTATTTAGCTTGAATTCCCTTTTCGTATTCATACTTCAGTTGAGTTTATTGTAGGAACTAGGAATAGTTAGTATTACTGGCACACACTAAGTTGACTCCAAATGAGTCGTACTTACCCGTGAGGGTAAGGGGGAGTTTTTTAGGAGAATCACTGCTAGATAGGAATAGTCTATGTAGTTCACCAAAAATTCAACTCGAGATGTATTTGTTCATCACCTTGCAAGATCATGCAAAATAGGGGATGAGAGACCTACTTGGAGCAAGCATGGATAGGTGACTAGGCTACCAACTTCAGAGAGACAAGTCGGCTCAAATGAGAGTAGGGAGCAGCATGTGGAGCTCTTAGAGTTGAACCATGGGATCTGGGAGGAGTAGTGATGTGCCGAAGGACAATGGCGAACTCAGGTCACTAATTGAGAGTGTGAGATGGTCAAATCGAAAGCTCATTTTTGAACTTTGATCTCACTAACGCGGCCAGTTAGTGTTTGCTTCTAGGGCTTTACCAAGGTGAGGTGTGACTCTAGGGGGACTGTCTCCTCCTCGGACTAGCGCGAGGGTTTGGATACCCTATCCAATATAAAAAAATCTAGTCTACAAGGGATTTGGGGATTTGAGCGTATAATAAAAATATTTATAAAATAATTATAAAAGCATAAATATTTTACATATACTAAGTCATCCCCTGCTGGGATCTGAGGCTCGAAAAGCTCTCTAAATCTTCGTCCAAAATAATGATTGCAGCGGAAGGTGTTGAATCAAAACATTCAACATCGTGGAAGCACCAAGAATGGATGATCTCATCATCCATTCTAGGTGATCCTATCATCTAGTATGCAATAAAATTCATACTTACTTGGATCATTTGAAAGAGTTCTTCAACCGTTCAAGCGTCCGGCCTCTAGCGGTATCCACACAGTCTCCAGACGATCGGATCTCCTCTTGAACACTCGTCACCACGAGAGGAAGAGAAGAGGGAGGAGAAGTTCCACTAGGCTTGCATGGGCACCTCTATTATGGTCGTTCTCCCCCTATTTATAGACTTTGGGAATGTGAACTTTTCACAAAAACCCTTATTATTTTGTCTATATCCACCGACGTCTATTGACCTTATGTGTGTGACCCTCTAGGTCCATATATCTCGCCAGTTAATGACTCTATCAACCCAATAACACTTATTGGTCCTTCTTATCAATTAACTATATCAACATATAGATTAATTGAATAAGGATTGATTTAACCCAATCGACAGGTTGAGTCGCGAGCCCGGTGGGTGCCAAGCTACACCACGTGCTCTAGGAGATATGGAGTATATTAGAACTCTTTCATGGAACCCTGCCGTCATTGGTTACCGTGTACGTATAATCCTTCATCCACACGAGACTCATGAATGACTTAGGGTATGGTTAATTGTCAAACCCTAATCCGTCACTCAATTTAGTACTGATGCGAGTAGGAAATCATTGAGAACAACTTCTCTAATATTTCCGCTACCTTGGCCAAGGATTTAACCGCATCTCATTCCTTGAGTCAATCTCCTCATATACCGAGGGTGGATGATCCCATCATGACCACACAGTCATCTTCGTGGACTTCATGTCATATCCAATATATGACGTTTTAGATATCCCGTGACTAGGGATTCGTAAGTCATAATCAAAACACGATCATCCATCCACAAGATGTCTTTGGTGTCTCAAGTCAAAGGACCACATATAGAATCATGACATGAATCAACCTGATTGACAATTAGGTATATTACCATTCAGGGATTCATACGGATCAATTCAGTGAACTCTTTCTCCAAAGAGCACCCACTATCTATCCTTAGTGTCTCCACACCGATGGCTATAGGATTGGCCATACTCATCATATGAGATGGATCAGATAGTGCTATTCTTTCCAGATAATTCGATGTCCTTCTCGAATATCCCACGAATAGGAATGTTCAGAACATATGTTTAAAGACTAGCGATCACTATATTATGATCTCATCATAATTCACTTAGTCATTGCACATGCTCATGGACTTCATTGCAAACATCACACAAGAATGACAATGAATAAATTTCATTTTAACGAACATAAACAAGATTGATGAAAGTGTGATTGGCTTATAGGCCACATAATATCCATCACCCCCCACCCCCCTTCAGTAAATTCAACAGCCAATTAGGAATTTTTTGAATGATATATTATAGTCTTTATTGCTTGATCTCTGTTTTATAGGTGAAACTCTCTTGAAGAGGCATTGTGATAATTTGGGGGTTATTTTTATTGGCAATCTAAACTTTTAAGAGTGCACAAAGAATATTGAAGGGATTATAATTTTATTTGTAACAAATCTATGGGGCCTATATATATGTAGTGTATAATCTTATCTTGAACCCAGAGTAAAAATATTTTTACCGAAGGGCTAATGGGTATGTCTTGAGATTTACTATGTGACAAGGTGGCATGATCCTCGCTCTGTGTTTTTAGCTTGACGGGGGAGTGTGAAGAGACGTGTTTATATGCTTTTTATCTCTTGTACCTTGCTCTCATATTTCTTTATAAATTGGACTGCCTATCCCCTACAATGTGGCCCATTCATCTTTATCACACAAACCAAATAACTCTGACATCATTATCTATAGAACCAAGTTGCAGAAAAGAAACCCAAGAGTTGCATGAGAGAAAATGAGAGATTGCATGAGTTTATATGTACGGAGAGAAAACAGTAGCAGAGACAGTGGATATGTGAGAGAGATTGGGAGAAGTTGGATGTCACAGTCAAACATGAGCCCTATTGAGCCTCCCTATCATGGACTATATGGCTTATCTCAACTCAAGTATAAGAAGCGATAGGGACTCAAACTGGGATACCAATATAGGGGAGAAAGAGGTATCTTCTACCTGTCCAATTATCATTGACTAATGCAGAGGAAGGTGAAACGATGATCGAAAATGTTGAACAGAAGAAGGGAAAGAGCTCAAGTGATGGGTAGTTTCCTGCTTGATTAGTTTATAAAAATCTTGTTATCTTTTTGTTTTCGTTTTCTTTTTCGGTAAAGAGCCCTAAAACAGTTATAATGGCTTCTTGTGGTGCCAATCGGATCGGGCTCATGAAGATCCAATTAGTCTAAACCCTCCTTCGTCAATATCAGCTTCATCCATGAAGGATCCCCTTGGAAGACAACATCTCCGAACAAGCTAAGCCTTCGATATATGCTTGAAAACAGGAGATTCAGAAATTCACGTGAGATGCATTATACTTGTCTTATTCGCAACCGAAGCTGAGGAATTTCTCAGCGACGAAAACGGAGAGTTTACGGCTATAAACCGGTCATAGATTGAGGATCGAGTTAAGCAGATGAAAAAAGGGAAAGGAAAGTGGCTTCAATGGGGACGGAGAAGGATGATAAAGACGGCTCCAACTGAACTTATGCATCGGTGGGCTTGTAGGCGATGAAGCTGATGCACTGGACCTGGCGCTTGTTGTCGAAGCCGATGATCCTGACGAAGTAGTTGGGGTAAGCCTTCTTGGCCTCCTCCACCTCCGCGATCACCTGAGCGGCGTCGGTGCATCCGAACATGGGCAGCTTCCACATGGTCCAGTAGCGACCATCGTAGTACCCCGGAGAAGCGTGGTACTCGCGGTACACGAACCCTTCCTGCTCGCAGCAGACGAAAATGAATCAGGCCCCGACTTGAAAGAAAAAAGATTTTCTTTTCATCGTTTTTTTTTGTTTTTGTACCTTGGAGAACTCGATGCAGGGAACCCAGCCGTTGCGGAGGAGGTACTCGACCTCCTTGGCGAGAGCCTCGACGGAGAGGGGGGGGAGGTAGGAGAGGGTCTCGAACTTCTTGAGGCCCTCCGGCGGCCACACCTGCATGCAGCTGACCTTGCCGCCGTTGGTGGGGAGAGTCGACAAATCGTTGTTAGCCTTGCGGGTCGCCGGGAAGGAAACCGTAGACCGGAGGCCGTTGAAGGGCGCAACCATGTTGGTCTGGGAAACACGGGCCACGGCGGCGGTGGAGGCCATCATCGAGGAAGCCATGGCGACCCTTCTTCCCCCTCTCTGCGCGTCTTAGTCGATCGGGTTCGTAGCTCAGATCAGGTTCCTGAAGGTTAAATAAGCCACGGTTTCTGTCCGGAGGTTTGGGTATTCTATGGCTGCCGTGGTCCGATCTGTAACAGGAGGGACACTCCACCTGCTCCTCCACAATCGTCTTATCCTCTCGGCAACGTCGGTATGGGCCTGCTATCCACCTGGAAAGAAAGGCAAGCAATATGTGGATTATGGTACTTCACTTTATCTCGAGTTGTAAGGTTATAATAAATTTGAATTCATTCGGACACATCACTTTACCTTAGTCGTAAGAGCATATGAAATTTGAACGGTTTATTTAATTGGAGGGCTATTTGTTCCTCAAATAGGGGAAAAATAAATAAATCATTGTATACCCATTCAAATTTGTGTGTTATGGGTGCGTAGGATGTGTATATGTATGTTTAATCCCTCCCCATTCAATTGACATTTCGATTCTCCAAGAAATGAATTGCATTCATGTTGAAGCATGATGAATCGTGTCAAGTGTATTTCAATGAAAAAAAGTTCATTGATTTCAGTACATGAGTGCCATGGCATGGTTTCATAGGCCTCAGTGATGAGGAATGGCCTGTCATTTTGGTGCTTCTTGCAAGGCTCACTTGTGACCTCGAGATTTAGTCATGGAAAAGGTCACAATATTAATTGCGTAAAATTAACCCGAAAAATTGCATTTTTATAATTTGAGCAAAATGACATGGGATTCATGAAAACACAATATAAACAAGACAATGTGCATCATAGTGACATAAATAATGATGAAAATGAGTTTTGCACAAAGAGAATGGATTTCATAACCTACAATTTTGAGGTTCTTAGATAGAGTTTCACATTTTCCAGAAAACCCCAAAATAATATTATATTTTTTAAGTCATCCAAGAACCCTTCTCATTTGAGTTTTTGACATATTAGGCGGCAAGCTACATGGTGTTTCATTAAATGTAGTAGGGTTATGCAACTAGCACATGAATCCAGTTTTTCAGAAGTTACGATAAGCATATAATCTCTAACCCTCAAGAGAATCCTCAAATTGCTAAGGGCATGATGAACTATCAAATCCTAGTTGGTCATTCTAGGTGGAACTAGTGCAGTAAAAATTATGAGAAAACTCTTTTTTCTAATATTTCACTTTCTATCTGGGCCAAGGACTTGAGCACATTGTTTCCCAAAGTCGATCTCCTCTTAGTACCAAGGACGGATAATCACATCTTTCCTCATAATCATATTCATGGATATCTAGTTGTATCAAAGCTCTAAAAATTTAGATCCAATAGCTAGAGACTGATAACACGCAATTTATTCATGCAATTATACGATTATTAATGTACATTAATGCATAAAATATTCCATTCTGATGCATGTTGTCATACTTTCAGTGCATTTCTATCATTTCATGCAATTTTAAGTTATAATCTCAAAATGTACTATTTTAGGGATAATTATGCATAATTAATAATATATTTTAGAATAGATTATTCCCATCTAAATTTGAGATTATAATTACATTATAATGTTAAATAATAAGAGAAAATGTTTATATACACTCATTTATTTTTCTAGGTTCTATTTTTTAAGAAGAAATGAGTGTATTTTTGAAATAATAATTTATTCTCTTGTTATTTCAAAAAATTTGACTTTTTATAATGATAGATAATTGAATTTCTTATCCAATGAAACAAATTTGGATTAATTTAGAGTTGTATTTTGAAAGTTATGAATTTTCTAACATTTAGGGATTTTTCTAGATTTTTTCTGATGTTTTTCTGAATTTTAATGAATTTTTCAGGACTTTTTGAAATTAAAATCAATTTTTCTAATTAAAAATTGAATTTTTGGATATTTATAAGTGCACAGCTGATGTGACGCAATCTGGAACGTCCAATAATCGCGATCAACGATCGAAGGCGGGAGATGACGTGGCGCAACGTGGAGCATCTGATCGCGCGATTAAATCGCTATTGTCAATCGTCACTTAAGGCGGGGGGGGGGGGGGGTACATGGCGCAATTCTATTTTTCGGAAAAATCTTTTTAAAATGATTTAATCTCAGCCGTTGATCAAAGGAGTCATATCGGCTGAGATCAAAACCGATGAAAACGCATCCGAAGCGTTAGATCAAGATCCAATGGATGGCGTTTCGCGCGTTACTTCTAAAGTGTGTGATGTGGCAAAATCTCGGGCGTCTATCTTCGATCCAACGGCCACGACTTAACTGTAACGATTCACATTGATGTGTTTCATCCGAGACGTTGATCTAAGATCAAGCGTTTCATCGGGCGAATACGCCCAAATTGGCTATAAATTGAGATGTTCTTCAACATTGTAATGCATTCTTGGATGATTTCGATCAATTGAACTGTCTAGATACCGCCATCCTTGAATCTCTTGCTTCCAATCGCTTCTAGACTCATTTCTGCGTCGATGGAGTGGTTAAAAGTAAGATTTTATCGATCGAATATGCAGAATTCGCCTCTTGAACATTGAAGATTATTTTCGAAATCGCGGAATAAAAAGCCTTGAATCTGGCAATTAATTGGATCATTTCGATCGCTATCTCAGGTTAGATTATGTGTTTTCCTCCTCATCTTTCATCATGTATCATTAATTTGTAATTTATGATCGTTAATTTAGTCTTTTATTTCGGATTTCTCTTTCCTTGCATTCAAAAATTTCTCTCTGATTCGCTCTTTGATTTCTCCGCGAATCTTGATCCAAATCAAGTGATTTTTGATTCTATGGATTCGTCTTTGAGTTCTCTTTCCAAATTTATCATTTCCCCTAATTTCTCATCTCAAATCATCGTCCGATTTGATTGAATTCCAAAATATCTCTCGAAAATCCCTTATTTCTCTCTGGATTCGACCCTTATTCACCACTATACCCCTCAATTCGTATTAATTTCATAAAATTGGTGGGTTTGGCTTTATTTTTGACACAAATCGGTGTGCAATTAACTACCGCATCAATTTGTTATGTCAGATACACCTAGGTCAAACTCAAAACAAAACATTCAATCCATAAGATGCCTTTATATCTCATGTATAAGAATTATATCGGGAAGTGGCCCTAAAAAAAGAGTGTTACATGCCCATAGAAAGGAAACGTGCCGATCCTATGATAGTGAATGTGAACAAACTACTATGGCTTGGAGACAGAGGGAGATTAAGAACAAAAAGTTGAGATAGCTTGCAAGAAAACTTAATTGGGCATGAAGAAAGAGCTTGCACCATTTATTTGCCATGAAGCATGGAGGATTCTTGCATAGAGATCGATCATTGATGGGCTTGGAAGATTGAGTGCACGATGGCATAGGAAAACCTATGTATGAATTTGGTGAGTTTGATCATTTAATAAAATGATTGATTGATGTTTATGAGTTATTATACCTCATTAATTTGATAATATTGGCAGTGTTTTAGCTGGAAAGGTTTGAGGAAGATATGTGTGCAAGATTGCAAGTACACTTGACATGAAGGGGTCAAGCATCTAGAAGAATAGAGGAACTCGATTACCATCCAACTTACATCAGTATTATTGATATAACTTCACCAATATTTTATTTTGTTTAGTTACCCAATTATTATGACTTGCATTATGTGTGTCAGATGATCTTGAGGTCTATTAAATTTCTCCATTACGAGAAATTTTGAAAATACTTTTATGATTATTATGACTAAGATTATATGTATTTTTTTTTGTAAATTCCAATTGAAATGAATGATGGATTTTATTTTTTATTTTAGTTATCGTTTCATATTTTTATGTAAATATGAGCTCTGTTAAATTTAAGCTCTATTAAATACTTTTAAATTTGAGATCTATTAAGAATTTATTATGATTTCCTTTTTCCTAGTATTAATTCCAAGTGTCAGAAAGAAAAAATGAAATTCACATTTCAATCTCTCTCTCAAGTAAGAAATTGGAGTTGACGTTTTCTCTCACCATATAAAGAGACATCCACCTCTCTTTCGTTCAAGAAATGATCAAGAATAGTAAAGAGGAGTCCTCACATCATAAAGACAAGATTTAAAGGTTATTTATTTTAAATGAAACAAATTTTCAGTTTCTAAGGTTCGAATTGATTTGTTTTTTGTTTCTAAGGTCAAGATAAATTTGATTTCTGGTTTCCAAGGTTTGCAGTTTAATTCTGGATTTTAAGGCTCAAAAAGATATTGTTTCAGCAAATTGGGTTTTTAGTTTTGAATGTCGGAATTGATCTTATTTTACTAAAAAAAATCCTTGAATCATTAATTGGTTGAAATTTTGATTGAGAGGTCTGATTACACACCCTATTGGAGTTCATCTTTTCAACAAATTAGATCCACTTTAGGTCATTTTTCTCTCATATTACTTCTTGTTTCTTGAATCATTTAATTGTCTTATTTAGAGATATTTAGAGCTCCAATTTTCCATTTTTAGAGACATCATTAGATTGTAATAAGCAAAGATTTTAGGATCTATTTTAAGGCTTGAGTATATGAATTTTGAAGTTTGAGTTATTATGAAATATATTCTCTAAATCATTTCCAAATTTGTGCATTAGATCTATTCAAAATAACTTTTAGAATTCGTTTTGCTAAGCTGTTTTTAAAGTCTTTCCCCAATTCTAGTTTTAGATTTGTCTCCCTAAATAAAAATTTCAATACTGCTTTTTCTAAGTACAATTCTTGATCTCTTTTATAAATATTTTGGGAAAAATCTTTTTCAAATTAAAGTTTTGAATACACTTGAAAGTAGTCTCATAGATTTCCTTTTATTAATTTTTTTAATACACCCAAATTATTAAAAATTCTCAAATTTTGTTTTGAAATAAACTCCAGCTAAATATCATCTTGAAAATTCTTTTTCAAACCTCAATTTGAGATCTAATTTTCTAAATCTAATTTAAGATATTTGTTTAAAATTATTTAGAGGTTTTTTAAAAATCTATTTGAAATCCCCTTGTTTCATATCCTTGGAAAATCTATATTCTTCTAATCCAGATTTGAGGTAATTCTACACATTATTTGAATATAAATTTGAGTTGACTTTCTTGTAGAAATTGTAGTTGAAATCTATTTTTATTTGTGGAATTTTTTTTTAATTTGACATCCACATTCACGTCTTTTTTATAATAATATAAGAATCCACATTAAAATTGGATTCTTTGTTAAGTTTAGATTATCTTTACTAGATATTTTGTAAGTTAGATTATGAAGGCATAAACAAAATGGCAAATCCACATTAGTAGAGATCTCAAGTAATTAGAAGTTCAAAGTATTATCCACTCATTACACATTTTATTGGGTTTTGATTTGTGAGTTTTTTATGTGTGTGATTCAATCCATGAGTTTTGATCTATAAGATTTCATTGATGTGCTTATTTTATTTTGAGATCAGTCATTCAAATTCTTCTTCTAAATCGTTACATTACAAATTTACACAATTGATTGAAAATATGGCTTCTATATTGTTGCCATCAAATTATAGCATTCTAGTAAAATTTAGGAATATCCTTAATATACACCAAGTAGAATTTCTACGAGTCATGTTTGTGACGGTCAGGGGAGGACTCCTAGTGAGTGAATTCTAGACTTAGGTGGAGGCTAGGCAGTTAACTATAGAGTCAACTTGGGTTGTTTTCCTATTCCCCATTCTTTTAGGATATCATGGAACCTAGGTAAGCAAACTTACTCAAAACAAGCGTGGATTGGTCTTAAGGCTCATGAACTTTAGACGGACAATCCAATCCAAAGGAAGTAGGGAGTAGAGCACTACAAATTTTCAGATGGGTATTGGGAAGAGAGATGCAATACCAAAAGATGTGATAAGGAGTTAAATTGTTAATTGAGTGCATATATGTGGTTCATTTTGTAAGTTGAGGTGCACTTTGGTATTTTTGTATCTTGACCATGCAATAGTTTCTACTAGGGAAGTAAAAAGATGAGGAGATAGTCTGGGAGGACTGCCTCCTAGTGGATTGGTGTAGTAGGTTTGGATCCCTTGTCTAGTATAAAAAAATTTACTGTGCAGGCAACATGAGGTTTGAGTAAATAAACACATAATCGAGTAAAAAGAATAAGATAACATTAAACAAACACATAAAACTGATTACCCCTCTGCTTGGCTATTTCATCACCAAATAGGGTTCTGAAACCTCTACTCCCTTGGACAGGGACAACTTTAAGTGATTTTGGAACGCTTGATTGGATCCCATGTTATAAATACAAGACAAGAAAATGAGAAGAATGAGTATTTCATCATAAGGGCTACATGATTACTATGGCATGATAAGGCTATGTAAGAAATTGAAGATAAACGTAAGGCCTCGATGAGCCTACTAGGCTTTTATAGAGATCTCATAATAGAGGTTCATTAAAAATAAGTTGATATTAGGATAATCAAACAAATAGATATTATGTGGCCCGCAAGTCAATCACCCTTTCATGTCTCATTTATATTCATTAAAATAAAATTTAATTCATTGTCATTTATGTGTGTGATGTTTACAATGAAGTCCATTTATATGAGTGACTAAGTGAATTATGAGGATATCATAATACAAAAATCACTTGTCTTTAAAAGTAATGCTAAATATTCCTATTCAAAGGATACTAAAGTTCCTTAGATTGATCATATGAAACTCCAAATGGTATTTTACCTAATTATCAATTAGTTTGATTCATGATACAGTTGTGTATGTAGTCGTTTGACTTGAAACACCAAAGACATCTAGTGGATGGAAGATCATGTTTTGATTATGACTTATAATTATCTAGACATGAGATCTCCAAAATATCATATATTGGTACGAGATGAATTCATCGAAGGTGATTGTGTGGTCAAGATGAAATCATCCACCATCTACATGAAATTTGGTTAATCCATATGAGTAGATTGACTCAAGGAATGAGATGCAATTAAATCCTTGGTCAAAGTTGTTGGAATATTAGAGAAGGTGTTCTCGATAGTTTCCTTCATGCATTAGTGCTAGCTATAATGACTTATTAAGGTTTGAGAATTGATCATACCACATGTTATTCAATAGTCTCTTGCATAAAGATTATACATACATGTTAACTAATGATGCTAAAGGTTCCACAAGACCGTGTTGTTTTAGAGGACACGGTGTAGCTAAGCACTGAACAAGGTAAAAACTTGATCTCTAGATTGGATTAACCTAATTCTTGAATAATTAATATTTATATTGATATATTTGACTTATTAAGGTTGAAAAATAAGTGTTATTGAGTCAATTAAGTTATTAACTAGACATATATATGGGCCTTGAGGGTTTCACACATAAAGCTAATACACATTGGTTTACAGAGACATCTTTAGGAAAATTTTTGTGAAAAGTTCCCAGAACCTAAAGTCAATAAATAGCAGGTGAGCATTTATCCCTTGGGGTGCTTGTGAGAGACTTTGATGAGCGACCACCCCTTTGTTCTCTATCTCACTTGCATTATTTGTCTCTCCACTTGTGATCCAATGAGACTAGATGGTGAAGAGATCTTCATGGAGAATTAAAATAGAGATTCAAGAAGAGATCAAAGAATTCAAAGATTTTGAGGATTTTGCAAGAGGTTAAAAATTTGAACATCTTCAAAGAGCTCTTCTAAGGAATGCAATAATTATTGATTTTGATTTTTATTAGAGAATATGATAATCAATTCTTGATGGTGCTTTATGTTTTGAATCCTTGATTCCAATGTCTTCTGTTACATTGAAATTTGAATTTAGAACTTTGAGGGCCTATCAAGCCTAAGAACCAAACACTGATAGAAAAGCCTTCATTTTTATTACCAAAAAAGAATCTTCATTTCAGCCATTGACATTCCATTAACCAAAGAACTCATCATTCTTACCTATTTTACCTCTTGCTCAAAATGAGAGAAATTTTATACTAAAATTATCAACTTAGTCTCCCACCGTCCTTTCTATAACAAGTTCGGTTGATTGACATCCAAGTTTTATATTTTAGAGGATTGTGGCATGGCCCACTAATTAGGATTTATGAGGATTGCAAAGGATCTCAGCCTATTGCACACATAAATCCCACGATTTTCCCCAAGGAATCTCAAGATAATATTCACCATAATATTTATCTCTTCTCAATTGGTGCATGTATTTATATTGTCATCTCCTCTCTAACCCTTCATCTCCTCATGCATGAACCTTTATTTGCACATCTCTTCACCTATTTGTACTTCTTCCTCTCCCCATTGATGTAGTATATTACACAAAGGCACATGCTTGATAAGCTTCTAATTCAAGGGTTGATATTAAATATTAATTAACCATCCCAACTCTTTATTTTATGGTGAACTCAAATTTAATGAAGATTTATTTAAGTTTTTTTTATGAGGTAGAACTCATGAAAGTTTTAAATTTTGGAGAAGCAAAGTGGCCATTAAATAGGCTAGCAGTTTCTCAATATACTTATGGGAAATTTTCAAAGAGCTATGGGGATCCAAGGTAAAAGTATTATCCTTTAAAAAAAGGGCATCCCATATTAAGTGCATTTGATTAAAGTTGATTGGTTCTAGAGGAGAAGGTGTTACAGACCTTTCTTGGGATGGGTTTGTAAGTAGACCTTTTGATAACATGCTAATTATACATGATAATACATGATTATTGATGCATATTAAGGCATAGATGATTCCATTCCTATGCATGTTATCAGATTTATAAGTATTTATCTATCATTCTATGAAAAAGTCATTATAATCTCAAAATACTTTAAATTAGGGTTAATTATGATGAATTAAAGATAAATAATTTTATAACCTATCTTTACTTGAGATTCTAAATAGTTTTTAAAGATAAATAATAAGAGTAATCATTTCTATAAACATTTACTTAATTTTCTAAAGTTAAAATCTCAAAGAAGTAAATGTATTTTTGAAAATTAAATTAAAACTCTTTTTATTTGTTAATTAACTTTTTAGAATGATAGATAATTAAATTTCGGATCAAATGAAAGAAATTTGGAATAATTTGGAGTTATATTTTGAAAGTTATGAATTTTCTAATTTTTAGAGATTTTTTTGGATTTCTCTGAATTTATTTTCGAGTTTGAATCATTTAAAACAATTAAAAAAATGGGTTTATTAATCACGTGGGACCCACGTGGATGTGACGTGGCACGGAAGGCCACATGACAGAGCCACGCAGACCCACGCGAGCGCCTACGTGGCGCGGAGGTGACACCTGTGTGCATATTTATATTTACTCGTAATATAGGGTTATAGTACATATAAGCATCCCGATTATCGGAACTCGCTAACCCTTTATTTCGTCGCACCTTTTAAACCCGACTCTTCTCTTTTATTTACCGTGTGGGACTATGTTCCACTCTTCCTTTTAATTTCAGGCGACGTGGATTAACGCGAGGCGTTGGATCGAAAACGCGTCGATTATCGCGCATTGATGCAATGGACGCGAGGTCCACCGGATCACCAATCAAAGCACGTGCCTTAAATCAAGTTAAGTGAAGCTCTTACGATTAATCTCGAGCGTCCATCAACCGAGTTATAACGGTCGAGATTAATCGCGATCGGTGGACTCATCAAACGCATCAAGAGCATCAGATCGTGATCCAACGGCGGCGGTTTCACGCGTTTTATAACGCATACACACGTGGCATCATCTCGCGCGTCTATCGGTGATCAGACGGACACGACTTAATCATAACGGTTCACGATGAACTGTTTCATCAGAACCGTCGATTAAATCCGATCAAACGGTTACGCCCAAATGTCCTATAAATTGAGATGTTCTTCCGATTTGTAAAGCATTCGAGAGAAAATCAATCCACTTCATCTGTTTAGACACCAATACTCTTGAATCTCTTGATCCTATCCTCTTCTAGACTCAATTCCGCGTTCACGGAGGGCTTAAGATCGAGATTTGGCCGAAAGACGAAGAAGAAATCGACGCTTAAACTCCACGATCACGATTTTTTGGATTTTTTATGAAAGGCCTTGATCCGGCTATTAATTGGGTTAATCCGATCGTAATCTTGGGTTAGTGGAAACGGTTTTTACTAATCTTTCATCTATTCATGTTTAATTTTCATTTAGATTAGTAATTTAAGTTTAATTTTGTTTAATTTTTGTCAATTTCGTGATTTTAAGTTTTGGAAATCACCTCCCACGTCGATCTTCAATTTCTTTGCGAAATCAAGGTCAAATTCGATGATTTTTTATTCCGTGGAATTGCCTTGAAGTTCTCTTTCGTGATCTACCATTTTTCCCAATTTTCATCATCAATTCATCGTCTGATTTGATCAAATTCGAAGAGATCTCCATAAATTTCCTTAATTCCCTGTGAATTCGACTCTTATTTACCATTATACCCCTCAATTCAAGATATTTTCATCAAATTGGTAAGTTTGGAATTATTTTTGACACGAGACCGTGTGAAATTGATGACTTCGTGGTCTTGTCTCGTCACCTTTCTAGGTAATTTTATACCCTTTCCAAGAATTCAAAGGAGTAGATTTTTAGGCCGATTCTGAGTTCTTGTCTTGTCATGTTTCTACTTCTGGAAGGGCTTTGATGCAAGAACTAGTTTCAATTGGATTTGGGGGGTCATATTTATCTTTCCCCCTTTTGGAATGTGTTGTATTTCTATTCCATTGAATTTTTACTTCTGTCATCTTTCACCTACTTTTCTATTCTTCGTGGGTTTGAAAGAGGAAGTCCAAATTACTAAGGTACTAAGCAACTAGATAAATGGCTTAAAATTATCTTGAATAAAATACATAAGAAAAGTTTCTAAATAAAGCTACTTCACAAACATTTATGCACATATTTTGTATAATTGTCAAATAGGATGATATGCAGGGGTTCAAGCTTACAATTATTCTTTAATACAAAAACATTGATATTATTTTAGAGTTTTTTTTTCTGGAAAAAACGACATTTATCACATTCCCAAACTTCAGCGTTTTTTAATCATGTAGGAATAAATAAATGGAAACATAAATTGTGTCCAAACATGGAAACCCGCGTTAACATGTCATCCTATTCTTGAAAAATTCATCCCACAAATCATTTTTAAATCTCGTTGCAGGCGGGAATTTGAAAATTGGTGTTTAATGCTTGTTCATCTGGTCTCCAAAACATGGTGTATCGTACTCATCGTTGATTCCATCAAGTTTCTTCCAAATATTACGTATGCAAAACCAAAGGCAGTCATTGGTCAACCCCTGCAAGTCATTCAGGAGTACCCACGTGAACCTTGAAGGACACTGAATATTCTTTCCACCTTGAATAGGCTTTAATGGGCTAGCATCCTTTTTCTTTTGGAGTTTCCTTTTTATTCTAACTTACTAGATCGATGAGTAAGGCAAGCTACAGCACCATGTCGCCTGTTCCTCTAAACGAGGATGATCACGGGGCTTGTCCAGTTCTCCATAAACGACGCAATCGTGAGGGACCCATCTTTGGCATGACAATAAAACCAACAGGCCGAGATGGAAAGAACTCGTCTGGAGATGGTGATGGCCAAGATGGGCGCTGTAGAGAAAGCAGAAGAGACGAGGGATATGATTCCTCGGGCCATGGCCGAGGAATGCACGATGGACTGAATGCTGGGAACCTGCGAGCTTTCCAAAGGATATATTCCTAATTATCCCTTTCTTTCTGTAGCGAGTTTTTTAATTCCGTGAAACATCTCGCAGATTGAATACTTAAGAACTTAGAAATAAGAATATCGTGGAGTTTTTGAGGAGCTGAAAGATGATTTCTTGATTTATACTGTAGCCGTAGCTTATAGACTTCTCATCAGCATAAAGCAGATATTGGGGTAGAAGATTTCTTTGCAATTAACGCAGGAAAGCAATCGGAACCGCAAACTTAGGCGTCGGTGGGTTTGTAGGCGATGAAGCTGATGCACTGCACCTGGCGCTTGTTGTCGAAGCCGATGATCCTGACGAAGTAGTCGGGGTAAGCCTTCTTGGCCTCCTCCACCTCCGCGATCACCTGAGCGGCGTCGGTGCACCCGAACATGGGCAGCTTCCACATGGTCCAGTAGCGACCATCGTAGTACCCCGGAGAAGCGTGGTACTTGCGGTAAACGAACCCTTCCTACTCACAGCAGACGAAAATGAATCAGGCCCCGACTTGAAAGAAAAAGGATTTTCTTTTCATCGTTTTTTTTTTGTTTTTGTACCTTGGAGAACTCGATGCAGGGAACCCAGCCGTTGCGGAGGAGGTACTCGACCTCCTTGGCGAGAGCCTCGACGGAGAGGGGGGGGAGGTAGGAGAGGGTCTCGAACTTCTTGAGGCCCTCCGGCGGCCACACCTGCATGCAGCTGACCTTGCCGCCGTTGGTGGGGAGAGTCGACAAATCGTTGTTGGCCTTGCGGGTCGCCGGGAAGGAAACCGTAGACCGGAGGCCGTTGAAGGGCGCAACCATGTTGGTCTGGGAAACGCGGGCCACGGCGGCGGTGGAGGCCATCATCGAGGAAGCCATGGCGACCCTTCTTTTCCCTCACTCGATCGAGATCCTTGCTCAGCTCTGGAGACTGACACCCTTTTCGTCACGCTTAAATAAGGGTGCAGAAACTCCTCGGACCGTAGGGCACTCTACGGCTGCCTTTTGCTTGATCAGAAACGGGAGTCGCTCTACCACACGCTCTTATCGGAAGGAAATAAAATAGATAATGAAGAAAATATGCAGAATATTATGGGGTTCTGTAATTTCTATCTGAAATTTTTTTCAAGAATGATTGATTATGGAAAACTAGAAGTAGCGGAAATCTGTGCCCATAAAAATTTTATTTGCATACATCGATCGAAATTGTTGCATTCAGTCCTGTTCTGATGGGTGCCTCGGTAGATTACAGGCGATTTATTTCGTTGGCTCATAGCGGCGATTGTTCGCTTTTGTCAACATCAGGGCAGATGCAGCTGTGATTCCATGGCGGAGGTGTCAGATCTCAGTCATCCATCATTCAAAATACCCCCTTATCAGCAGCGACTGGCTAACTTCTCACTCAGTAAATTTTGGACTTTATTTTTTTTGTCTTTTCAGGCCGACATGCAGTCAATTAACATTTTATTTATTTATTTTCTCTTTTCGTCATATCTCCTTCACTTAATCTTCTATCGAAAAGAAAGGAAAGTTTTTGTAGAATTTCTTCCGTTCTCATCATGGCCATAAAAATAAGCATCTATCAAAGTTCACATCCTTCATGGAGGCTTCTTCTTTTGGAAATGGAGATAGTGATACTCATGGAACCCATTAAGAGGCTTGGAAAAATTTGCCCCTTGGAATTTATTCTATGGTGGCAAGACTAATCATCTTCAAAAATATGAACTAATTGACCAGTCAATGCTCATTTTTACTTCCAAAGCAAGAATTGATAAGTCCAATTGGTTTCACGACCGTCCATGCAAAAATTAGTGGCGTGATTGAATTTGACTTTAAGAATACCTCTGAGTGCTCTTGGAATGCTAATAGTTAATTTGAAATTTTCCTTAGGATTTTTCACTCTTTAATCTCAATCAGAAAGGTCACTTTGCTCTAAGTAATATGGTCACTCTGCTTTGTCTTCAACACTTATTCTTCTTCCAAGCCACTTCAATCATGTCATAACATGAATTCTTGAAGTAGAGATTGATGGAAACTTCAAGTATGCATCATGATTCATCAGAATAATCAGATTCACAAAACAGAATTAAACGCATACCTGGATTCACCGGATTAATCTTCATCGAAGTAGATTACTGAAGTGGAGAATAGTCTTCTTGAATATCCCTGATGTAACCTCCTGATCTCTAGAGGAAATGGGATTCTCTCTTGAGGGTTATGAGCATCAGGTTATCCAAGTGAACTATGGCCTCCTATTTATAGAGATGAGGAAAGCTTAAGCCTCTAATTAGTCATTAGTCAGCCCAGTAATGACTAATAACTGATATACTGTCTCTACACATAATTAACCTCCACACACATAAATGAATGTCGTAATCCCCACATTAAACATAATTGAATCACTTAATGTGATTAAAATGATAGCTAATCCACAATAATACATAACTATGTCCACTTAATAGAGATTAGACCTAACAGAGATATCTTACACTATCCCATTGCTAATCATCCTGCCAAAATCCTGGCTCAAATGCAAGTAGTTGTGAAGACTTTGCGAAGAAGCTATAGCAAAGATTCTAGGCTTTCAAAGCCTTCATATAATCACACAATTGATCTTCATTTGCTAGCGTCCAACACAATTGTATGTTCTTGATTACCTTGCTCCATCATCCTGCATTTTATTTACATGTTGAGGTTATGAGCCCTTCACAATATGAGATACATCTCGGTGAATCTGAACAAGGCTTCTACATTTTCTATTATTAGTATAACTATGCTTATTTTTTTGGAATTATTTTTTATGAGAGAGTGATTTCAAAATTAACAAGTTATTAATCGTCGTGCGCACACAATGCAGTGCATCTTTCTAGTGACTAATTAAATGAACTTGATCGACTCCTTGATGGAAAGAACTCATCTACGAAGGCTTCATGCCTGAACTGTTTGAATTGTCATTTGTAAAATGAAAAAAATATTTATGTGAGTGACACTTTGATGTGGGACAAGGGAAGAAAATCAGACTTCTATAAAGGGAGATGATGATTGGATTTTGATGGAGACTTTAAATAGATTCAAGGTAGATACTACCAAAATTTATCAAGTAAGTTGAGATTGGAGGTACCACCTTTAAATTCCTTGATTGAGGGATTTGCAATGGGATAGAGATGAAATTACAACCAATCAAAATGGAATCACCAAATATATGGATTGAGGCTTTCCTATGATCACCTCACCATGCTATGAGCAAGGGAATGATTTAGGAATTGGTGGAGACCACCACATAAGGATAACAAAGGGGGGGGACCTGATGGAGTATTAGTTTCTATACTCAAGTTTATGGATGTATGGGTTATTGGACTAAAGTCTTAGCAAAGAGGAGGAATAGCAAGAGGCAGAAGAGAGAGAGAGAAGGAGAGGGATCTCTTTAGTTCTCAAGGGAGAGGAAGAGAAGGAGGAAATGGAGGTAAATAGAGAATAATGTGAAAGGCAAAGAGAGAGAGAGGGAGAGACAAAGAGTAGGGGAGATAGAGAAAGAGTGAGAGAGGAGATTGAGTGTGTGTGAGAGAGAATCAAATTTTTCCATATTTCAATAACTAACCAAAAATTCAAACAAATCCTCCTTTATAGGGGCATTTTATAACCACCCATTAGGGAGGCATCCTTTGGGGAAAATGAGAAGAGGAGAGAGAAGATGTGTGGTTAAAGGTGAAGGATATTATGTGGCCTATAAGCAAGATCACACTTCTCTGTTTCTTGTTTTTTATTTCTTGAAATAAAATTTATTCATTGTCATTCTTGTGTGATGTTAGCAATAACGTCTATAAACATATGCAATGACTAAGTGAAAATTATGATGAGACCATAATACAGTGATCTCTAGTCTTTAAACATATGATCTAAAAATTCCTATTCATGGGATATTCAAGAAGGATATGAGATTACTTGAAAAAAATAGCTCTATGTGATCTGACTCATATGATGTGTATGTGTGATTTGACTTATATGATGAGTATGGGTGATCTTGTGGCCATTGGTATGGAAACACCAAGGATAGATATTTGACGCTCTTTGAAGGAAGAGTTCACTGAATTGATCTGATTAAATCCCTTTATTGTATTTATTATACCTAATGTTCAATCAAATTGATTCATGTCATGATTATGTATTCTATCTTTTAACTGGAGACACCAAATACATCTTGTTGATTATGACTTAAAAATTCCTAGTCACAAGATCTTTACAATGTCATATATTTGATACCACATGGTCCTCAAAGATGATTGTGTGGTCAAGATGAGATTCTTCGCCATCTGTATTTGAAGAAATTAACTCAAGGAATGAGATGCGATGAATTCTTTGTCACGGTTGTGGAAATATCAATGAGGGACTTCTTGATAATTTTCTTCATGCCCTAAGTCATTAATGAGTCTCACGTAGATAAAATATTATACACACATAGTAACCAATGATGTGAAGGTTTTATACTTGAGTTCTTATATAGTCCATATCTCTTAGAGTATCGACGAGACGAGATAGCGAGGTCATCGATTTCACGCGGTATCGCGTCAAAAATTATTCCAAATTTACCAATTTTGGGAATTTATAACGAATTGAGTGGCATAGTGGTAAATAAGGGTCGAATCCACAGGGAATTAAGGTATTTCCGAGAGATCTTTTGGAATTTGGTCAAATTGAACAATGAATTGAGGTGAAAAATTAGGGAAAATGGTGTTTTTAGAAAGATAACTCAAAGATCTATCCGTGGAATCAAAAATCGCTCGATTTGGATTAGTAATCACGGAGAAATCAAAGATGGAAGTGGGATGAAATTTTCAGAATCGCGAAGAACACACATTGAAATTAAAACGAAATTAAACTTAAATTGAGATCCTAAACCTAAAATTGATGATACATCATGATAGATAAGAGGATAAACTTGTTTTCTAACCCGAAATAATGATCAAATCGATCCAATTGATCGCCGGATCGACAACTATTCATTCCGCAAATTCAATCGTGAACATCGGTGTTCAAGAGACAAATTCTCCTCGCACGATCGTCGAAATCTCTCTTATAAATACTCCGTGGACGCGATTTCGAGTCTAGAAGCGATTACAAGAGAGAGATTCAAGAGAAGAAGGGTATAGATTGATCAATTAGATGAAATCCCTCGAGAATGCATACAAACGACGAAGAACTCTTCGTTTTATAGGGCGAAATGGGGGAAACCGTCCGATTGATGCGTTTAATCCGCATCAACAGTCGGGATTAAACGCATCAATACGAAACGGTAAGATTATATCGTGGCCATCAGATCGAAGATGGACGCTCCGGATCGCTCTGCTTGATATGCGTTTAAAAATGCTTTGATTTACGCCCCTTGGATCGCGATCGGACGGTCGTGATGCTTCCTGGAAGATTAAATCTCGTCCGTTATAACGCCTTAATTAAGGCACGTGCGTTTGATCTCTATCGGTGGTCTGCACGTCCACCCGATCGGCGCGTATGATGCCGCCACGTTGCCTTCAATCGTAACCGTTATAACTTTGGAATTAATGCACGTGCTTGATCAATGGATTGGTGGTCCGGCGTTCACGCGATCGACGCGTGGATCTCTGATGCACCGTCGATCCAACGTCTCTCCCTGCCACGTGTCCTTCGTCAAAACACTGTGTGGGACTTTAGTCCCACACAGGAAAAATTAGTGGAATCCGTCGGGTTTATAAGGCCCAACGGATAAGAGTATTCGAATACCCTTCCGGGCTACTGAAGGCTGAATACCTCTTTATATATAATATGTATAGTATATGAATATAATATATATGCGCCGCGTAGGCGCCACGTGGGCCCGCATGGCGCTGCCACGTGGCCCTAAGTGCCACGTCGCATCCACGTGGGACCCGCACGAAAAACAAAAACATTTTGTCATTTTTTTAATTATTTTAAACATTTTAAATCAAAAATAAAATCGGAAAAAATCTAGAAAAAATCTCTAAAAATTGTAAAAATCATATCTTTCAAAATACAACTCCAAATTAATCCAAATTTCTTTCATTTGATCTAAAATTTAATTATCTATCATTCTAAAAACTCAAATTATTTAAATAACAAGAGATTTAATTCTTATTTCAAAAATACATTCATTTCGTTAAGATTTTAACTTTAGAAAATTAAATGAATGTTTATAAAAATGATTTCTCTTATTATTTAACTTTAAAAACCACTTATAATCTCAAGTAAAGATGGGTTATAAAATCTTTAGTCTTTAATTCATCATAATTAACCCTAAATTAATGCATTTTGAGATTATAACATAAAATTGCATAGAATGATAGAAATGCACTCAAAGTATGATAACATACACATAAATGGAATGTTTTATGCCTTATTTTGCATTAATAATCGTGTTTTATCATGTTAAGATTGCATATTATCAAGTATGTGTTACATCTTTGAATGCAATGAGCTGGAAACTTGACCTATCGATTTGATTAAATCAATCATTAATTAATTAATCTATATGTTGATGTGTATAATTATAAAGGTTGACAAATAAGGTGTTATTGGGTCTATAGAGTTATTAACTAGTGAGACATATGAACCTAGAGTGTCCCACACATAAGGTCTATAGATTTTTGTGGATATAAAAATAGTTATGAAGGTTTTTGTGAAAAGTTCATATACCAATGTTTATAAATAAGGGGAGAACAACCATAACTCAAGGTGCCTATACAAGCCTTGTGAAAATTCTCTCATTTCTTCCTTTTCTCTCTTGGTGAAGAATATCAAAGAGGAGATCCAATCGTCATGCAATCATGTGGATGTTACTAGATACTGGACACTTGAATAACTTTAGGAACACTTTCAAGTGAACCCTGATAACATGCAATTTACACATACAATTATATGATTATTAAGCAAATTAAGGCATGAAACATTCCATTCTTATGCATGCTATCATACTTTGAATCCATATATCATTTCATGAAATTTTAAGCTATAATCTCAAAATATATTATTTTAGAGATAATTATACAAAATTAAATAATATATTTTAGAGTAGATTATTCTCATCTATATTTAAGATTATAATGAGTTTTAATGTTAAATAATAATAGAAAAATACTTTTTATACACTCACTTATTTTTTTAAGTTTTATTTTCTAAGAAAAATGAGTGTATTTTTTAAATGAAAATTTATTTTCCTTTTATTTAATAAATTTTACTTTTTAAAATGATCGGTTATTTAATTTCTTATCTAAAAAAAATTGGATTAATTTAGAGTTTTTTAAAAAAAACTTATGAATTTTGTAATTTTTAGAAATTTTTTTGGAATTTGTCCAAAATTTTTTAGATTTTTTTGAATTTATTTATATTTAAAATAGTAAAAATTATGTTATTATCGCGCTAAGATGAGATTGCGCTTATGTGTCGACACGTGGTGGCCTTTGTGCGTGCCACATGTCACACACTTATGCTCATCATTAAGCGCACGATTAAGTGGTTAAGCATCTTATTAAGAGAATACGCTAGCCATAGCTATTGCGTATAACCTTATACACGATATTTTCTATCATTTTTCTTGTGTGGGACTATATTTTGTTTTCTCTCTTTTCAGGTGACATGGTGCGCTCAAAATATTTTGATCGAAAAAAATAAAAAATAAAAAAATTTCAGCCCCTAATTTTCACTTAAGTAAGGGGGTATATGAATTTCACTTGAGTGAACGACATTTCATTTTATTAAACGGATCAATCATGGCCGGCCATTCATCTGAACAATTGTAATGGCTAGAATTTGAAGAGCCATCTAAGAATCTGAAATATCAATTTACGATCAGACAGACAAGATCTCGCAACGCTTTCTCTTCACAGGATCACGTGGCGCGTCCTAGTACTCCGATGAAGATCCGACAATCGCGACTTAACCATAATGATTCGGCTCTTCGGATTCCATCCCGACCATTGATCTCGTCAACGAGAAGATCCAATGGTCACGCCCAAATTCAAAGCATTATAAATTCTCTCTTTTTGACAAAAAATATAAATTTGGATGTTTTAAGCTATCGAACTGTTTAGACATCTTAATCCTTGAATCTCTTGATTTCTTCCTCTTCTAGATCAATTTTTCTTCCAAGGAGTGCTTGAAATTAAGATTTTATTAAAAAAATAGGGAGGAATCGCCTGATGAATGTCAAATTTTTTCTTCAGAATCGTGGAATGAAAAGCCCCTAATTCGATGATCAGTTAAATCATTTCAAGTGCGACTTTGGGTTAGATTATATGTTTTCCTCCTAATCTTTCATCTTGTATTATTATATTTCAATTTAGAATTGTAGAATAGGTTAATTTTTAGTTTTCTCTCTCCACATGAATGATTTTTTATCTTATTTTTGCTCCTTGATTTCTCTGTAAATCTTGATCCAAATCAAGTGATTTTTGATTTCGTGGATTCATTTTAGAGTTGTCTTTCTAAATCTACCTGAAGAAACGATTTTGTATGGTTGTTAAATACACACGATGTCATGTCAAAACTAAGTCCAAACTTACCAATTTAAAGATTAATTCATGAATTTATGGGTATAATGGTAAATAAGGGTCGAATCCACAGAGAATTAGGGAAATTTGAAAGATATCTTTTAAATTCGATCAAATCAAAAGACAAATTGAGTATAGAAATTAAGCATTTTATAACAATGAGAAAGATAACTCAATTGCTAATGCACGGAATCAAAAATTGAGTGATTTGGATAAGAATTCGCGGCGTAATCGAAGTTTGAAGATGTGTGAAAATATCGATCATGAAAATGAGTAAAAACCAAAATTAAAACCAAATTAAACCTAATCTACGATTCAAAATGTAAATCTAATGCTAAATGATGAAAGATTAAGATGAAAACACGCAATATAACCCAAAGTAGCCCTTGAAATGATCGAATTAATCACCAGCTTCATCGCTTTTCAAAGATGAACATTGGCATTCAAGATGTGATTTCTCCTTCCTCTCTAGATCAATTTTTGATTTCAAATGCTCCTCGGACGCGAAAATGTGTCAAGAAGAGAAATTAATCGATGGACGCTTGAATTGTGGTGTCTAAACAGTTTGATTAATCTCGAAAATCCAAGGGTACATTTCCGTCGCGAAGAACAGTCAATTTATAGAAGAATTTGGGCGTAACTGTCGGATCTAACGGCCCATCGCGATCAACGGCTGAGATGATGCGTCGCTTGATTGAAATGATGCGATTAAGTCACATCCGTTTGATCGTTGATGGAGGGTTGAGATGCGTCCACATCGCATGAAGAAGAGGCGCGTCGATTCATCACGTGCGTTGGATCTTCATCGGGCGGTCTTGATCGATCTTAAGGTCCATCGGTAGCGATGAATCTTGACCGTTATAACTCCTTGATGGACGGTCGCAATTATTTCACTTAACTCCTAATTAAGGCACATGCCTTGATGAAGATCGCATGGACCTAAAGTCCACCGCATCGACGCGCGATAATCCACGCGCTTTCGATCAAACGCATAGAATTCAGCCACGTGTCCTGCAAACTTAAAATAAGAGTGAACATAGTCCCACACGGAGAAAATTAAAGGGAATCATGGGGTATATAAGGTATACGGATTTAAGCGGTTAGCTTAATTCCGATTTACGGATGCTTATACGTACTAGAACCATATATAATATAAATACATATGTATAGCGTACACATGTCACCTCCGCGCCATGCATGCGCTTGCATGGGTTCGCGTGGCTCTGCCACGTGGCCTTGCGTGCCACGTCGCATCCACGCGGGTCCCGCGCGATAAGTAAACCCTTTTAACCCTTTTTTTATATTGTTTTTAATAGATATAAAATAGAAAATATACTTAAATAAATTCAGAAAAATTCCATAAAATTCCTAAAAATTGAAAAAACCATAACTTTCAAAATACAACTCCAAATTAATTCAAATTTATTTTGTTGGATCAGAAATTGAATAATCTATGATTATAAAAAGTCAAAAATATTAAAATAGTAAGAGAATGAATTTTAAGAGAATAAATTATAAAGACATTCATGTATTTTCGAAAATAACTTTATAAAAGTACATGAATATTAATAAGCATCATTTCTCTTATCATTTAATCATGAAAAAATTCTTATAATCTCAAATATAATTAGGATTAAAAATCAGATTTGTTTAATTATGTATAATAATCCATAAATTGATGTATTTTTCGATCATAACATGAAATTATACAAAATGATAGAAATATACTTAAAATATGATAACATGCATACATTTGGAGTAATTAATGCTTTTATTTGCATTAATAATCATATAAATTCATGTATAAATAGCATGTTATCACTATCAAAATCCTTAATTTCTCACCTCAATTCCTTATTCGATTTTAATCAAATTTGAAGAATACCCTGAAAATACCTTAATTCTACATGGATTCAACTCTTATTCACCATTATACTCATTAATTGGTGATTTTAATCTTAAATTGGCAAGTTTGGAATATATTTTGACACGTCTTTGTGTGTTTTCAATGACCGCACGTATTCGATTCGTCAAACCCTAGAAGTATGTTTTCTCGTAATACTAAATGATATGATCATTCGTTCTTTATGCCTTGGTGTTTTCAAAATCTAATTCAATGTACTTCATTGTGTTCGATGTTTTAATCAAAATTTTGGAAGGCTTATTAACCTTAGATCCTAACAATAGGGACATTACCCTATTAGAAGTGGACATGCCCTTTGAAGGGGTGCCTTGGAGACTCTTTTTGAAATTGATGATGGGGTGCCATCTGTCATGTTAAGTCTGAACATGATTTCTCAAAAAAATTTGGGAAGAATTAATTGGGCTAAAACCATGGGGATGGGTGATTTTGGTCAAAGGTTAAGAAAACAAATATGTAGGTTCTTACGTTGAAATGAAGATATTCCTTCAATTTAGGGAAATAGTTTGACTTGGTCAAAAGCTTAATAAGAATTTTAAGGGTGATAACATGAAATCTTAACATGATAAAACATGATTATTAATGCAAAATATGGCATAAAACATTCTATTTATATGCATGTTATCATACTTTGAGTGCATTTCTATCATTCCATGCAATTTTATGTTATAATCTCAAAATGTGTTAATTTAGGGTTAATTATGATGAATTAAAGATTAAAAATTTTATAACCTATCTTTACTTGAGATTATAAGTGGTTTTTAAAGATAAATAATAGGAGAAATCATTTTTATGAACATTTATTTAATTTTCTAAAGTTAAAATCTTAAAGAAATGAATGTATTTTTGAAATAAGAATTAAATCTCTTGTTATTTAAATAATTTGACTTTTTAGAATTATAGATAATTAAATTTCAGATCAAATGAAAGAAATTTGAATTAATTTGGAGTTGTATTTTGAAAGTTATGATTTTTACAAATTTTAGGGATTTTTTCGGATTTTTTTGATTTTATTTTCAATTTAAAACATTTAAAATAATTATTTAAATGAAAAAAAGCAGTTAATTTTTCGCGCGGGCCCCACGTGGATGCAACGTGGCACTCGGGGCCATGTGGCAGCGCCACGTGGGCCCACGCGGCGCCTACGCGGCAGTTATTTATTTATATTTATATAGATATCATATATATAGTAAAGTCAGCCTTCCGTATATCGGAAGGGTATTCAACTTACTAATCCGTCGGGTCTTATAAACCCGACGTGTTTCACTAATTTTTTCCGTGTGGGACTAAGTCCCACACAATTATTTTCATTTCAGGCGACGTGGCTGACCGAGGAGCGTTGGATCGGCGGAGCATTGAAATGAGGCGCGTCGATCGCGTAGACCCGCGGACCACCGATCACGATCAAGACCACGTGCCTTTAATCGGAAGTTATAACGGTCGTGATGCAATCGTGCGGGGAGCATCTAACGCGTCGGATCAAGATCCAACGGCGGACACTAAAAGCGTTTTATAACGCATCTTTTAAAGGCTTCATCAGAACCGTCCATCGCGATCCGACGGTTGCGATTTAAACGAAATGGTCCACGATGGACCGTTTCATCGTAACCGTTGATTAAAATAAATCAACGGTCACGCCCAAATGGCCTATATAATGAGGCATTCTTCAATTTTGTAAGATATTCTTGAAGGAATTCGCTCAATCGACTTATCTAAACCCTTCCTTTCTTTAATCTCTCACTTGTAATCACTTCTAGACTTGATTTCGTGTCCACGGAGTGATTAAAAGTGAGATTTCGTCGATCGATCATGGAGAATTTTTCTCTTGAACACCGATGTTCACGTTTGAATTCGCGGAATGAATAGCCATCGATCCGGCGATCAATTGGATCGATTTGATCGTTATCTCGGGTTAGAAAACAAGTTTTCCCTCTAATCTATCGTCATGTATCATCAATTTTTAGTTTAGGATCTTAATTTAGTTTAATTTAGCCTTTAATTTCAATTTGTGTTCTTCGCAATTCTGAAAATTTCATCCCACTTCACTCTTTGATTTCTCCGCGATTACTAATCCAAATGGAGTGATTTTTGATTCCGTGGATAGATCTTTGAGTTATCTTTCTAAATTTACCATTTTCCCTAATTTCTCACCTTAATTCATCGTCCAATTTGATCAATTTCCAAAAGATATCTCGAAAATACCTTAATTCTCTGTGGATTCGACCCTTATTTACCATTATGCCAGTCAATTCGTTATTAATTCCTTAAATTGGTAAATTAGGCTTTATTTTTGACACGAGACCGTGTGAAATCGATGACCTCGCGGTCTCGTCTCGTCAAAGGGCTAAGAAAAGTCTTGGCCAAGTCAATGAAGGTATTAAAAGGTTTAGGAATTGAGGTTTTGCTCTCCCGTCTTCATGGGTGTGCCCCTCTTCATGTCTCTATAGCCAATAGAAACACAAGTGTCCTCCAATGATTGGGCTTAAGATAAACATATTATAGTGGTGTTGACGATAAACCTCATCCTTAGAGATCTCCTTAAGATGGCTAGCTTCTAGACTTCTTGAGTAGAATCTTGTTCTACCCTTCAAAACTGGCAATTCACTTGCTGGTAACATAGAGAAGGTTTGAGGATAGTCTGCATCACAATTTTGATAGGCCAAAGCAAAAATTATAATCTACCCTTTCATTTTCAAACTATCTAGTGACTCCAAGTTGTAAAGTTTTCCACTAAATAGAATCACGATGTGTTGGTAGAAGTAAAAGGAGAAAAATTCAAGATTCAAGAATTCTAATAAGGTATATCTATTTGAATATTATATTTACTTATCTTTGATTTCTTAGATCTTGTTTCCTTCTAAACATTGACTTGTGCTTGGAAAAAAATTTATGATAGGATTCAAAGTTTTGAAAGGCTTAATATCCATGTAGATACGAATGTGACACTTCATCATTTGATGTAATCTACTTCAAAAGAAATCAACAATATTTCTGAACCCTTATATTTTTTTAAATAGTGAAACATTTGACAAAATACCAATTGAGTACCACATTGTGGGAAATTCCCATTTGAAATGGGTCACTACTTGATAATTTTAAAAATGGCGTTAAGAACTAGGTAAAAAATAAAATTGATCCTGGAGATAGCAGCCAGTCATGAATTAGTTTGACCATATTTGAAGAAATGATACAAAATTAGATGAACAAGTTATTAAAAGCAAGAAAATAAATGATATACCTTAAGATTACAAAATTTTCATACCCAAATTAAAAACGACAAAGAACTAGTGCTATCAAAAAGTGTTCAGCAAAATGGATGAAAGAGTAAAAAGGTCTCAAAATTTAGTCTTTTGCATTATCTAGATCTCATTTATGCCCTATTTATGATTAGGATGATATTTTAAAATATACATAAGAGATCAGAATAAATTCAATCATTAAAAATGAGAATTATAATCACTTAAAGGTCTTCATTCAATTTAATAATTTATAAAATTGAATAATGAATCTGTTTAAAAAATATAATAGAGCCTCCTGGGTAGATAATGTCAATTGGAAAACTAGTTGATCAAACATCAAAGGTATCATAATGTAGCCCAGTAAAATGATGCCAAAAATATGCATTTAACACAAACTTTTCTCTACTGGTTGAAGAATTTAAACTATTAGAATACTCAAGCTTAAAAATCCAGAAAAAATTGCTAGAATAAATCATTTGCAAAATACATTAAATTAGAAAATTTTAGAATTAAAATGATAGAATGGAAAATCATCAAGATGAATTACTTTCTTCACACAAAACATGTGATTCAAGTGTAAAAATACGAACACTATAAAAATTTCAATGGAAAGGTTTGAAAGAATGTTACTTTGATGAAAAATAGTAAGACCGCAATAAAAAAAACTCTAGAAGACTACTGCAACCTTCCTATACAATAAATTTAAGAGGAACTCCTTAAAAATATTGAGAATCAATTAAATGTGTGCTTTTTAGGGTCAAGACATCTAGCACCTATACATTGTGACATTTGTGAAGCTTGAGGGTTAAGACTTAAGGTTTGAGACTAAAGTTTGGGGACCCAAGTGCACAACACTTCAGTAGGCTTGAGGTCCTCACTCTTCAGAAATCAACATATTAATTGTCTTGAGTCCTTTAAAATATGTTATTTAGATTTAAGTTCACCAATTGATCTTATATAATTCTTTTGTGATTTCCATCTTCTATATAAAACGAAATCAAATAATTTGCTCTAAGGACTAATGGCCACACCCTATAAGTAGACATGTTCTTAATCAAAAGATCGCGTCAAAGGTTTGGTGGTACCAAGTTGAATTCAAATTCTAAGACCATAAAAGAATGTACTAAGCTTAGTTTATTATTGACATCAATGAAGGTTCAATTTGGTATTATAAGCAACATTGCAATGCACAAAAGTAAAGGTACTTTAGTGATTTGAATTCCACCATTGGGATGCCTGCCACATAATGGTGTAGCATTGCTTACAAGTCTCATATTAACCTTATCTGCATCATGGGAAATACTCAATGATTCATCTTTCAAAAAAGGATGTGTGAGAATTTCCATAAAAAAGGTCAAGATAAGTTTTATTTCCTCAAGGTCCATGAGGATTAAGTGGCTTTCATGAATCAGATTCCTCCACTTCAAGATAAAAATAATTTATAAACCTCATTAAATTCACATCTAGGGACCACTTAAAAACTTTGAGATCATCTCTCCATCAAGGGCTACTTTGACTTTGGGTATACTAATGATAAAAGAGATCAAAAGTTGACAATTGCCTATTGGCGGCAACCTAGTCGCACTTGTAGATGAGAAAGGTGATCTATCAGTTTAGCATCCAAGAGGGGTATCATGCTATGAATGTGACAACGTGAGAGATGGCCTTCTTTGTTTTTCTACTAAAAATATTGGATTCACTCTTATGGCAATGATGCTCACATACTTTGAAAATCAAGCAGCAATTTCTAAATTCAACAATATCCAGATTTTGGTGAGTTTAATCTGAATTTTTAATTTGAAAGTGACATTGATATCATATTTTATGAAAATTTCGAAATAGATTTTCCAGGCCATGTTCTTTTAAAAGCTAATTTATATAATAATCACTCTAAGATTTTTTTGTTCTTGAGAATTCAATATGTGCTAAAAATAGTTAGTTAAAAGAGTAAGGAATGAGAATGCTAATTATGGTTAAATTTTTCCACAATGTATAGAACTTATGTATAGAGCTTATGGAGAGATAGTTAACTTTGCACTTTAAGACTACATATATCTGAGAAAGTCAATGAAATAGTGCTTGTGAATGACTATAATCTCTAAAAGACTAAGGTTCTTTCTATCTTGGAATTCAAATAAATATCTTGGAATGATTAAGCTGAAGATAGGTCTTAGAAAGAGTTCAATAACTTCTTTCTATCTTCATTTAATTGTAGCATACTTCAATGAAAGATAGAAATAGATGGAGCATGGGAGTAAAATTTGGCACTTTCGATAATAACTCATGTTACGGATTTTTGCGCCAATTTTTGAAAGAAATTGGGGATGCCAAGCACACCTTCAATGTCACTAGAAAAAATTCACTTAGATTGCGAGTACAAATTGAGAATCAAACACAAACAGAAGATGAGAGGAAAAGATGAGTCCAAGTCTTGCTTATGTCCTATAAAATACCCCAATTTGGGGAGGTGAGAGTTAGAGGGAAGTGTCAAAACTCACATGAGATGGAAAAATGAGCTGGGGTAAGTGTTAAAAATCAAATGGGACAAGACAAAAAAAAATGAAAAGGGGCAAAATTGACCTTTTGATTTTAAATTATTGATGTAATTGGTGATTTAGATCAAATCACATTAATAGAATCCACGATGCATGATTTGATCCAATAATAATCAATTAAGATAAAAAATTAGTTCAAACTAAACGTCCTAATCTAGGATCGTCTAATGGGCCCATCTTTGTCTCCTTGTCAGTTAGGTATTATCACCTTTTGTGTCTCCTTATCTCCCTAAATTTCTCTCAATGACCCTACATCCACTTTGATCTTGTAATAGTGCATTTATTCAACCCCTTGATACCATGCATTATGGAGTATCTTCTTCCTTTTTTCACAAGCTGGCACCAAAGAACCCAAGATATGGCTCAATTGAGCCCAAAATAGGTGGCTCAAAAATAAGAAAAGATAAGGATAAGTTGTCCTAATTGAGGCCAATTTTCATATAATAATCCATCAAGATTGACTATCGGTTCAAATCACATACCCTTATCTTGGCTCATGTAATGGGCCCATCTTTCTCTATGTCTCCTCATCTCTCATATCTTCTCACCTTTTGTACCTACTAGTCTCCTTAAATTTCTCTTCATGAACCTTCATATACCTTCTCCCTCATATAAAAGCTCATGTATTCAACCCCTTGATACAATGAATTATGAAGTTTCTTCTTCCTTTTCAAAAGGTCGCCCTAAAAGACCTAGAGATATGGCCTTATTGAACCCAAAATAAGTGGCCGGTTAGACCCAAAAAAAGATGTTTAATGGCTAAAAAAAGGGGTTTAATGGCCAACAAAGTGGTGTCCTGAGATGGCATAAAATTGATGGCATTAACGCCCAAAAGAAGATTGCACAATGCTGCAAAAGCAAGCTTTTTTCAGAAAGTATACTAAAGAGATGGTCTGGATGATGCAAAATCAGATGCCCAAAGAAATCTCCTTATTTTCATTATTTGGAATTGTATTTACCCAAGTTGGTGCTAGAAATATAGGAACCAAAAACATTATTGAAAAGGTGTAATTGCCATTTTCCAATTTTCTTAGTATTTTTACTTTTTTGCCCAATGCTATTTTTTCCTTTTTTTTTCGACCCAATATCATTTGGCTCCATTTCTAATTTCCTTTTTGTCTATTTATTTATCATTCTAAAGACTACTGAGTCATGTTAGGAAAATGGACCCAAAAAGTAAGATCTATTTTCAATAACTCCTTGAAGTCAAGATTTGATCACATTGATTATGTCTATGGTTTGCAATCAAATGACCTAATCCATGGATAAAAAATGAGGAGCACTAGAAGCCATCGTCATGCACAAAAATGAGGATTACCAAAACCACCATTTTTTTAGGCAGATATAATAAGATCATTTGGTGCCACCATTGTGCCGCCATGGATGCAAAACAAATGAGGTTTATTAGAAGTTGGTGCTTGTGCAGAATTGTGTCAGCATAGAAAGCAAGGAGGTTGAAAGAGATATGGCAGAAACCCAAAAAAACAATATGCAGTGCCAAGTGACTGCTAATTTCAAAAGTATTTCTTACTTCTCTGTGGTCTCTGCAATAAAATGGATCTTTTATAATTAAAACCATAAGTGTTTTGATGTTCTAAATTTTTCCAATACTATTTACCACACTTCAAAAATACCCTAGGTCTCTTAGACACTTTTACCTACTAAGCCAACAACCTTTTTCAACTATCATTTCAAGACTAAACATCAAGTGCCTAATTCTAACAATTCCTTTCTTGAGGGAGCTGGGAATTTTCTCAGTGCTATGCCCCTTTACTATAATCATTACTACTTTATCATCATTGTAAGAAATCTAACATTTTAGTAGTGTACTGAGCACAAAGAGATTGATTTTGATAATTCAATGACAATTTTAAAAGGGATAATCACTACAATTCAACTCAAGAATCTGAATGGAATGTTATATGATTATCTTTCCACCAAGTTAGGCATGCATAAATTCATGCTCTAGATTAAGGGGGAGTTTGAGTGGGTCACTACAAGCTTAAGAGGTCATCTTGTAGTTTCTCCCCTATATTTTCTCTCTATCTATAATGGTTACAGGCTTCCTCTCATTCTTGAAACTCCATTTTGGTTCTTCACCAAAAAATTTCACAATGAAACATGCATTATTTTTTTAGTTCATATATTCTTAATATTATTAATTTAATATGGTTAATAAATATATATTTTTTGTTTTACTACCATTTTCCTCAAGTAAGAAGAACGTTAAACTCAAAGATGTTAAAATTTTCACTTAAAGTTGGTAACCCGACAACTAGATATTGGTAGGAATAGTCTAAATTTATTAATTTAATTAAGAGATTGTAAATTATTTCAAGGCATAACATGATTTTGGATTTATTGAATTACAAAATAAAATTCTTTATTTCTAAATTTTATGGTTACAAATTATCTTAAGTGCATGCACAAAACCACCACCACTAAGAGATTGAATGTGGAAATAAAGATGATTTTCTGATTTCATATATTCATGAAACGATTCTTTTTAATTCATATTAATAGAAAATTTTCAAATATAAAGATTTCAATTTTAATTTAAATTTTTCATATTAAATTATGATGACAAAAAAATTAATGTATATGAGATATGAAATATTTTTATCTGGGTTGAAAATTTTCTCCATAAAATTGATTTATCTTCTTTATGTGATTTTGAATTTCAATTTGGAAGAGAGCTTTTTGGTTTAATCGAGATAATAATCTTGCATGTAATTTTCCACATTCTTCATACCCACACCTCTCTCTATAGGCCTTCACTTGTTCTATTTGTCTCGTAACTTTTTATTGCTTATAATCCATTCTTGAACTTATGTGTGGGACAGGTTATTCAAAAATGAAATAAGGATAAAATCATCAACGTGACTGGAAAATTAGGAAAGTTTATTTCAAGAAAACAAATCAAGTCTTAGAAGATCGTTTCAAGCCATGCTAATAACATGTTGTTGACAGTCAAGATTCAAGCATTCATCCGCTTTGTTATTAATATTTCAATTCTGAGGTTATTTTAAAGTTATGTTGAAGAGTACTGATGGGTTTTGAGATTTCATTTTATTCATTTATCAAGAATATCATTTTGTCAAGGGATTTTACACATAAACATTTTAAAGAGGAAATAAAATTTCAAACAATCACAATTGTAGCATTCAATAAATATTCAAATATCTACAAAAA